>CM039484.1:8734623-8925982 GCA_022433065.1 Begonia loranthoides | reverse complement strand
TGTTCCGGTAAAGTCACGTAGCAGTGCCCACGAGGAAGTTTCTTCACCAAGGGAGTCGCTCTCCCTCTGTCCAAATCCTCTGCATTTTCTTTCCCTCTTTCAGCTCTTCCCCCACCCTTTGCCAAAAAAACTGCATATTCCCATAATCTCCTTTCTAATTTCCCCCAAAATACCATAATCCCACTTAATTGCCGAAAACAACAAACCCTCCATTCTCCTAGAATCTCATATTTTTTAAATATAAAGAGTTATATTAAAGTTTCTCATTTTTTTTTCTTTTTTTTTTTCACCAAATAAAATCCAACCCTTCTTCCAATTTTCATTGCCATAATCCCACAATATTTTTTTCTAAAATATATCTTATCTTTCCCTTATAATTAGTACTTCATATGCCAATAATAATAATAATCCCACCATGGACTCCCATAAATTCCTATTAAATCTCTATAATCATAAAATAATATACCCTACTAATAGATGAATTCGATAATTATTAAATACTTTGAACGACATCCTTAATCATTTAAAAATTCGTTCAAAAGGATTTTAGTCGTTACAAGTTTAATGGATAACATGAAACGTAGGTATACTGCGATTGGTAGGAATTATGATTTGGGTTATAAGGACTTCCCAACTTCTGTGAGACCACACTAAGATGTAGTGTAACATCCCGTAACCTTTTCCGCATAAAATTTTTCTTTTCTTTAAAACCATTGCGTAATAAAATACCAGAGTAATAAACAACGGAAGTCTTAATCTTATAAAACATACAACGAAAGTCTTTTACAATTAAATGCCACAAACTCATTGTTTAACTAAACATTTAAATAAACACATTAACTTAAAACATTTATTTGAAGTCATAAAATACTTAAAAGCCTTTAAAACATTTATTTCATCTTTGTGAGCCAGAACCACAGGTCAATGTCGCCAATAGCACAAACGCCTACACAGCAATACCCCATCAGCTGTCCTTTAACAGCTTTATCCATTCATCTACTCCTTACTTACATCAATGGGACTTAACTATGAGTCTAACGCTCAGTACGTGATATAAACGTAAAACATAGAATTCACATACAATTTCTATAACATTGCATAAGATTTTTTGTTTCGTTTCTCTTTTACTGTTCATATCTTTTATCGTTATTTCATTTTTTGCTTATATGTCGGGCGTATCAAATCGAACCATACAAACATTCATTTACTATTTCTGTCTTTATTTTTTTTATACCGAGCGTATCAAATCAGACCATACAAACATCCGTTTACTATTTATATGTCAGACATATCCAACCGGACCATATAAACATCCGTTTACTATTTATATGTCAGGCGTATCAAACCGGACCATATAAACATCCGTTTATTGTTTATATGTCGGGCGTGTCAAACCAGACCACAGTCGTTTACTTATCTTGATTTCTGTGCCAGGCATGTCTTATCGGTCCACAGTTGTTTACGTATATTCATTTTCGTGTACTTTATGAATTTCATGTCTTAACATTGTCATGCACATATAATCCTATCTAACGTGTTCCTTAATCGTATCCTTAAAAACGTGATCCGTCATATCTAAGAAACTGAACTTAAATCTAATAACATGCAAGCAAACAACATACATTTCCATACAATGACATAACTCATGCATTTAATAAACAAATATCAAACAAAACCCTAATTTCCCATGATGTAGGTTCTTTCAGACAAAGTACATGCAGTAGCACGTACCTGAAGTCCTTAACTTTAATGGTTTAACACTTTAAGATTCTTCACAAAGAAACCTAATCATAATGAACAACATAGGTATTAATAATTATTTTTCACTAATAAGTTTTCTTAACTTCAACTAACATACCCATAATGAATAACTTCCCATTATATCCAAACTACCAAATAACCATATTTTCCAACAACTATAAACCTTAATCCAAGAATTACTTCCCCTAAAATTCCACATAATAAATCTCATTTATGCCACAGTCTACAAATCTCTCACGTCATGCTCAATAATAATATTATTGAAATAATATCACTTAACAACTAACTAAATTAACTATCTCACAAACAGCGATGAAACCCATATCACCAACCAATTTCTATATATTTATCTCATGCAGAAACTAAATCTAAACATAAATAATAACTCATGTTTGTTGTTTGATATCCAAGAATAAACAACACATACCTTGAATATTTTCCTCAAAACCTTTCCTCCTTTGACAAGTAATTCTCACGGTCCACCTATCATCCAAATAACAAACCCTCACAATTTCATTCCTCAGACAATCATCACTCATTCTCAAGCCCTTCACTCTCCTTTTCTTCTAAATCTCCAAAACTCCTCACACTCGACAAAAGCATAATTCACAAAATCTCTTTTCCATAAGTAAAGCCTCACTCAACAATTTGGCAGAACCTCAGCAATGTCTTCCTTCTCTCTCAAACTCCCGTCTCTTACCACATATTTATAGACTACTTTTCTAACGCTTCATAAATGCATGCCAGAAGATAGAAGGACAAAAGTTAGTAATCCATCAATGACCAGCAACCTTTTGCTTTCCAAACGCGTAAAACTTCAACCCTTCAATCTTCAGGCGCGTTCATTGTCATTAACAAGCAACCCATAGATGTTCCAACGTACAAAACGCCAATCTACTCAGTTTCACATGCATTTAACCACGTCTCCTTCGATTCCCATACGTTCAGATAGTGAACCGCTTCAACTCCATTCAGTTAAACTCTCCAGAATATTCATCAATAAATGGCGGTCGACTAATTTTAATGAAGGATGATTAACCGTTCATCCATCAAACATCCGCCAAACACTTTGCTACAAAAGTGCAGTCGACGACACCAGTCAACAGTGCCAAGCCAAACGACCGCAACTGATCGACTGCCAAAACCAACACCTTCATAATATGATTTCTTCACGTGATTCCAAAACATTACATGCATATATATATACCTTCATAATATGATTTCTTCACGTGATTCCAAAACATTATATATATATATATATATATATATATGTACTTCCTTAATTAACTATAATTCACTCTTCTAATTAATGTAGTCTTCAACATATATTACATACTTCACCATTCCTCATTCATATTCATTCCCACTAAATCCCATACGTCATAAAATTGCATAATCCTATATTTTCAATCTTATAATATCCAATTACGTCCGACTATGATTTTCTCTTACCAATATCTTCAAACAGTCAAATTCCACTTCTATCGTACCACAATTATCACTTAAGCTATGTCTTCAGCTCAAAAAAGATTCGGGATAGTACATGTAGAATTGTCATATTATACTAAAGTGATTATTCACTTTTGATAGAGTCGTAATATTTTATAACAAAATTTATTAAGTGTTGTGCAAGTAAAGTAAATTCTTGAATGAGCAATCTAGTCAAATGAAGATAACTGGCATGTGGTTCAAGTCTTATGGATTTGTACATTAGTTATATGTTTCAATGTCTATGATTGGATTGGCAAAATAATTCTTTCGAGATTAATGATAAGGAAGTTTCAACATCCACCCTTGTTAAAGTGTTTTAAAAGTTGATGATGTGATGTTTCACATTTAGTAAATTATGATGCTATAATATTTTTACACACAGGTAAATAGTGAGCGTTTAGTTTTTCTTATAGTTACATTATTTTTAGAGTATATTTGTTGTTAACGGTGGCTATAAGTTAGTCGGCAGAATCTAGTTATGTCAGTTGAGATTGTGTGTCCTAACATTCTTTTTTAGGATCTGCCACGGTTACTACCCTACCGTGAGTTTAGATATGTATTTATTTTGTCCTAGCAATGTTCTAGTTTTGTTACTTCATACGAGATGGTTTAAGTGAGATGAATAAACTTTGATCATAGTAGACTTATTTTTTGTGAAATAAGTTTCACTTGTAGCTTGTCTTGATGTGAGATGTCAATTTTGATGTTTGTTTGGAAACAAAATCATTTGTTTTTTTTTACGTGCTTTAATTTTGCTTAAGTGACAATTGATATTAATGATCAATTAATAGGGAGGAATGTCCTAATTGATTAGTTAGAAGGATCAATATGCTTTTCCATAAAGTTGGACTATGATTAGTAAAACATTTGCTAATGAGATGAAGGTACGATCAATTTTTTGAGTTCATTATGGATGATTCGAGTTGAAATTTTTACATTGGTTTAACATGTTAATGTTATGAATATGAGGAAGTGAATCTTTGAGTCCTTGTGAACTATGTTGGTTAAGTATTCCTTAAGTGATTGGGTATTGTGATGCTCGTGATGAGCATATGGAACGTTTAAGAATTTTGTTGTAAACTTTAAAGATCATCAGTTGTAAGCTAGATGTGGTTGGATACAACTATTATATGATGAGTTAAATCTTTCAAACATAATGATTCTAAGTCAGTATCTCATTGATCTCTACTTGGATTGCAATTATGTTAGATTGAAACCACTAAAGTGTACCACTAAGGTCTAAATTTTCTTGAATTTAGATTGTTGCATTGTCGTCTAATTGCAAGAATTTCATCTATTATTGATATCGTTGAGTGACCTTATGAAAGGAAGCATTAAGCTTGATTGCAAAGAAAAAACCATTGGTTGATTTCTAAGGAGCTAAAATTTAAGTTGGTTATTGTGCAGTTATTGGCTATAACATGTACATGTTCACTATATGTTGATGCATTAAGAGTTCAATTTGAATGCTAAATGTTGTGGAGAGATGAAATTTATACCTGTAAGATATGTTAACCAAAACTGATGAGCCTAACTCATGAGTTTAAGTTAACAAAAATTATTCTTGTGTTTTGGAATCGTAATAGAGTTATTTTTTGGCAAGAAGTTCGATATTCTCTTGGATTTTGAAAGTTTGAAATATTTAAAGTAAATCCCAAATGTGGTGATAGGTGGGGAATGTAAAGAGTTGTGATCCCATTTTAAAGTACAATCAAGCTAAATCACTCTTATGATTGAATTTTGAGCCGTTAACTCAAACCTTAATCCTATGTTTAATATTAAGGGATTGTAAAAAATATTTGACTACTGGTGTTGATTCAATAATAAAATTATGTAGCTTGGTAAAAAAATGTATAATCTTATTGATGATCTTAAAGAGAAATATGAGAAACTAAAGTAGGATGAACAACATGACTGTTGAAAAGCTAGTGTTGATAAAATTATGACTTCTTATGGATTTATTCATAGTGTCTGATAATTAAGATTTTAGACAAAGAGATTTAGTTGATGGTTATAAAACAAATTTTGTTATTCGTTTGGATAATATAAAATGTTTGAAGCTTTGAAATATTAGTGTAAGTGAGCTAATTTGGAGTTAAAAGTGGAGGATGTGTGGTAGAAATTTTTGATTTTTGATTTGGGATAAATTTTTTATTTATTAGTAAATTAAGAATTGAACAGTTGAAACCTACTAGGTTATTATGCTCTTATCTTTTAAGGTGTGTAAACAAGATATAACAACTATTTGTTTCATGATTCAATTATCGGGAACATTTTTTATGTATGGCGATGTTGAGCTATCGCAAAATGATTGACCTTAAGTTTTTTTATTTTCTGTGAAGGTGGACTATTATGAGTTTTAGTTGAGTAAAATGAATATAGTAGTCATCTTTTGATCTTACGTGTTCTTTTGTCGTTATTTAATTTTGTTACTTACTCCATTGTTTTCTTTATATTGAGTTTTTTTTTTAAATAAATTTTTGGCATGCATATCTTTATAATCTAAATGTCGTACATAAAATCTAATATCTACTGAGTTTAGTTGACTCACCCCAAATTTGACTTCCTTTCATGAAACACTCAAAATGATTCCCAATTGCCACCCAAGATTAGATTTTGGAGATTTCTCCGTATATGTTATTTTATTTTATTTTCTAGAGAGACTTAAACTATTTTTATGAGGTTTTTGCCTTAATATTATTTTCTTTCCGTGCGGTTTTGGACCTTGTTCTTTTGCAAATTTTGAATGTCACTTTTGGACTTTTATTTTTAGCATGGTTCGTAAACTAAATATTTAAGTCATTTGGTTCTAAATTTTGGATTTAAGATGAGGGTAGGAAGGTTCGATCTGTTTCGGGTTGAGTCATCCCCCGTTCTATCTCGGGTCCTCTTTGGAGAGTGACAGAGCAAGGCAAAGTCGATGGCGCTGGTATTTCCCAAGTTGAGTTGGAAGTGGATGAGGCCTTGTGGGAAGCAAATGACATATCCTTTGTTTACTACTTTGGCAAATAGTTTGTGGTCTGAATTGTTCGTGACATATCCCTATTGGACCAAAATCAACTCATCCCCTCAACACACCATTAGTGTTCAAACTAGGGAGGGTAACAACATTTACAAGAGTAACTTTTGGCCCTAAATAATTATTAGTTTCTACTATAACGTTTAGGATTCCAGGATATCCAAAATCGTCGATCGTCACCAATGCAGGATCTTTGCATACTCTTCCATTTACATAAACTATTACACTTAGTGAAAAATCCACTTATTAGATTCGAGTAATCAAAAAAGAAAAGATGAACAAAAATAAGAAACAAAAGCTCACTTACTCTTGGATTTGTTATCTGCAACACATATGTCTTGCAAAGGGGTCGGGTCATAAGACGAAACAATGGTGGCCAAAAGGAAGAACACATAGTGAAAGCCATGAACACTTTTTGCCATTGATGTCTTTTTTTTTCTTTCTAAGCTGCGGAATGATGAAGCTTGGGGAGATAAATGCCTATTTATGGGTGAACGTTGCGTTTGAATTGAAGAAGTGACAAAATGATATTACCTTAATAAAAATAAAAATAAAAATTGAATTTTTCTTATTGATATTAATAATTTTTTTAAGAAAAACCAAAGTTAAAAAAATAAATTGAAATAGAACAATATCTTTGGACCATCAGTTTTGTTAGCCTTTTTGGTAGGCTAAGTTTTATTTTGATGATGACTAAATTGTGTGTTAATTTAGTTGATCAATAAGTTGTATTTAAGTAGCATGTTGCTTGGATTAATTGGTTGATAAATTGCATAATTTAATTGAGCAAATCAAATATGCAATGTTTGTGGCACATGCTTAGGTTAGGATATAAATAACTTTATATGTTATGGACATCATCTATAAGGGAGATTGTGTAGACTATGTGATCTAGATGATGTGAAATTTAATAAAGTGTAAAAGTTGTTTATACATTGAATTCTTATATATCATTTTTATTGATTAAATTGAGAATACCCTTGATTAAGGGTATTGGGAATGTTTAATGTGTTTCTCTAAGTCTAAGCAGGAGAATGGAAGGTTCGTATGACTTAGAGGAAACATTTTGTGAAAGTATGAAGTAGGCTATGCAGTTGCGGATGCTGCGGATGAGGCGGACGTGAGGTGTAGGCGTCTGATTTGTTTCTGTCCAATTCGGTGATCACGCGGACAATGCTCGGGGACGAGGTGGACGTGCAATGGCGTCCGTAACTCTTCAAGTGTGCGGACGGAAGCGAAGAAGAGGACGATTGTTTGGCATCCTCTTCAAATTTGTGCAGTCGCGGACGATGGACCCAGTAGGTGCGGACGCAAATATTGGCGTCCGCTTCGAATCTGTCCGATTTTATTGAAGACGGGACGATATATGCGGATGCAGCGGACGATGGATTTGGCGTCCGCAAATGCCCATAATTGTGCAACGGCTATTTTTCTCAACGGGCATTTTTGCAACGGTCGTGCGGACGATAGGTGCGGACGCGGAGGTCGTCCGGAAGCCGCAGTGGCAGTGTGTATAAATAGAGGATCACTCTATGCTCTCCACAAGGAATGAACCGAGAATCGTGGCGAAGCCCTGCCGAATTAAATACGCGATCACTGTGAGCTATTGATTTGTAAATCCAATTCTCCCTATTCCGAACTTGAGAGTTATATTTTGGGAGAATTCGGATTAGATAGATTTGAGAGTGAATCTCCAAATTATTATTGTTCGTGATTGTAAAGGGTGATTCCCTAAGAATTCATCATTGGGTGACGCCCCGAAATAGTCAAACTTAGGGTGACGACTCGTAAGAGTCTAAGGTTGACGACCTAAGAATTAGTCAAGGGTGACACCCCGTTTAATAGTCAAGTTTGTAAACGGTTTTATTGGCACCTGCAAGCCAATTACTTAGTGTATCTCCAAGTGAAACTTGGAGCGCGGACTTAGGCTAGTTTGCCGAACCGCGTAAACAAATATTGTGTGCATTTCTCTAACCCTTACTCTTTATATTATTGCATATATTTGCTATCGATATTTTAATTATATACATTAAATCACTTAGGGTAATTAGAGATTAAAATATCGCACGAAAAAGTTGAAACGCTATATTCACCCCCCCCCCCCCCCCTCCCCCGTCTATAGGCGTATATCGATCCTACAGGTTTCTCTACCATCTTAATCACACAATAATCACATTGCAATATGTTGTAAGCATTGCATGTGGGGAATTTTGTTGGTAGTTATTTTGATTTATTAACTGCCAACCCAACGGTGGTCTGATTTTTCTGGGCGGTTTCCATTGAGACAAACTGCCCACATTTATGCCCATTCACTTCTATATATCTATTCTTGATGGAATAATATTTGGGGAGTGAAGAAATACAGAGTTTTTAGAGTTAGAAAACATTTAAGGAGAGGTTCCCCTAGTCTTCGATTTCGTTCAGCAAATACATCATCGTATCGTGGTCGAGTGGTTTGGAAGAAACTCTTAAGAGGAGGGAAAGCAGCTGTCCCCGATTTCAACAACAATGGCTGGAGGTATTTCTGATCAATTTTTGCAATTTGATTTAAATGTTTTAATTTTGTTTTATAAAGCATGTTTAGATCGTTTAAGGATAATTTTACATTTGGTATGAGAGCCATATTACCTCTGCCTTACTGTGTTGACAATCAAAGTTTTGAAAAATTTTAAAGTTTTGGAAAAATTTTGAATTTTTAAAGATTAAAATTTGGAAGTTTTCTAAGTTTTTAATTGTAACAAATCATTTAGAAACTTCCTTATGAATGTGTTGTAATGAAAATGATTGATTTTGGTGTCCAAAATGAGTAGAAAAACTGATTTTTAAGGCGGGTCTTCAGTCGGGTCGAACCAGGTCAAGTTGACCCGGCTGAAGGTTGAAGACGATGTTAACAATACGTAGTTTCTGGTGGTTAGAAACTACGTGTTGTTTTGGTTGTAAAAGAAATGCATAAAAAAATGAAGCTACAAGTAGTTTCCGATGGACAGAAACTACGTGTAGTTTAAGTACCGTTTTTTTTTTTTTTTTGCAGAAAGGTGCAACCGTATTTTAATTGATAAAAAGAATTATTGAGATTAGAACCCTTAACTTATGTAAATAGGACAAAGTGGGTTGCCACTCTACCAAATTTATTTTCTGGAATAAATTTGAATTTATCAAATATTTATCTTTTGGTTGCTATTTTAATATTAATTGCATAAATTAAATTAAGTTCAGAATAAAATGTATTTTGTTGTTTAATTCATGCATCTAAATTTTTTAATTAATTGATAAAATATTCTGATGTAATTATTTTGTCAATTAAATAACATATTAATTAATTTTATATTTATACATGCATATTTAGTTGCACATAATTTTATTTATTTTGTATGCATAGTTTTACTTATAATGTAAGCAAAATAGTAGCATGTTATATAATAACATCAAAATTCAGTTAATTAAATGTCAAGTGATTAGTATATTTTATTTGATTAAAGAGTAGCCACAACATTTTTAATTAAGTAAAATTATATATTAAGTGATAAAAATCACATTATGACATTTATTGTAATTAATTTTATAAATATGGTAAGTTTTATCCTACAGGAAATTTTACTGTATTTATCTAATTAATTAGAATAAAATATTAAGTTATTTTTCTTAATTACCCATAGGAATTAAGAAAATGGATATAACTTGATAGTTTTGTTAATTCGGTGAAAAAGAATCTTATTAAATTAAAATTTTAGCCCACGGGCAATTTTTATGTTTTTAGATTCATTATTACTGCATGATTTATATTAGTAAAGCATGACATTAAGTTTTGTCTCTTTTTTAAGCATGTTATTTACTTTTTACAGCTATAAATTCTTTGACTTTCTCTGATATAAAATGCGATATACCGGAGTTAAGAGGTGATTATTATTAAGTATGGAATGAAAGAGTTCTTCTTCATTTGGGGTGTGTGGACATCGATTATGCTATAGAGAAAGACAAACCAGTAATTACTCCGACCAGCACTCAGATGATCTTGCTCTTTATGAACATTGGAAATGTTCAAATTGCCTTAGTGTGATATTCATAAAGACTAATATCGCTGCTGGTACTTGTGGTTCTGTTGAGCATTATAATGATGTTGTGTCATTAGTAAAGGCTATAGAAGAGCAATTTGTGACTTTATATAAGGCACTTGCCAGTACACTGATCAAGAAATTTTCATCCTTAAGGCTCACTTCAGTTATGAGTGTGCTGAACACATTATGCAGATGAGAGAGATTGTGGCTCAACTTAAGAACCTTGAGGTTGATATGTCAATTTCTTTTTTGGTGCACTCTTTCACATCAATATGATCCTTTTAAGATCTCTTATAACACACATAAGGATAAATAGTCAATTAATGAATTAATGACCATGTGTGTTTAAGAGGAAGAGAGGTTAGTGATGGAAAGAGATGATAGTGCATTCATGATGACCAATGGAAAGAAAAAGACACAACCCAAAAAGAAAGAAAAAGGGAAAAGTAAAATACCGATCCAATCTAGTGAAATCGAGAAGGAAATCAAATGCTATTTCTGTGACAAGAAATGACACATTAAGAAAGATTACACCAAATATAAGGCATGGCTTGAAAGAAAAGGTACACAAATCTCATTTTTTTTGTTATGAATCTAATATGGCTCATATTATTTATAACACTTGGTGGATTAATTCTGGTTCTACAATCCATATATCGAATACCTTGCAAGGTATGCGAAACCTTCGAAAACCAGTGGGAAGTGAACAGAGCAACTATTCAGGAAGCAAGATACGTTAGAAGCTATTGGAACATGCAGTTTAGTTCTCAGTAGTGGTTTTATTTTAAATTTAGAAAAGACTTGTTTGTTCCTAGTTTTTCTAGGAACTTAATTTTAGTTTCAAGTCTTGTACCTTTGGGTTTTTCCTTTATGTTTTTAGATGTAAACTTTAGTTTATTTTACAAATCTGATCTTGTTGGAAATGGTACAATGTCTAATGGTCTTTTCTCTATCGATTTACAAAATGATAACACTCATGATGTTACGCATGTTCATACTAGTGTTAAAAGATGTATTATAAATGATGATTCCTCTATATTGTGGCATCGGAGATTGGGACATATCTCCATACATAGAATTAAGTGATGGTAGATGATAAAGTACTTAGAACTTTAGACTTTACCAATTTTGATACATGTTTGGATTGCATTAAGGGAAAAGCAAACCAACGTATCTAAGAAAGGTGCTAAGAGAAGTTCAGAGATATTAGAGATCATACTTTCAGACATTTGTAGTCCAGTTATGGACTCAAATGATCTGAGATACTTCATCTTTTTTATTGATGATTACTCACGATACATGTATCTCTACTTGCTTCATAAGAAAAATGAAGCATTAGATGCCTTTAAGATTTTCAAGGCAAAAGTAGAGAAACAATGCAATAAGCAAATTAAGATGTAAGGACTGATAGAGGTGGAGAACATTACGGTAGATATACTGAGGATGGACAAGCACCTAGTCCATTTGCTAGATTTCTTCAAGAGCATGGAATTGTTACTCAATACACCATGCCTTGTTCTCCGGATCAGAATGGTGAGGCAGAAAAAATAAATCAAATATTATTGGACAAGGTGAGGAATATGCGTAGCAACTCCAAACTTCTAGATTTCTTGTGGCCTGATAGACGGCAATGTGTATATTAAATCGAGTATCAACCAAGGTTTTCTAAAAGACGATATTTGAGTTATGGAAAGGTTGGAAGCCAAGTTTGAGACATATACGCATTTGGGGATGCCCATCTGAAGTTAGAATTTATAATCCACAAGAAAAAAAACGAAACCCAATGACCATTAGTGGCTATTTCATTGGATATGTTGAGAGGTCTAAGGAGTATAGATTCTACTGTCCATCGGACCGCACTAGGATTGTGGAATCAAGAAATGCAAAATTTCTTGAGAATGACTTGATTAGTATGAGTGATCAATTTCAGGATATTGTTTCTGAAAAAGATCACATTGATGATCAACCCTCTTACTCAAGTGATAGATTGATTGTTGTGCACAACACTCTTAGAGTTCAAACGAATGTTGAACAATCAATAAATGATATTGCACAAGCTCCTGATTATAATCCAGTAGATCGGATTCTCGAGGAAGTTCCAGAAATTGTTGTTCAACCAACTGAACAACAAATTCTTCAAAAAAATATTGAAACAACACTAAGGAGATCTACTACAGAAAGAAAATCAACTATTTCTAGTGATTATATCACATATGTACAAAAGTTGGACTACAATATAGGAGACAAAAATGATCATGAGACGTTTTCACAGGCCATAAGTTGTGATGAATCAAGTCTATGGTATGATGCCATGAAAGACGAAATAAATTTCAAGAATTCAAACGGAATATGGGATCTTGTTGAGTTGCCTGATGGTGTAAAGTCATAGGTTGTAAATGGGTCTTTAAGACTAAGAAAGACTCATTAGGCAATATCGAAAGATATAAAGCAAGACTCGTTATTAAAGGATTCACACAAAGGGAAGGAATCGATTACACGAAGACTTTTTTTCTCTTGTATCTAAGAAAGATTCTCTTCACATAATTTTGGCTTTAGTTGCACATTTTGATTTTGATTTGCAACAAATAGATGCGAAAATGGCTTTTCTCAATGGAGAGCAAGAGGAAGAGGTTTATATAAAACAACCTGAAGGATTATCGTCTAGTGATGGTGGGCATTTAGTTTGCAACCTTAAGATATCCATATATGGATTGAAACAAGCCTCCCGTCAATGGTATTTAACGTTTCATGATGTTTTCTTTTCATTCGATTTCGTAGAGAACATTATAGATCAATGTATATACCAGAAGGTTGGTGGGAGCAAAATTTGTTTCTTAGTCCTATATGTGGATAATATTTTACTTCCACTAATAATAAAGGTATATTGCATAAGGTGAAACAATTTCTCTCTGAAAACTTTGATATGAACAATCTTTATTTCTTCCTATGTCATTGGTATTAAGATTCATAGAGATAGATTCTAAAATTGCTTGGGATTGTCTCAGGAAACTTATATCAATAAAGTTTTAGAGAGATATCGGATGAAAGATTGTTCACCTAATGTTGCTCCTATAGTGAAGGGTGACAAGTTCCATAAGAACCAGTGCCGAAATAAGGATCTTGAGAGGTAGAAAATGAGGAACATTACCTACGTTTCGGTTGTTGGAAGCTTGATGTATGCCCCGGTCTGCACAAGACCTAACATTGCATTTGTTGTTGGGATGTTGGGTTGATATTAGAGTAACCCAACTAAAGACCATTGGATTGCTGCAAAGATAGTGTTACGGTACCTTCAAGGGACCAAAGAATACATGCTTACCTACAAATAGACGGATAGCTTGGATGTGATTAGATACTCTGATTCAGATTTTTCTAGTTGCGTTGATTCTCGTAAATCAACATCATGATACATTTTTATGTTGCCCGGTGGAGCTGTATTTTGGAGGAGTGCTAAATAAGGTTTGACTGCCACATACACTATGGATGCTGAGTTTGTATCGTGTTTTGAGACTATTTCGCGTGATGTATGGATGAAAAGTTTTATTTCATGGCTTAGAATTATTGATTCGATTTCTAGACCACTGAAGATATATTGCGATAATTCAGCTGCATTCTTTATGACTAAAAACAACAAAATTGGTAGTCAAAGTAAGCATATCGATAGTAAGTATTTAGCCATAAGGGAATGTGTTAAGGATGGTTTAGTGGTCATCGAACACATTAGCACTGAATTAATGGTCATCAATCCTTTGACTAAGGGCATGTCACCGTTAAGATTTAAGGATCATGTAGTTAAAATGAAACTTGGGTCCATTATGTAATTTTCGTTGTAAGAACGAATGTTTATAACTATTCTTATAATATTTCTCATTATGATATTTATTGTTTATTCATTTAGTTTGAAAAATATATACTTCAGTTTTGAATCTCAAATAAACATAAGGTTTATTCATTAAGTTTATGGGCAATAAAAAAGAACATAATGCATTGTGATACATAGAAGATAATTCTCGATAACATTAAGAGAATTTTTCGCCATGATTTATGTATTGTGTTTTCTTATTACAACGAAATTATGAAACGCAGACCAAGTGGGAGAATGTTGGCAGTTATTTTGATTTATTAACTGCCAACTCAATGTTGGTCTGGTTTTTGTGGATGGTTTTCATTGAGACAAACTGCACACATTTATGTTCATTCACTTCTATACATCTGTTCTTGATGGAAGAACATTTGGTGAGTGAAAAAATACAGATTTTTCAGAGTTAGAAAATGTTTAAGAAGAGGTTCCCCTCGCCTTCGATTGTGTTCAGCAAATATACCATCGTATTGAGGTTGAGTGGTTTGGAAGAAACTATTCAGAAGACGGAAAGTGGCTATCCCTGATTTCAACATCAATGGCCGGAGGTATTTCTGATTAATTTTTGCAATTTGATATAAATGCTTTAATTTTATTTTATAAAATATGTTTAGATCGTTTAAGGATAATTTTACAAATTTTACCAAGAGTACTTAGTTTTAGCAATAAATGAGAACTTTACCAGAAGGAAAACCAAAAAAAAAAAAAAAGTATCCCTTAGTTGTCGCATGCATTTTCGCTACCCATTTTCTGTACCGACTTGATAATTAAAGTTCCATTATTGTTGTTTGGTTGGGTTGATAATAGAATTAGACGTGGAAATGATAAATATTTAATTATATAAATATTAATATTTTTAAAAAATAGAAATAGATATCTGTAGAGTGCATACACCAGAGTCTGTCACAATGAGAAGGAAAGAAGCGTGAACGAAGAGGAGACTAGAACACAGTCAACCTTTTACTTTTATTGAGATAAAATTAGGGTTTCCTTTTTTATTCAATATAAAAGTCGAGAACACTTCCCAACTTCACCAAATAATCACTTCTATTATTCCAATAGAAAGACGTTAATACGTGTTAAATATAGTATATTATATGCAAATGTGTATATTTGTAGCCGTGATTGCATTTATGTGTTTTTTCAGATTAATATTTAATTCACATTCTAATTTATGTATTTTTATGTGGCACAATGACATGATTCATGATGATTGGTCAAATTATTTTATATGTAAAATATTAGATAAATGAACAAATGAAACAATAAAGAAAAATGTTCACTTGAGAGCCTAAATCAATTTATTATATATATTGAGAGATAAAAGAAACTAATATTTTATTTTTTGTGTTTGGCTTTAAATTGCCGACCCAATAATTTGATTAAATCAAAGATGGAAGAGTGAATTTTGACTTTAGCAATAGAATCAAAATAATTGGCCCCAATGTTTTTATTGGTTTTGTTCATGATAACGTGTGAAGCTATGGTTAGGGTTAGCATGTTATTTATTATTTAAACTCATGTCCGTCTCTTGAAGTTTACGTATTAAAGATTTGCAGCTAATATTTTAGTTTGAATAAGTACTAGGTATGATATGCTTAGGTGGTATTAAGTTAATATTTTAGCTCGGGTAAATACGTGTTGAAATAAGATTAAAAAATAATTCATCGGTAATCTCGATCAAAGCCGAGAATATTAGTAGTTAGGAGAGAGCTCCACGTTATTCGAACACGTCGATGAAACTTTTTGTTTTATCTTTTTTTCCCTTGTTTAGGTTTAGTTTAATATCAAAGTGTAAGTCAGATGAGTTGTCATCATATGCATGAATCACGGCTAACAATCCAGAGTCTCAGCTCAACAACTATTCTTCACATCTTCCACACAAAATAAGGGACAAAAACAAAAGGAGAATCACTTTTATTTATTATTGTTCCCATTATTCAGCAACTAGGGAAAACAGACGACAATAAATCACAAAAAACATTACCCAAATTACACTTTATTTTTTTTTGAAGAATTCATCAGTCGGAATCAATGGTTTTAAACCTATCCATAATGCGTTGAACCGTGGCTTTGTCGATTTGGAAGGCCGATGTAAGAGTGTCGGGATTAAGAAGCGGAGTGGAGTCGAACAAAGCTTGCCCAATGTGCTGCACCCCAGGATCCTGGCCCGAGAACATAGCAAAGCCGAGGGCATTGGTGCTTCCAATGTTCAACTGAAAATGGATGAGACCGATCGGGAAACAAATCATATCTCCTTTCTTTAATACGGTAACATAAAGCTTGTGATCTGGATTGTTGGTGACGAACCCAGCGTAGAGAGTGCCCTCGAGGACGGCAAAAAGCTCAGAAGCCCGATTGTGAAGGTGGGGAGGGTTAAGTCCGTACGGGGCGAAATCGACTCGACCCATGGATACACCAAGAGTGTTGAGGCCAGGAAGAGTGTCGACATCTACTAAAGTAACCGCCGAGTTCAAATAATTTGTGGTGTTTCCCGGAATGTCGATTCCTTTATATACAAAGTCAGCTATCGTGACATTTGTGGGGTCCTTACATGGATACCCGTTTACGAAAACTGGCATAAACACAATGAAATCCTTTCATTAGATATAGAAAATAAGAAAAAAGACGAACTGAAATAAGAAACACAGAATTTACGTACGGCCTAAGTTTTTATTTGCAACGCAGAAGTCATGTAAAGGCCCTGGATCGTAAGCTGAGAGAATCGAAGCCGAAGAAAAAAATAAGAACACAACCAGGAAATGAACACTCTTTTGCATGATTGAAAGTTTTCTTTGGTGCAATATACTTTTATCCTCCTGCTGCGGATTGAGACCTATTTATAGGTATCAACCTGAATTTTTTAAAATTATAATACAAAATAATGATTTAAAATCATTGCTCTTTTACTTTTTTTAGCTTCATTTTTGTTGCGATCAATAGTCCATGTAATGAAGGTATTGCACTAACTCGGCCTTATAAAAAAAAGCGCCCGATTTAACCCTTGTAGGAAAAAATGGTAAATGTAAATTCTTATTCTAAACAATTTATGGAAGAACTGGATAGCAGTTAGACACCATAGAATGAAAAGTGGGCGTGGATGGCAAATTATTATTTTTAATATTACAAGGGAACACGTGAGGATTTGCTTAGGTGGGACGATCATTGTAACATGAGAAATCATTAAAGTTGTATGCATAAAAAAACATAAAGCTCCAAAGTGGCATGATGATGATCAAAATCTTTTTCTTATTCGGAATATTACATTGAATATCACATACTCTCAATGAACCCAAAAAAGAACAAAAAATGATCCGACCCAAATAAACTAAATCATCTTACCTAAATCTTTAATTTCCTTAATTAACAACGGAAGTTTTAAAACATTTATTACATACTTGGCCCTGATAAAACATGGATGAATCAGATCCAACAAATGATATCCATATAGCATAGCAATATAATCCATGAAGTAACTGTGCAGAATGTAAAATAGAAATTACAATTTATCCATAAAAAAAAAAAATTACCTCACAAAATGTCTCCCAAAGAAAATTTATTAAAATGCTAGAACAAATAAGTAAATCCCGCCAAATTTCTACTTCTGATTTGCCAACTGGAAGTCTTGTTGATAAAGTTCTAAAAGAATGTCATTAAGGTGAATTAACTAAACTCAATAGAGATTAAATTTTTATATTTAGCATTTTAATAATAATAATAAAAAAAAGAGTAAGCGTGCATGATCTTAAAACTACTATTTTATAAATTCATTTTTAGAAAATTTTGTATAATAGGGCACTCATTTAAAACAATCAACCATAATGTGGTACGTAATTAAAATAGACTATTGTTGTATCAAAATAAAATCATAGTGAAAATGGAGTTACTCACGCACTTCGGACACACTATTCCATAGGCATATCACATAATAAAAGCGATACTCAGTAATCGTGAAAGTCACTAAGCAGTCTGATCAGGTTTAGGGTTTTGCGCCCAGAGACACGATATATATAGTTGTCTCATTACTCTAGTTAACAATAAACAAACAGATTCTCCCACGGTTGAATGTGCTTTAAGTAAAATTAGAGCCCAAATTGGGTTGAACGAACTTGTTTCACATGACCAAGTTGATCTAGTAATTTTGTATGAATGCTTTAATAAAATATGTATAGTGAAAAACTACAATATAAAAATCTGACAAGCCATAAAATAGACAGATCATTTTTATATGAGACATGTCTCAAAATATTATTTTTAGAAACATTTATGCAATATTATGCATAAAATTAAATCTCTAGCTCAAAGTAGACTTATCAACGATCCCAGCCTAATTATCCAAAAAGTCCAATTTTTTAGTCCACGATTTTTAAATTAATTTTTCGGTACCTATCAAAAAATAAAGTCATCAGATTTTTGCGTTAAATTTTCAAACATTTAAATCCCTAATTTTCAGTTAAAAATAATCCAAAATTAATTGAGTAGAAAATACAAAACAATTGTTCCAAAACCAGCCCAAAATAGGCTCTAGATCGTGACCCAAAGAGGCTAGACAGCAACCCACACAAAGTCCAGGCCTTGCTAGCCTGGTTTGCAGCCCAATCGAAACTTTGGCCCCATCCTAGTCCTTATGTGAAAAGTGCTCGGACGCAGACTACATCGACACAAGCGATGTTGTCTCTGGCAATCCAACTAGCCAAGGCTGAGGCAGAGGCGACCGACACTGCAACCCAACATCCTTATAGTCGTGCGTCGTCGTTCTCACCATCGACGTTATTCATCCAACCTATCGGCTAAAAACTCCCAAATTAACAATCAAATTTCAACATTCAAAAACTCCAGACCAATTTACCAGTAAATAGAGAAGCGTCCGTAGAGAAAAAAAAATCCAATTTTACATTCCTATGGCTTACCCGTTCCGATGACAAAAGCCTTTGTTGTAACAGCAAAAATCCAACGTTTTTCCATCTCCGAACTCGCACAATTTCCTTCTGGCAATCGGAAACAAAAATTTTAGAACTTTAACCAATAAAGTTGAAATTATAGAGAGGAGTAGGAAGTGACTTACCAAGGTGATTTGTTCCAGTCGTCACATAATTAATTGTTTCACCAATGCTTATGCAATTTTTGCCTAAAGCGGGAGGAAGAGAGAACCCAAGAGTGATAGAGAGAGAGCAAGGCAAAGAATTGAGGAAGGTAGGGATTGAATGGCTAGAGTGTTCAATTTGATTGAGAGGAGAGAATCGAGAGTGAAATAGGGAAGAGATTCCTTCCTGGTCCGTAACGCTCCCGCAGAATCGGGGAGGAATTTCCAAAAATTAAAAAAAAAATTCCTTTTTTTTTTGCAGATATCACATTCTCCCCCACTTACAAAATTTCGTCTTAAATATTTAGAACGATCTCAAGTGTAACATTGAACATGCGGGGATACTTAGCCATCATCTAAGATTCAATTTCCCAAGTTACTTCTCTTTCACTATGGTTATTCAACTGAACCCGAATAAGAGGCATTTTGTGGTCACACAGAACTCTGATCTCATGGCCCATAATTCTCTCAAGTTCTTACTCATAAGATACATCCTCCAGAAGAGGCACCTCAGTCCAAGAAACAACATGTGAAGGTCCGAGATAAACTTCCATAGCATAGAACCATGGAAGACATTATTAATATAATTAAGTTGTGACGGTAAATCCAATCGATAAGCCACTAGACCAATCCACTCAATGATCCAAAAAGAACCTATATAACTTGGGACTAACTTCCCTACCTCGACGAGGTCGCACCTTTAAAAAGACAAAATCATCAGCTTCTAACTTTATTTCCCTCCTCTAGATGTCTTCATAACTCTTCTGCGGACTCTGAAATATACTCAGTCGCTCTTTAAGCCCTTGAACCTCCTCAGTTGTCTCTTGAATCAAATCAGGACCTTCTCAGTTTTTTTTTACAATCTATCAACAATCACCAAAATTGTGTCAAATTTTTGCATTGTCCTAGGCAAATTGGTCATGAAATCCATGGTAATCTTGTCTCATTTCCACTCAGAGATAGGCAAAGGCTGCAACAACCCAACTACTCTCCGATGTTCAACCTTAATCTGTTAATAAATCAAACACCTCAAAACATACATAGCTACATCCTATTTCATTCCACGCATAAATACTAATGCTTTAGATCATGATACATTTTTGTAGTGTCAGGATAAATATCAAATATGCTCTTATGGCCCTTTGCCAAGATTGTCTGTCTTAAATCCAAATTACTAGAGACAACAATTGGATCCTTAAAGAATAGGAGTCCATTAGAACTGATCTCCGAACTATCAAACTGCTCATCAGCATGAATTATCTCGAATCTTCCTTCAACACATCGTCAAACTTTGCAAGTCTTTCACACGTTGCAAAAGTGTAAGGGTCGCTATTAAATTAAAAACTTGAATCGAATGACCATCGTCCTGGTACTGAAGCTAAAAATATCCAATAATAAGATATCTCTTCCAATCATCCAAAACAAGAAAAGAAATAGATCATTGAAGATAACGCTTCAAAACATAAGTTACAACATTAGTCTCACAAGGATGATATTCTAAAGTAAAATCATAATTCTCCATATACTCGACCTAACAGTGTTGTCGAAAATTTAAATCACATTGCGAGAAGAGATACTCTAAACTTTTGTGATCCAAAAATAACTCGAATTTTGCATCATACAAATAGCTTTGCCAAATCTTTAAGTCAAAAATAATTAGTTGCAAGCTCCAAATCTTGAGTAGGGAATTTACGCTCATGGGTCTTTAAGTGACGAGATGCATAAGCTAAAACTTTATCACGCTGCATCAAAACACAATTCAAATCAACTCTTGATGCATCAATATAAACAGTATAAAAGAAACAATCATCAGGTACTGCTAAAACAGAGCAGTAGTCAAACTTTGCTTGAATTTATCAAAAGTTGTCTAACACTTATCATTCCAAATGAATTTCACATCCTTACAAGTTAATAACGTTAATGACATAATAACATAAATTTTTTTGTGCAAAAATCGAATGTAATAATCAGCCAGACCCAATAAATTACGCACTCAAAGAAATTTTTAGGTGGCTTCCAATCTAACACGGCTTCAATCTTATTTGGATCAAAAGAAATGTCATTTTGAGAAACAACATGGCTAAGAAATTTCACTTCAATCATCCAAAAGTTGTACTTTTCACGCTTTAAATATAATTGATACTTCATCAGCATCAGTAGGAAAATTCTCAGATGTTCCGTAGTTCATCTAGAGTCTTGATATATATTACGACATCATTGACGAAGGCCACAACAAATTGATCAAGTTATAGTTGAAAGATCCAATTCATGGACTCATAAAAGCAATTGGTATATTAGACAGATTAAACAGAAGCACCATAAATCCAAAATGTCTATAACGAATCCGAAAAGATATTTTCGTAAAATCTTTTTCACGCATTTTGCAATTGATAATAACCAATATCAAATCGATTTTCAAGAAGTACACAGATCCTCCAAGCAGATCAAATAAGTCATTAATCCGTGACAACAAATATTCATTCTTGATTTCCACAAGATTCAATTTCTAATAATCAATGCATAGACGAAGCGAACCATCCTGCTTCTTTGAAAATAAAACAGGCGAACCCCACAATAAAATATTATTCCAAATAAATCACTTTTGTAACGAATCATTCAACTCAACACTCAGTTAATTCAATTCAGCAGAAGCCACGCAGTATGGAGAAATAAAAATTGGAGTAGCGACGAGTATCAAATCAATGTAAAAATAAATCTCATGGTCGGGTAGCAACCCAGACAAATCTTCAAGAAAAACATCAGGGTAATCACAAATCAATGATAAATTAGAATCATGTCTGACCGTAACAAAGTCACCGCTAATAACAAAAATACTCTCGTACGACTCCAATCCCCTCCGACCACCAAGCAGACTCACAAAATAGGATTAATAAAAATATATATAGATATTACATAGATGCACTCAAAACTTTCTGTCTTCCAACGTAAGAGTAATATTTTTCCGGTAACAGACAATCTTATCTTTCTACAAGTTCAGGCAACCCATATCTAGCATTATATCAAACTAATCCATAGGTATAACTATCAAATCAACAAATAATTCATATCTGCCAAATACAAGGATAGCAAATAGAACAACGAGACACATTTCATATCTATTATTCAGGGAAAAAC
The DNA here is from genome assembly GCA_022433065.1 of Begonia loranthoides. NCBI lineage: Eukaryota > Viridiplantae > Streptophyta > Magnoliopsida > Cucurbitales > Begoniaceae > Begonia > Begonia loranthoides. The sequence continues at coordinate 8,903,579 of CM039484.1, read as the reverse complement.
TCAAAATCAGGGAATTTCTTAATTTCTCTACAGTCACACTTTCCTGCTCTAAATCATGATAAACACTGATCATATTCTGGTGATGATCAACATTGAAATAGTTGTTTCCGAACATTGCCTCAAACTGAGTCCATATCATCATAACTAGTGGTTAATTCCAACTTAAGAGATTTCTACCATACTTCGGTCATCTTCTCAAAATAGAAGGTTGCAAACCTACCCTAATACTTCGATAATATTCCAAAAGCAATCAAATTCCTTTTGCATCCCTCTCAATCAATTCTCAACACTCATTGGGTAAGCTTTGCCTACAAACACTAGACTTTAAATGTTTTATAATTTCATCTTAAGTGATTTCAATACAAGCCATTTTCATTAAATTCTCTATTGAAATCAACATTCCACTTGAATAACTCTAATCTTTGGTCTAAATATTATCGACTGCCTACTCAAAAACTTACACTAATATCGAAATGTACAATACAAAGGCTATTTAGGAGTCTTTACCAATAGTTTTCGAATCATAGTCTTTAAACGCATTGTTCGAACTTAAACTAACTGATTTCAAATATGAAAGAGTAAGCATTGGATTTTAGAAAGAAACTATAGCTTTAAATTTCTTTCTATAATAGGTTTCTTAAATTTAAACTTCACAGGCCCACACATATAATCCAGGAGAGTTTGCAAACTCATAGGTTCAGTAATGTTGTTTCTAATCATTCACGAAGTGCAGTCTTTATCACTTCTAATTAAATCTAGACCACTCTAAATTACTAGTGTCCAATTAGAGAAATGTCTTCATCCATTAGTAGACATCTCAAGATGTCTTTCTAATAGCACTTTAACACAAATTAATTTTTGTATTTTGTTCTTAGCCATAGTATTTGTAAATTTTTGTATATTTCCATACTATCAATTTTATAGATATCACTTTTCAAGATAAAACTTGACTCTAATACCAAAAGTTCTGTCATGACCTAAATGGGACCTGAGACAGAATGGGAAACAACCTAACCCAAAAGACCAAATCATCCGACCCTTTTTCTCTTAAGTTTTATTAATTGACAGCAGAAGACTTAAAATGTTAGTTGTAGCCAAGGCCCAACAAACATTGGCTAATCAGGTCTAACAAGTGATATCAGATAGTAAAGCAATATAATCCAAAATGAAATAACTGTGCAAAAATTAAAAATAGGGATTACAGTCATCCAATAAAATGAATACCTCACAAAATGTCTTTCAAAGAGAATTTTTAAAATTAAGAAAATTAAATAAACTCAGCTGGACTAATCCTGACTCGATATTTGAGAATCCAGTTGATAAAATCGAGAAAGGTGTCATTGGGGTGAGTTGACTAAACTCAATAGGGATTATGTTTTTAAATAAAAATTTAATTAAAATGATGTTTAAGCATGCATGATTTTAAAACTCTTTTTCATAAATTCCTTTCAGAAAAGAGGGTACAAAAGGACATATGTATGAAATCACCCTCTAATATGTGATACGTAATTAAAATAAGTCTTTGTTGTACAAATTAAAAATCACAGTGAACATGGAGTCACTCACAGATTCCAAGCACACCATGCCATAGGCATATAATAGAATAAAGACGATGCTCGACGATCGCAAAAGACAAAGAAATACCTTGATCAAGTTTAGGGATTTACAACCCAAGGACACGACACATACAACTGTCCTATTATCTTTTTGCACTTTAGGGATTCGAACCCAAGGACATTTGAAAAATCTCCTATTACCCAATTCAATAACAAACAAACACATTACACACGGCAGAATGTGTGAAAATAAAACGGACCCTAAATCGGGTTGATCAAAGTTGATTCGCACGACCAAGTTGATACATAAATATTTCAATGCATGCTTAATTGAAACGTGTATAGGGAAAATATAATATAATATAAAAATTTGACGGTCATGAAATGAACACGTCGATTTAATATGAGATAACTCTCAAAATATTCACTTTTAAAAAGAATTATGCAATGCAGTGCATAAAATAAACCCCTACCTCGAAGTGGGTTATTCCAACCTAAGCCAAATTACTCAAAATGTCCAATTTATAAAGTCCATAATTTAATTTAATATTTGGGTACCTAAAATGAAGTTAGAAAATTAAGTGAGTTAGTTTTAAAATCCCAACATTATTTAAATTTAATTGGGTTAAAGAAAATCTCCAAATTGGGCCAAAAAGCAAACATGGACCGTGGCCAAATAAGGCATTGGTCCCTTAGTCATATGGCACAAGGCTCAAGCCCAGCTTACAAGCCAACCATAGCCCAATGGGTCCAAACCCGTAGGTCTGTCTTGTGACCTACTGAGAAGAAACTGCTTCGCCTCTCTCAACGCGAGAAAGCAACTAATGCTTTCGATCTTTGCAACGAACAAACCGACTCTGGCTGAGACTCCATGTCACAGCCAATCACCCACCGACTGAATACAACGGTTCTGTAAAATTGTGCAGCCCGACTCAGCGTTAGCTAAGTCGCTGCCCGGCGCTTTTCATCGACGGGAATATGCACACTAAAGTTGTAGAACTTTCCTATTATTCAATCAACAGCAGAAATTGAGATTCAACAATCAAATGAAACAATCTAACATCAGAGATTTTTTCAAAATATAAAAAGGAATCCAATTTTGTTACCTCTAAACCAAACTCCTCTTAATTGAACTTCGCGAATTTCCAAAATATTTCCATCTAACGCGTATGGTTTTTCCCTTAATAAATTCCAAATCAAAGTTTCAAACTTCACTCCAAATACTAAAAATGCAGAGTCGGGAGAACAAGGCTTACTGTATCGACACTTGACTTGCTACGGAGTTCCAATTCTACCCAAAGTAGTCGTAAATAAATCTTATTGTCTAATGGAAAGAAATCTCGCTGTGACAGAGATACGAGTTGGAGAAGATGGTGTTTAATGAGAGGAACAGGGGAGAAATTAGAAAGAATCCCTGATTTCCAATGGTGACATTGAAGGCTCGGGGAGGCGTTTTTTGGAAACATCTCCTCCAATTTAATTTTTTTTTTTTTTTGCTAAGACTTTTGGGCTAGATAAAGGTTTCACAAAAATAATATAGGTTTGATGGTGAACGAAGATTAAATGTCAAAAGAAAAAAGCAGGATCAAAAAGCTGAAAGTAATGATTAATACACAATTACACCCAATTAAAAAATAAAAAAAAATATATTATACTGACTTGAGGAAATAAAGAACAAGTTAAGATATCAAACCAATGTATTTGTTATCAATAATAAATTAATTATTAAAATATTTTTGCTAATTATATAATTATTGAATTATAAAAAATAGACGCTAAAAATATTATTGTCATATTTACTGTTAAAAAACGTCATCTTTTTTCATTGAACATGTTTAAAGTTTAAAGCATACGTTTAATTTAAAGTTTAGTTCAGTTCAGTTATATTTACATTTATTTATTTTTATGCACTTTTATTAATTAGAATAATGAGACAACTGTATGTGTCGTATCCCTAGGAGCAAAACCCTAAACTTGATTAGGGTCTTTTTGGCTTTTGCAATCACCTGAGTATCACCGTTATTTAATTTTGTTACTTGCTCTATTGCTCATTTTTTTTAATATTGAGTTTTTTTTTAAATAAATTTTTGGCATGCATTTCTTTATAATCTAAATGTTGTACATAAATATAATCTCTACTGAATTTAGTTGACATACCCCAGATTTAACTTCCTTTTAGGAAATAATCAAAATGATTCTCAATTGCCACCCCAAGATTAGATTTTGGAGATTTCTCCGTACTAGTTATTTTATTTTATTTTCTAGAGAGACTTCGACTATTTTCATGAGGTTCGTTCCTTTAGTATTTTATTTCCATGCGGTTTTGGACCTTGTTATTTTGCAAAATTTTAATGTCACTTTTGTACCTTTATTTTGGGCCTGGTTTGTAAACTAAATATTTAAATCTTCCGCTACTAGATTTTGGATTTAAGATAAGGGTTGGACGGTTTGTTCCATTTCAGGCTGGATCATCCCTTGTTCTATCTCAGGTCCTCTTTGAGGCGTGACAAAGAGTGGAAAAGCCGATGGCGCTGGTATTTCCCAAGTTGAGTTGGAAGTGGATGAGGCCTTGTAGGAAGCAAATGACATCTCCTTTGTGTACTACTTTGGAAAATAGTCTATGGTCTGGATTTTTCGTGACAAAACCGGTGTAGAGAGTGCCCTCAATGACAACGAAAAGCCCAGTCACTCGGTTGTGAATGTGGGGGGTATTCAAGCCTTGTGGGCTAAAATCAACTCGTCCCATCGACACACCAATAGTGTTCAAATTGGGGAGGGTATCAACATCTACAAGAGTAACTTTCAACCCTAACTAATTATTAGTATCTACAGTAGTGTTTAGGTTACAGGATATATGAAATTGTCGATCGTCACCAATGCAGGATCTTTGCATACTCTTCCATTTACATAAACTATTACACTCGGTGAAAAATCCACTTATTAGATTCAAGAAATCAAGAAAGAAAAGATGAACAAAAATAAGAAACAAAAGTTCATTTACTCTTGGATTTGTTATCCACAACACAGGTCGGATCATAAGACGAAACAGTGGCGGCCAAAATCAAAAGGAAGATTACCTAGAGAAAGCCATGAACATTTTTTGCCATTGATGTCTTTTTCTTATTGACGTCTTTTTCTTTTCTTTCTAAGCTGCAGAATGATGAAGCTTGGGGAGATGGATGCTTATTTATGGGTGTAAGTTGTGTTTGAATTAAAGAAGTGACAAAATGATTTTAGCTTAATAAAAATAAAAATAAAAAAAATAAAAAATAAAAAATAAAAATTGAATTTTTCATATTGATATTGATAACTTTTTGTCAAGAAAAATCAAATTAAAAAATAAATCGAAATAGAACAATATCTTTGTACCATCGGTTTCTTTACCGTCTTAATCACACATTAATCACAATGAAAAATGTAGTAAGCATTTACATGTGGGGAATTTTACCAAGAGTACTTAGTTTTAGCAATAAAGGAAAATTTTACCAAAAGAAAAACCCAAAAAAAAAAGTATTTGTTGGTTGTCTCCAGCATTTTTGCTACCCATTTTCTGTAACCGACTTGATAATTAAAGTTGCATTGTTGTTGTTTGGTTGTGTTGATAATAAAATTTAGGGAAATTAACAAATCAACCTCTGTACTTTTTGATTAATGATAAGTCAACCACTAAAGTATTTTCGCTAACATATTAACTACTGAACTATGAAAAAATGTTGTCGCAAACATTGTTGTTACGTTTGCCGTTAAACGTATTAATTTTCATTCCATGGCAGAACACTACACGTTCTGCCGCAGAACAAAAATTTAAGTGTTAACGTTTTAATACTGATGTTCCGTGATGGAACGTGGAAATTATTTAAAAATTACAACATTTCGCTATGGAACATCCACTTGCCGTCGCGAAACGCCAACCTTCTGCTGCGGAAAGTATTGCATCATCTGCCTTATATAAATTCACACTACACTCATCGCGATTTTTTCAACGATTAGCTAACCCTAGAGATTTCTAAGGGCTGAAGTGTACTACATTTTGGCAAAATTAAAACGTTAGTAATTGTTGAACACCAATGACGTTTGAGAGTGTTGAGGAGTCTGTTAACTGCCCATTTGAAGTGGGGCCTATGTCCATAGTTTTGGCAAATGAGATACGTGCAATTAGAGATGAAGCTGTTATATTGGTGAATTCCGTCCCGACAACGTTAGACGAGGAGGAGCTCCGTTCATTATGCGAATCTAGTGACAAAGACGTGGACATGGCCGAGAGTAGGCCTCAACGACCACCACAAGCAGAATGCATGTTCACTGGTATGGGTTTTGGCAAGAAGTATAGTTCATTGAATACAATTATGAAAGAAATTGTTGATCATGCGTTAAAGAATGACTACGAGATAAAATTCACCCACAATGACTCTATCGGTTGAGGGCTGTCTGCCAGGATGGATGCACGTAGCAGATGCACGCCTAAAAAATGCATGGTGAAATGACAATTCAAATCAAGAGCTATAACGATGTCCACGCTTGCTCGAGAAAGATCGAAAGCCGCCATGTCTCTACCAAATGGGTGGCAAGGCATTATTTGGACAGATTTAAAAGTCAGGTTGACTGAGACCTTCCTTCCATAATCAAGATAGTCAGAAAGGATTTTAATATCAACATTACACCCAGCCTTGCTAGAAGGAGAAGAAATGCGGCAAAAAAAATGAATGAAGGGGATGACAAAGAGCAATACAAGCTCATATGGTTGTATGTCGAGGAGATTCAGAGGTCTAATCCTGAAAGCTATCTGTGTGTTCAGCTAGAGATGAGTACATTTAAAAGGATGTACATGGGTTTGACTGCATGTAAGATGGGGTTGTTGAACTGTGCTAGACTGGTTATTTGTTTGGATGATTGCCAGTTAAAGGGAGCGACTCCTGGCCACCTGCTCACTGTTGTAAACATTGACTGGAACGATGGAATTTATCTTATTGTTGTAGCAGTGGTTGAAGCAGAAAATATGGATTCTTGGAGTTGATTTTTGGAATTATTGCTCGAGGATCTTAGCAACCCGTCTGGCAATGGGTGGACAATCATTTTGGATTGACAAAAGGTGTGACTGATTTCTTTTGCTATCTATGTTTATGTTATGCATTGTATACCAGTGTTTGACTCATACTGTTATATTTTGTAGGGGCCGGTGCCAGATGTGAGAGAGCTTGCAGGGCAAGTGGATGATCGCTTTTGCATCCGACACCTGTATGTAAATTTTAAAAAACAATTAAAAGGCAGATTGTTGAAGGATACAATGTGGTCCGCTTTTGAAGCCACAACATCAACGCACTTTGACAGAGAGATGACAAAGATATTTTTGCTTGACTAGGCAGTTCACACATATCTACGAGGAATAGATGCGAGTTTCTAGGCCAAACATGCTTTCAGCTCCATCCTGAAGTGCAACATAAGTCTCCACAACTTGAGCGAGTCCTTCAACGCCTACATCCTACTAGCCCGGGAAAAACCAATTCTCAGTATGTTCAAGATTATAAGAAAGGGCATCATCGTAAGGATCATTACAAAACACGAAAAGATGGCGCACTGGACAGATCTTTTGTGTCCGCAGGTCAAAAATCGAGTTGTCAGACTACAACTTGCAGGTCAAAAGTGGAGTCCAGATATTTTAGGAGTGGCCCATTTTGAGGTGAGCAATGGTAACGAATAGTACTATGTTGATTTGGACAGGTGTACTTGTAACTGTTACCAGTGGGAGTTGACTAGCATCTAATGTGTCCATGCAGTCCCGTTTATGCAATTTATGAGGAGATCTCCCGAGAACTTTGTGCATGAGTACTACTACCGGGAAACATACATGACGATTTACTCCCACTTTATTCACCCGGTCAGTGGAAAAATCATGTGGGCTTCTATGACGGATCTTGATCCAATTATGCCACTGTCATTTAACAAACGTCCTAGAAGGCCACAAAAATGAAGAACAAGGGATGTTGATGAGGCCCCAAGCCGAACAGTGCTGCCTAGGAGATATCTAAACATGACGGCCAGTGTGGGGGTGTGGGGCACAATTCCCGCACGTGCAAAGGTGGAGGCCCAAAGTCAAGTGCATGTCGCGGCCTCAGGTCCAAAGGCGAAGACAGTAGAGGAAGTTCACAAGGCACATTTATGGGCTTCACAGTTCTTGACATAGTCTCTGAGACTGTTCCTGACATAATTCCCAAGACACAAGTGACCACATTATTATGTTTACATTTTCATGTGTTATTTTAACTATAATTTTATATGCAATGTGTTATGCAAGAGTATGATACGCAAGGTCCATAAACACAAACAAACACAAATATGGACCTTAATCTTCCTTGATTAGATTTGGCATTACCTTGATGAGATTGTTTATGGGTAAAGACATACGAAGAAGTTAAATGAATGACAAGTTATTGCTGCATTTTACCAGTAACTGGTCGTTCATTTAACTATTTTGTATATATTTGCTCACCAACAATCTCATCAAGGCAATGCCAAAGGTATGGTTATTGGTGCGTGTATAATGCACATATGCATGATATGGTTGTAATTAAATTGATAAATTGGTTTGCGTTTGTAATGCCCATGTACATGAATGCAAATTGATTAGTATGAAAATGTAAATTTGGACAAAGAGGAATGGATTAATTGAGCTCTCTCTTGATTATTATATGGCGTGTTATTTGGAGGAGTTCTGTGGAAGAATAGAGAAGTTTTAAAATTAGCAACCGGTCGATTGACCTCTCCATATTGATTGACCACCCTTCATCTCTCGTCAAAGAAATTTTGAATATGTACTTCAACCGTTCCACTACCCTTTACTTTTTGATCGATTGTGTTTCAATTTTCTTAAATCTGTGAAGGCTATGAATGACTGCAATTGAAAGGGTGATCGACCATGCATAGTCGAGTTCAACCACACAGAAATGACGTTCCGCCATGGAATTCTAATGTTCTGCATAGGAACGTTGACGTTCTGCGGTGGAAAGTTGTCGCTCCTCCATGGAAAGTTGGCATTCCACGGAGGAATGTCATACATTCCGCAACGAAACGACGTGTTTCCACAGTGGAACATCGACATTCCTCGGCGCTTTATATATTTCGATGTTATGCACAGGTTGGTTAAATTGTTACAGTGAACATGTTAGTTGTTTGTTGATGATGAATAAAACTATAGCTCACTTATTCAAGATGGGCTTGGATAGTCTCTTACATACCCATACCCCTTCAACTCTACTGATCCCCATTCAGTCCACTTTCAATTTGTTGCAGACGTCGGTGGGCTTTTCTTCCATTCTTGGCTCCTCATCCTAGATTGGTACCTCACAATGCTCAACTATCCTCTAAATGAGCCAATTAAATGGCATACTCTTGATCAGGTTGTTGAGGACCTCGTACATGTGACTCAAAATCACATAGTTGTATTCGCTTTCTTTATGGTGAACATCTTCTCCAGCATATAGAGATCCATATAACTAACATGGTTTCAATGTCCATCCCCAGGAAAAATGGTTGCATCATGATGGTGTGAATCACTCGAGCTTTGGCGTTTAAGTCATTGGACATTGGCTTCTTGAACGTTGCGATCTTGCGATCACGGTGCAACAATCTAAGCACTACCAAACCTTCTCCTTGTCTGATGAAAGGTGGCTCCCGAGACACGTTGTAATAGTGCTCGCTTTGTTCCTCCGTCGAACATTCAAGTAGCTAGTTAATATCGTTGCAACTCATTCTTAACTCCCGCCCAAACATGTAAGTCCAGACCTCTAATGGTTAGGTGGACAATTCCAAATTGGCATAAAAGAGTTTAACAATCCGTTCATAGAAACTTCCACCCAATTTGCACAATCAGGCTAATCCATCCCCTTCAACCAATTCTTCAATTTCCAATTCAGCAAATGACTCAAAATCTACTCTTCTAGATACAATAATTAAACGATGTTTAACATCTGCTTAATACCGTTCGTTGGCTTTGGCTGTCCTGAAGAGTGGGGAGTGGAACCTTTATGTAACATGTTGGAAATAGATGAACAAACTTGCTGCTGGTCATGGTTAAGGCTGAGGTTGAGGTTGAGGTTCTGCTTAAACCTCGGCTTGTGTAACAGGGGCAATCGCAGCTTCTCCAACTTGAACTGCAGCTGTTGCACCTTCAACTGCGAGTGCTCCACCTTCAACTGTGGCATGTACATTGTGGTGCAACTGACCGACAATAAACTCAATTGTAAGTTGACTATGTTCACGGGCTGAGTTCGTCGTTTATGTCATTGTTGCTGCTAAGTTTGCGACGGACCACCCTTTCACTTCAGAGTCAATTTATTTGTCCTAGAATCCATAGGAATTGATGAAACAGTGAGGAAATTTGGAGTACAAATGTTAGCCGAGAATTTCATGGTTCGCTGAGGAATCGGTGAACTCACAAGAGCGCACAATCCATTCTTATATACTTGGGCACCGGAACACAAAATGACTCATGATGTTCCGCTGTGGAACGTCGTCATTCCAAGACAGAAATTAGTATTAAAACATTAACATTTAAATTTTCATTCCACAGCGGAACGTGTAGTGTTCCACCGTGGAACAAAAATTAATACGTTTAACGGCAAACGTGATAACAATATTTACGGCGACTTGTTTCCATAGTTTAATGGTTAAGTTATTAGCGAAAATACTAAGTGGTTGACTTGTCATTAAACACAAAGTATAGTAGTTGATTTGTTAATTTCCCTAAAATTGACGAGAAAAATGATAAATATTTAATTATATAAATAAAAATATTTTTAAAAAATAGAAATAGATATATGTAGAGAGAAAGAAAGAAGAGTGAACAAAGAGGAGACTAGAACACAGTCAACCTTCTACTTTCATTGAGATAAAATTAGGGTTTCTTTTTTTTATTCAATATAGAAGTCTAGAACACTTCCTAACTTCGCCAAATAAACACTTTTTTTTATAGAACACTTCACTTGCCCATTCCCAACTTCATAACCTTTTGATCGAATTATTCTGGTCGAACAGATGTAATACGTGTTAAATATGGTCAATTAAATACAAGTATTTTGTAGCAGAGAATACTGTTTTTTTAGATTAATATTAAATCCACATTCTAATTTATGTATTTTTATGGGACACAATATGTGATTCATGTTGATTGGTCATATTATTTTATATGTAAAGTCTTAGATAAATGAACAAATGAAACAATGAGGACAAATGTTCACTTGATAGCCTAAATCAATTTATTCTATATATCGAGAGATAAAAGAAACTAATATTTTATTTTGTGTTTTGCTTTAAAATAGTCGACCCAATAATTTGATTAAATCAAAGATGGATGAGTGAATTTTGACTTTAGCAATAGAATCAAAATAATTGGCCACAAAGTTTTATGTGGTTTTGTCCATGATAACGTGTGAAGCTATGGTTAGGGTTAGCATCTTATTTATTATTTAAACTCATGTTCGCTCTTGAAGTTTACGTATCGAAGAATTGAAGCTAATATTTTAGTTCGAATAAGTACTAGGTATGATATGCTTAGGTGGTATTAAGTTAATATTTTAATTCGGGTAAATACATGTTGATTAGATTTTGTTTTCTAATTAGTAGTGTTAAACTTTCAAAAGATCCGAGATAGAATGAAAAATAACCAGACCCAAAAAATCGAATTGCCCTACTCATTTTACTTAAAATTTTATTAATTAACAGCGGAAGGTTTAAATATTAGTTAAGCCAAAGCTCAACAAAATGAGTTTATCAGGTCCAACTAGTAATATCAAATAATAAAGTAATATAATATAAAATAAAATAGTTGTGCAAAAATTAAAAATAAGAATTACAACTTTTTAATATTCAAATTTACCTCGCAAAAGTCTCTCAAGGTAAAATACTAAAGTATTGAAAAATAAATGAGATTCTGTCAAATTAATCTTGATTCGGTAACGAGAAGTTTTGTTGATAAAATCTTGAAAATGCGTCATTAGGGTGAGTTGACTAGACTCAACAGAAATTTAATAATTTTAATTAAAAAAACTTTTTAAGCATGCATGAATTTAAAACTCACGTTTTATAAAATTCATTTCAGAAAAATTTGTACAAAAGGACACGTGTTTAAAACCACCCACTAATATGTGGTACGTAATTAAAATAAGTCATTATACACTAGTTAAAATCACAGTGAAAATAGAATCACTCATGAACTTCGAGTACAGTGTGCCATAGGCATATAGCAGAAAAAAAAAATGATGCTCTGCGATTGCAAAAGCCACATAAAATACTTTGACCAGCTTTAGAGTTTTCTGCCTAGGGACACGTCATATTCAACTGTCTCATTACTCTAGTTAACAACAAACAAACACATTCTCACAAGATCGAATGTGCATAAAATAAAACATATCCAAAACCGGGTCAATCGAACTCAGTTTACACGACTAAGTTGATCCATGAATATTTAAATGCATGCTTGATTGAAACGTGTACAATGAAAATGAAATATAATATAAAAACCTAGCGACCATCAAATGGACACGTCGTTTTATTAGGAGACAAATCTCAAAATATTTATCTTAAAAAAATTATGCAATGCAATGCATAAAAATAAATCTCTACCTCGAAGTGGGCTTACAATGATTAAAGCCTCAAAATCCAAATCCAACGGTCCATAGGTTTTAATTAAATTGGGTACCTTAAAAAATAAAAGTATTAATTTTTTGTTAAAATTTTCTATCTAAACATTTCTAATTTTTATTTAAATTTTAATATAATTTAATTGGGTAAAAAAATAGCTAAATTTGGCCCAAACAGATTCTGAACCGTGGCACAAAAGGGGTTGGACCGTGACCCAAAATTGGGTAGGCCCAGATTGCCATCCAAGGATGCTTAGGTCTGTGACCCTTTGAGCTAGAACAACTGCCTGAATGCAAGGCTTGTTCGCAGGCACTCTCGTATCTCGTTGCGGATGTCACCGTCCTTCATCACAGATGTCGCAGACATTTCCGACTCTGGCCGATACTTCCTATCAAGGCCAGTCATCCGTCTAACCAAAGCCATGGGCTTCACGCACCATGGCAAAACAGTTGCTGAGTCGCTTCTAGTCATTTATTTGTCGACGAAATTTGTGCTATAAAATTGTCTGATTGCATTTGATTGATCGACTTGAAAATCCAATTTCATCATTTCAAAATTTAACAATTCATCAATCCAATTTCGATATTTCAAACTTTTGGCTATTAGGAGTTTTTGTTCTAAACCCTGAGGAAACGTTACTGCTAACCCCAAATCCGCACTAGAGACAATCCAATTTCCTTTCCAAAATTTGAATAAAAAATCAAAACTTTACCTAATAACTCAATCATTATAGAGAGGGAGAAATCCTTCTTACTGAAAGTCTGCAATTGATTGCTTAGCTCTTCATTCTAATTGCATAAGGTGTCCTCTCTTCTTACAGAAAGAAAATGGTAAGGGTAGAGAGAGAGAGAGAGGGGGAGAGAGGAATTAGAAGAAATAGACAGAGAGGGAAAGAGGGTGAGGAAGGGAGGAGTGTCTTTGCTATATCGGGAATGAGAGAAATGGTAAGGAAAAAGAGAGACTTTCCTTCCACGTTCTAAATCTTTCTATGGTTCAAAGGAGAGTTACAAAAAGAATTTAATTTCCTTAAAACAAATTTAATCAAGATATTACATTCTTCTCTACTTAAGAAATTTCGTCCCCAAAATTTATAATAATCTTGAGAGTATCGTTGAACAAACGGGGTTGCTTAGTCATCATATCAAATGTAATTTCTCAAGTTGCTTCTCTTTCATCATGATTCTTCCATTGAATCCGATCCAACAGTATTTCACGATGCGTAGAACTCTGATCTCACGATCCAGAATTTTCTCAAGTCCTTCCTCATAAGATACATATTCTTAAATAGGAACTTCAATCCAGGAAATAACATGTGACGGGTCTGGAATATACTTCCTCAGCATAGAAACATGAAAGATATTATGAATATAACATAGCTGTGGTGGTAACTCCAATTGATAAGCTACTGAACAAATCCACTCAATAATCTGAAAATGACCTATATATCTTGGAGCTAAATTTCCTTTCACACCGAAAATACTAATACCTCGACGATGTCGCACCTTTAAGAACAAAAAATCATTACATTAAATTTCAACCTCCCTCTGCTAGAGGTCTGCATAACTCTTCTGTCGACTCTGAACTGCACCTAGTCACTCTTTAATTACTGAAACTTTTTCAGTTGTCTCTTGAATCAAATCAGACCCGAAAGTGACACGCTCCTCGATCTCAACCCAACTTAAAGGTGATCTACACTATCTCCCATATAAAGCTTCATATGGCGAAACACAGATACTGGTCTAACAGCTGTTGTTATAAACAAACTCCACTAAAGACAAGTGATTCACATAACTATCTCTGAAATCTAGAATATAAAACCTCAACATATCCTCGAGAATCTGGATTGTACGCTCAAACTTACCATCTGTCTAAGGATGATATGCTGTACTCAAATTAAGCTCCGTGTCCAAACGCTTTCTGAAAAGATTTCCAAAATTTTGACGTAAATCTTGGATTTCTATCAGAAACAATACTCATGGGAACATTGTGAAGATGAACGATACCCTCGATATACAACTTACTTAGCTTTGTTAAAGAGAAATCTATTCTGGTCAGAATAAAGTGTGCAAATTTTGTTAATTTATTAACAATTACCCACAGTGCATCAAATTTTTGCACTATCCTAGGCAAACCAGTCACGAAATCCATGATAATCTTGTCCCATTTTCCACTTAAGGATAGGCAAAGACAGCAACAACCCAACTAGTCTCTGATACTCAACCTTAATTTTTTGACAAATTAAATGCCTTGAAACATACATAGCTACATCCCGTTTCATTTCAACTCACAAATACTGACGCTTCAAATCATGATACATTTTCGTACTGGCAGGATGAATAGAAAATCTGGAGTTATGGCCTTCTGCTAAGACTGTGTGCCTCAAATCCAAATCACTAGAGACAACAACTCGATTTTTAAAGAATAGGAGTCCATTACAACTGATCTCTGAACCGTCTAAATGCTCACCAACTTGAATTATGCTCGAATCTTTCTTTTAACACATAGTTAAACTCTAAGTCTTTTCACACGTTGCAAAAGTGTAGAGATCGCTACTAGATTAAAAACTCGAATTGTATGACTATCCTCCTAATATTGTAGCTCTAAATTTTCAATAATTAGACATCGCTTCCAATCATCCAACACAAGACAAGAAAGAGATCCTTGTGAATAACGACTCAAGGCATCAACTACAACATTACCCTTTATAGGATGATATTCTAAAGTGAAGTCGTAGTCTTCCATATACTCAACCCAACGGTGTTGTTGGAGATTCGAATCTCACTGAGGAAAGAGATACTTTAAATTCTTGTAATAAAAAAATACCTCGAATTTGGCACCATACAAGTAGATCTATCAAATATTTAAGGCGAAAAATAATGGTTGCAAGCTTCAAATTGTGAGTAGGGTAATTTCGCTCATGCATCTTTAACTAACGTGATGCATAAGCTATAACTTTATCCTGCTGCATCAGAACGCAACTCAAGCTAACTCTTGATGCATCAGTACAAACAACATAAGGCAAACACTCATCAGGTACTGCCAAAACTGGAGTACTAGTCGATCTTTGCTTAAGTTCATCAAAATTTGTTTGACACTTTTCCTCCCAAATAAGCTTCACATCATTTCTGGTCAAATGCTTTAGCGGCATAGCAACAGAAGAAAAATTATGCACGAATTGACAATAGTAACTAGCCAGACCCAAGAAGCTACGTACGCGAGTAACATTTTTGGGTGGCTTCCAATCTAACACAACTTCAATCTTAGTTAGAGCAACAAAAATGTCATTCTGAGAAACAACATGGTCTAGAAATTTCATTTCTGTCATCCGAAAATTGCACTTTTCATACTTTGCATAAGTGATGTTCCCTCAACGACTGAAGAGCAATTCTTAGATGTTCAATATGTTCGTCTAGAGTTTTACAATATATGAGGATATCATTAAAAAAACAACCATGAATTGGTCAAGATATGGCCGAAAGACTCGATTCATAAGGTCCATAAAAGCAGCTAGCGCATTAGTCAATCTGAACGGAAGCACAATAAATTCATAGTGTCCATAACAAGTACAAAAAGAAGTATTCAGAATATCTTCTTCACGAATCTTCAGTTGATGATAACCAGATCTCAAATTGATCTTCGAAAAATACATTGATCCTCAAAGCTGATCAAATAAATCATCAATCCAAGGCAACAAATATTTGTTTATGATTGTCACATGATTCAGTTTCCAGTAATCAATATATAGGTGACGTGAACTATCATGCTTCTTTGCAAACAAAGCTAGCACACCCTACGGTGAAATACTATTTTGACTAAATCTTTTTTGTAATAAATCATTTAACTGGGTTCTCAATTCATTTAATTCAGTAGGAGTCATGTGGTATGAAGTAATTGAAATTGGAGTAGTGTCGGACATCAAATCAATGCAAAAATCAATCTCGCGGTCGGGTGGCAACCCAGACCCTCAGGAAAAACATCAAAATAATCATAAACTACTGATAAATCGGAATCCTGCCTAACCGTAACAAGGACACCGCTAATAACAAAAATACTCCCATAAGACTCTTATTCCCTTGAACCACTCAAATAGGTTCACAGAACAAGATCAATAGGAAATATACGAGTATTACATTGATGCACTAGGATCTTTCCGTCTTCCAACGTAAGGGTAATATTTCACTGATAATAGTCTATCTGAATTTTGTATAAGTTCAATCAATCCATATCTAAGATTGCATCAAACTGATCCATAAGTATAACTATGAGATCAACTGATATTCACGTCTGCAAACAATAGGGCCAGCAATAATTGTCTCAGAACACTGACTCAAACCGAGTCCATATCATCATATCGAGCAGGTAATCCAACTTAAGAGATTTCTACCAGACTTCAACCATTTTTTCAAAATAAAAGGTCACAAACCTGACCCAATACTTTGATGGAACTCCAATAGTGGTCAAATTCTTTTGCATCACCATTAACTAATTTTCAACACTCATTGGGTAAGCTTCGCCCACAAACACTAGATTTTAAATGTTTTATAATGTCATCCTAAATGATTTCAATACAAGTCACTTTCAGAAAATTCACCATTAAAGTCATCATTTGTCCAAATATTCCCAACTGTCTACGTAAAAACTTACATTAATGCCGATTGTACTATACAAAAACTAATTAGAAGTCTTTCCCAACAGTTTTCAAATCAGAGTCTTCAAACACAAGATTCCAGCTTAGACTAACATATTCCGAATATGACAGAGCAAACATTGAATTTTTGAAAAAAACCTAGGCTTTGGACTTCCTTGTATGATGGATTTCATAAGTTCAAACTTCACAAGCTCACATATATAACTCAGAAGAGATCACAGACTCATACGTACAGAAAGTTTGTTTATAATCATTTACAAAGCATACTCCTTATCACCTCTAACTAAATTTGGACCACTCCAAATTATCAATGTCTGATCAGAGAAATGACGTCATCCCCTAGAGAAACCTCAAGATGACTTTCTAGCAGCACCTTAACGCAAATTAATTTTTGTACTTTGTTCTTAAGTACAGTAATTTGTAAATCCTTGTATATTACTTTACTATCTATTTTATTGGTATCACTTTTCTAGATGGAACCTGCACTGATACCCAAAATTCTGTCGCGACCCGCAAGGGACCAGAGACAGAACGGTGAACGACCTGACCCAAAGAACCGAATCGCCCGACCCATTTCACTTAAAATTTTATTAATTAACAGTAAAAGACTTAAATATTAGTTATAAGCCAGAGTCCAACAAACATGAGCTTATTAGGTCCAACAAGTGATATGAGATAATAAAGCAATATAATCCAAAGTGAAATAACTGTGCAAAAATTAAAAATAAGAATTACTACTTTTTAATATTTAAATTTACCTTACAAAAGTCTCTCAAGATAAAATACTAAAGTACTGAAAACTAAATAAAATTCTGCCGGATTAATCTTAATTTGGCAACGAGAAGTTTTGTTGATAAAATCTTGAAAATGTGACATTGAAGTGAGTTGACTAAACTCAATAGGGATTTAATAATTTTAATTTAAAATATTTTTAAGCATGAATGAATTTAAAACTCATGTTTTATAAAATTCATTTCAGAAAAATGTGTACAAAAGGGCATGTGTTTAAAACCACCCATCACTACGTGGTACATAATTAAAATAGGCCCTTACTGAACTAATTAAAATCACAGTGAAAATAGAGTCACTTACGGACTCTGAGCACACCATGCTATAGGCATATAACATAATAAAAATGATCCTCGGCGTGATCAAGTTTAGGGTTTGCACCTAGGGACATGACAAATACAACTGTTCAATTACTCTAGTTAACAACAAACAAACACATTCTTACACGATCAAATGTGCGTAAAATAAAACTGACCCAAAACTATGTCGATCGAACTCATTTCACACGACTAAGTTGATCCAAGAATATTTAAATGCATACTTGATTGAAACGTGTACAGTGAAAATAAAATATAATATAAAAACTTAACGACCATCAAATAGACACATCATTTTATTATGATACAAGTCTCAAAATATTTATCTTATAAAAATTATGTAATGCAGTGAATAAAAATAAATTCCTACCTCGAAGTGGACTTACAATGATTAAAACCTCAAAATCCAAATCCAATGGTCCAAAGATTTTAATTAAATTGGGTACCTTCAAAAATAAATGTATTAATTTTTTGTCAAGTTTTATACCTAAACGTTTTCAATTTTTTTTAAAATTTAATATAATTTAATTGGGTAAAAAAATACCCAAATCCGGCCCAAAAACAGGCCCAAACAGATTCAGAACCAAAGCCCAAAAGGGATAGGATCGCACCCCAAAATTAGGTAGGCCCAGATTGCCATCCAAGGATGCTTGCGTCTGTGACCCTTCGGGCCAGAACCACTACCCGAATCCAAGGCCTGTCCACAGGTACTCTCGTCCCTCTTCGCGGATGTTATCAGACTTCCTATCTTAGCCAGTCATCTATCTGACCAAAGCCATGGGCTTCACACACTGTGGCTCAGCGATTGCTGAGTCGCTTCTAGTCATTTCTTCGACTATGAAATTCGTGCTATAAAATCGTCAGATTGCATTTGATTGATCAATTTGAAAATCCAATTTCATCATTCCAAAATTTAACAATTCATCAATCCAATTTCGGTATTCCAAACTTTTGGCTACTAGGAGTATTTGTTCCAAGCCGTGAGGAAACACTACAGATTACCCCAAATCCGCATTTGAGATAATCCAATTTCCTTTCCAAAATTTAAATAAAAAATCAAAACTTTACCCAGTAACTCAATCGTTACAAGAAGGGACAAATCCATCTTACTGAAAGTCCGCAATTGATTGCTTAGTTCTTCACTCTAATTGCAGAAGGTGTCCTCTTTGCTTGCGGAAAGAAAATGGTAAAGGTATAGAGAGAGTGAGTGAGAGGAATCAGAAGAAATTGACAGAGAGAGAAAGAGGGTGAGGAAGGGAGGAGATAGTATGGGTAGGGCTGGGCAATTCGGGTTTCGGGTTCGGTTCCGGACCGTCCAGAACCGAATAGTCGATTATCGGTTCTGAGAGGTTGGTACCGAACTCGGAACCGATGGGAACCAAAACCAGACCGAGAACCAAAGTCGGTTCCGGTTCTGGACCATCGGTTCTTGGTTCCTCTCCTTGCTACTAATAAAAGAAGGTACAACTTGATTGCCAAGAAAAAAAACAAACCTAAGAATGAAGTGGGGTGGCATTAGGACCACCAAACAGGTTTTACGAAGCATCATCTAGTGTAGGATCAATAAAGCCCACTTGTAATGCAATCTGTAATGGCAATCTGTTACAGATTGCAAATCTGTAAATTGCATTACAGATTGCAAGCGTTAGGACCACCAAACAGGTTTTGCGAAGCATCATCTGGTGGAGGATCAAAAAAACCCACCTGTAATGCAATCTGTAATGGCAATCTGTTATAGATTGCAAATCTGTAAATTGCATTACAGATTTGCAAATCAATCTCTACCTCCCCAATGAAACATATCTGACTTGGAAATATTCATTTTAATCGTCAAATTGCCTCCTCGTATGTTAACAAAATAAACCAGAGTCTATTGATTAATCATTGGAATCTAGAGTAAGATATCTCATAGACTTTCCTGAGTTAGATAGATAGAAAATGAATGAGAGGAGAAATCAGACCAAATTCGCAGTCTTCGTCGTCGTCGCAAATCGCAGCTTCTCTTTCGTCCACTCGTCGCAAATCGCAGCTTCTGTCCTCCTTGCAAATCGTCGTCGCACGCAACTCCTGTCCTCATCGCACTGCACCTTAGCAGATTATGTCGTCGTCATCACAAATCTGTCACCTTCTCGGTTCCTTCCAGAATCGGGGATGGAGTTAGGGCAGGGGTAGCAGCGGCCAGCGGGTTAGGGTTAGATAATTAGGATTATTAGTCAGGTACTTATCGGTTCTCGGTTCTTCCCACAACTACCCGACAACCGAACCCGTTTTAGCACCCCTACTCGAGAACCGATAAGGATAAGTTTCTTGGAACTGATTAACGGAACCGAACCAGAATCGACTGTCACTTCCGGTTCAGTTCTCAGTTCCTATCGGATATTGCCCGGCCCTAACTATGGGGAAGGAGAGGAATAGTAAGAAAAAATGGAAAGAGGGTTACAAAAAAGAATTTAATTTCCTTAAAACAAATTTAATCAAGATATTACAAGGAGTCAAAAAAAATATTATAAATGTTTAAATTTACAAAAAAAAAAAAAAAGAAAAGAAAGGGGGATTTCAAAAATAATGTAAAAATTCAAATTAAGAGGTCTATGGAAATATTTTTGGGCATATATTCGAACACGTCGATCAAACTTTTTATTTTAGCTTTTTTTCCCTTGTTTAGGCTTAATTTCAAAGTGTAAATCAGATGATTTGTCACATCATGCATGAATCTCGGCTAACAATCCGGAGTCTCAGCTTAACAACTATTCTTCCTATCTTCCGCACAATAAGCGACAAAAACAAAAGGCAAATCACTTTTATTTATTATTGTTCTTTTTTTTTGTAACTGGGGAAAACAGACGACAGGAAATCACACAAAACATTACCCAAATTACACTTTTTTTTTTTGAAGAATTCATCAGTCGGAAACAATGGTTTTAAACCTGCCCATAATGCTTTGAACCTTGGCTTTGTCGATTTGGAAGGCCGATGTAAGAGTGTCAGGATTAAGAAGCGGAGTGGAGTTGAACAAAGCTTGCCCGATGTGTTGGACCCCGGGATTCTGGCTGGAGAGCATAGCAAAGGCGAGGGCAGGAGTGCTTCCAAGGTTCAACTGGAAATGGATGAGACCGATCGGGAAACAAATCAAATCACCTTTCTTTAATACAGTCACAAAAAGCTTGTGATCTGGATTATTGGTGATGAAACCAGCGTAGAGAGTGCCCTCGAGGACGGCAAAAAGCTCAGAAGCCCGATTGTGAATGTGGGGAGGGTTAAGCCCGTACGGGCCGAAATCGACTCGACCCATGGATATACCAAGAGTGTTGAGGCCAGGAAGAGTGTCGACATCAACTAAAGTAACCTTGGAGTTCAAATAATTTTGGGTGTTTCCCGGAATGTCGATTCCTTTATATACAAAATCAGCTATCGTGACATTTGTGGGGTCCTTACATGGATATCCGTTTACGAAAACTGGCTTATACACAATGAAATCCTTCCATTAGATATCAAAAAAGCAAAATAAAAGAAAAGATGAACTAAAATACGAAAAACAAGAATTTACGTACAGCCTATGTTTTTATTTGCAACGCAGAAGTCTTGTAAAGGCCCTGGATCGTAAGCCGAGAGAATCGAAGGTGTTGAAGAAAAAAATAAGAACACAACCAGGAAATGAACACTCTTTTGCATGATTGAAAGTCATCTTCCTGCTGCGGATTGATACCCATTTATAGGTTAGATATCTTCAACGGGAGTTTTTTAAAAGTGTCATACCAAATAATGGTTTAAAATCATTGGTTTTTGACTTTTTTTAGCTTCATTTTTGTTGCGATCAATACTACCCCTTTTCAATAATCCAAATAATGAAGCTATTGCAATAACTCGGCCTTACAAGAAATGCCCGATTTAACCCTTGTAGGAAAAAAAGTAAATGTAAATTCTCATTCTAAAATATTCATGGAAACAAATAGTGATATATTTCAAGAACTGAATAACAGCTAGACACCATAGAATGGATATATTTTTAATATTATAAGGGAACACATTAGGATTTGCTTAGGTGGGACTATCCTGGTGATATGAGAAATCATGAAAGTTAGGGAAATTAACAAAATAACCTTTGTACTATAAGATCAATGACAAGTCAAACACTTAACAATTTTTGCTAACAACATAAATACTGAACTATGTAAAATGGACGGCGCAAACATCACCGCTAACTATTGAAAGATATTACCGCGAAAACAATGTCGAAACATTACTCTATGCAATTCTAATTTTACTTCACTTATATATTAAAATTGCAATAATTGAAGCAATCTTATAGCGAAGACGATGTTAAGAAGCCCGACATGGTCTTCTCATTTTCAAAAATAATTCTCATGTTTTCAGTTTTCCAAATATTTTCTGGTGGCTCACTTCTCCTCTCGATTTCACTCATCCAGTTCTCATCCTCATCTTCTCTTTTCTCTTCCTGGTCCATCGTCGTCATCTAGTGCTCACCACCAATGTCTCACTTTTCGCAAGCAAAACGTTGGCGTTCTATCGCGAAACTTTTTCTTTCCACAACGGAAAGTTGGGACCATAGCATAAAGGTCGAATGCAATTTGTGTATCTCAATAAAATTTATGAGAATATTTAGAAGTTTTCGATTACCTATTATCCCGTGACAGAATGAAAATGAAATAATCAAAACAAATTTAACTTACGTGTTTTGAAGCAGAAAGAAAGAAGAACATCCACTATTAGTATTTTCCTCTCTTGATTGGCATACGTATTTTCCTCTCTTTAACCCTATCATATATGTGGACAAGAATTATAGGAACTATTCCCACTAAGCTAACTAGAGAA
This sequence comes from Begonia loranthoides, assembly GCA_022433065.1. NCBI lineage: Eukaryota > Viridiplantae > Streptophyta > Magnoliopsida > Cucurbitales > Begoniaceae > Begonia > Begonia loranthoides. The sequence goes on along the minus strand of CM039484.1, from coordinate 8,880,801 downwards.
ATAGCATGTAGGTAAAAAGCTAAGGACAAAATAAAAGAAACAAATAAGGTCGTTAGAGTTCATGCATTGTGGTATTGGGACCATAGCATGTGGCTACAAATCCAGCTGTTGACAAAGAATTGAACTAATTATTGAAGAAAGCTTTCGAATATGAATTAGGTTGTAGGAACATAATCGAATGACTACATTGATAGCTTGCATAACTAATATAATAAATTTATTTATTGAATTTCAATAATATTTTTATGATTCGATGGTTGTCATATTTGATTTTGTTAATGTTTCGTGCAAGACTTTACTTTGATTTTTTCAAAATATATTAGTTTGGTTAAATAATAATTGGTAGAATTAGAAATCATATATTTTAAAATATACAAAACAAATATAAAAATCAACCATCTTAATCAATGATACATACACACATATTACCGTCCCAATAAACATGCAAAGCTCCAACCCCTCTACTTATTTAAGCAATCTTTCCAAATTCAAATACACTAAATACAATTAAAACTCAATAAAAAGGCAGTTTTGTTGCTCAAGTCTTATTCTAAAAAATTTGGAAGATTTTGATTCCGTATATTTTTTTTTATTTAATGCTATGCTGACAATATATTTTTATGGTCTGTCTAGCAATAATTTGATGGTCGAATTGAAGTGTCTATCATAGTCGGTCTGACCGCTACAAGATTACTTACTTATGATCGAAACTACTAAACGGTCCCAATTGTTACAGATATGATTGGTCGATCTATGACCACATATTCATAGTGATAAGTACATTTTTTTAAAAAAATACCTATTTCTAATAGTTCTAAGATACTTTACTTGATTAATTATACATATAAAGTGATTTTGCACATTTTTTTTAGTTAATTATCAATTTAGCCCCTAAGTTTGGAATTCCTTCAACTACACTCTAAACTTTAAATTTTCAAATCTGACATTTCAAAGTTTGAGATTGTAGGATCGATATACGCCTATAGAGGGGGGTGAATATAGCGTTTTAACTTTTTCGTACGATATTTTAATATCTAATTACCCTAAGTGATTTAATGCATATAATTAAAATATCGATAACAAATATATGCAATAATATAAAGAGTAAGGGTTGGAGAAATGCACACAATATTTGTTTACGCGGTTCGGCAAACTAGCCTACGTCCGCGCTCCAAGTTGCACTTGGAGATACACGAAGAATTGGCTTGCGGGTGCCAATAAAACCGTTTACAAATTGACTATTAGACTGGGCGTCACCCTTGACTAATTATAAGGTCGTCAACCTTAGACTCTTACGAGTCGTCACTCTTAATTTGACTATTTCGGGGCGTCACCCTAGTATGATGAATTTTTAGGGAATCACCCTTTACAATCAAGCACAATGTAATAGACTCGAAAATTAAATCGCAATCTATCTAATCCAAATTCTCCCAAAAAAACTCGCAAGTTTAAGAGTGGGGAGAATTGGATTTACAATGCTATTAAAAGCTCACAATGAGTAGTATTCAAGTATTGATTTTGCCAGGGCTTCGCCTCGAATATTCGATTCGTTCATAGGCACTGCCACTGCGTCTATAGACACTGTCACTGCGTCTTCCGGACGACCTCAGCGTCCGCACCTATCGTCCGCACGACCGTTGCAAAAATGTCCGTTGAGAAAAATAGCCGTTGCACAATTCTGGGCATTTGCGGACGCCATTCTCATCGTCCGCTGCGTCCGCATCTATTGTCCGCGTCTTCAATAAAATTGGACAGATTCAAAGCGGACGCTAATATTCGCGTCCGCATCCACTAGGTCCATCGTCCGCGACTGTACAAATTTGAAAGGGACGCCAAACCATCGTCCTCTTCTTCACTTCCGTCCACACAGCTGAAGGGTTGCGGACGCAAATTTACGTCCGCCTCGTCCGCGAGCATCGTCCGCGTGTTCATCAAAATGGACAGAAGCAAAACGGACGAATAAAGCCACGCGTCCGCCTCATCCGCAGCGTCCTCAATCACATAACCTACTTCATACTTTCACAAAATGTTTCCTCTAAGTCATACGAACCTTCCATTCTCCTACAAGGACTTAGAGAAACACATTAAACATTCTCAATACCCTTAATCAAGGGTATTCTCAATTTAATCGATAAATATAACAATTCAATGTATAAACAACTTTTGCACTTTATTAAATTTTACATCATCTTTATCACATAGTCTAAACAATCTCCCTTATTGATGATGTCCAAAACATATAAAGTTGTTTATATCGAAACCTAAGCATGTGCCACAAATATTGCATATTTGATTTGCTCAATTAAGTTATGCAATTTATCCACCAATTAATCCAAGCAACATGCTACTAAAATACAACTTATTGATTTATTAAATTAACACATAATTTAGTCATCATCAAAATAAAACTTAGCCTAACAAAAAGGCTAACAGAGATGTTATCGTCCAATACCCTCACCGTTATCAATTCGTTAAACTAGGGGCATGAGATGCACGTAGAGTTGGAGAACAAAATCACTATTTAGTCTTCAAGCTTCTTCATTGTTTTCCTTAGTTTCAGGATTCTTTTTTACCTCGGAAACATTATTTGCTACGAACGACTCTTTAGTTTAAGACTTAGTTTTAGAGCTCTCGTATATATCGTCAATGACTAAAATTTGATATTGATTGCCACTGAAGCCTATCTCTAACTCCACATGCATTCTACGTCCCTATTTTAATGAATTGATAATGGTGAGGGTATTGGACAATAACATCTCAAACTTTGAGATGTCATATTTGAAAATTTAAAGTTTAGGGCGTCAGTTGAAGGAACTTTCAAACCAAATTGATAATTACTCTATTTTTTTCTATAAGAATTTTTTTCCTTTAAAGATAATAAAATTTCTTTTTTTTAGTATGAAACAGAGATCACGATTATTTTCTCGTCGTTATTTAAATGTTTCTCTCACATCTATCCTTATTGTACCAATGCCTTTTTTTTTTGGGTTTAATAAAATCGGATCAAAGACCCTATCACAAATAATTTTGGTAAGTACTTTTTTTCTTTGATTTAAGAAGATAAATAATTAGAAAAAATCTAAGTCAATAGTGAGTTACGTGAAAAAATAAATCTCGTTTAATTAAAAAAAACATGTTGTCGTACTCTTATTTGTCAACTTGCTAAGTCTTGAATATATTTTTTTGTATCTATCTCACAATAATTGAATCTCAATGTGCTCAAACAACGTAAATGTCACTAGACAATTAAATTTTGCTGATGTCATATTCACGATCCTTTTAACAAAATAATTGAATTTACCGAATATGATTTGTTGTACAATACACAATCTAGCATTTAAAAAGTAGATCAATCGAGTCAAACATCACTGACGAGCCGGATGGACCGATCCAAGGCCACATGTAATAAGCTCGCGAACTGGACTGATCAAGGCCCTAAACAATCCAAACGACTTGGTTTGTTATGCTCGTTTATAATTTCTCATATACAGTTTTTTAAACAATTTTCCTACGGCACTGATATAGATATTATAGCATTTATAATAGTTTTACTGCAATATCAATATCTGTTATTTATTTTTGGGTAAATGACAAATCATCGTGGTTTGTGGTCAATGACAAGTCAACCACTATGGTATTTTTTTTAACAAATTAACCACTGACGTATGGGAAAATAACAAAGCAAACATCGCAGTTACGTTTTTCGTTCTCCTTTAACAAGTTAAAAACGCGGTGTGTGGTCAAGACACCGCGTAAAACGCGGTGTCACTGCATTTTTACGGGTGTCACCGTGTTTTTACGCGGTGACACGTGAGGCACCGCGTAAAAACGCGGTGTGCCTTTAAAGTGCATCTACACAGATGGAGCAGATCCAAATCTAAATCTGGCAATTTGCGAGACCCGCGACGACGAGAGTACGAAGCTGCAACGCGACGACGAGAGTTCGAAGCTGCGACGCGACAGGTTGGCGACTGCGACGCGACGGGTTGGCGACTGCAACGTGACGGGTTGGCGACGATGAGTTGGTGAGTGCGACTGCGACTGCGATTGCGATTCGCAACGACGAGTTGGCGAGTGCGATTTCTCAACTGATTCTGGTATACTTTCATTGCTTTGCTCCCCTATTCCGATTTCCGAGTGTGGTACAAATAGTTTCATTAGTTTCAATTTCTGATTGTGGTAAAAATAGTTTCATTAGTTTCGTTGCTCAGAGATTGTGGTACAGATAGTTTCATTACAGATAGTTTCATTGATTTGCATTACAGATTTGCTCCCCTGTTCCGATTTGCATTACAGATAGTTTCATTACATATACTTAGCAATGTCGATGAAATATTTTTGGTTGCAGAGCAATCTGTAATGCAATTTACAGATTGCAATATGTAATGCAATTGCAATTTACAGATTGCAATCTGTAAATTGCAATTTATAGATTGATTTACAGATTGCAATATGGAATGTAATTGCAATCTGTAATGCAATTTACAAATTGCAATCTATAATGCAATTGCAATCTGTAATGCAATTGCAATTTACAGATTGCAATCTGTAATGCAATTGCAATTTACAGATTGTAATCTGGAATGCATTCTATATTCCAGATTGCAATCTGGAAATTGCAATTTACAGATTGATTTACAGATTGCAATATGGAATGCAATTACAATTTGTAATGCAATTTACAGATTGCATTCCAGATTCCAATTTGGAATGCAATGTATAGATTTGTGTTGCTTTTGTTGATTGTGTTATCTTTGAAGACTTATTAAAGAGTATATGTACTGAATTGAAGAAAGAATCTCTTCTCTACTTTTGTTTTTTTTCTTGGCAATCAAGTTGTTGAGTTTGATTGATTTATAAACGATAGACTATTTGCATAAATACTATTATACTGACTTATGACATTTCGTTGGGTTATTATACTGCAGGTTGGCGAATTACTCAGGGAGCACAATGGACCGAGGTAGGAAATTCATGCATAAGCGTGGGAGGAGAAGGGGGGAGGCTAGTGAAAGACGAGCAACCGAGGCGGTGGAAGCCGTGTGGGGTGAATATGTTCAACCCGAGGTGGTTAAAGAAGTTGAACAAGCAACGACGGTGGAAGACGAAGACACCGCCGAGCCTGAACAAGGAGAAACAGAGTTATTATTCAGGACAGACGATGCCAGAAGACGGTATGAAGAAGATGTTGAAGACCGTTGCATTATTGTTTCCAAAGTAGTCAATTTTGACTCTTTCACGGAAATGGGCATTCAACATATGCTGGAAAATGCTGGATTACTCGGGTTGTGTCGGATGGGGAGCACTTATTGCGAGAGAGTCATTAAGATGTTTTACGCAAATTTCCAACTTTTCGAGGAGCCAGTTGAGGTGCAAACGTATATTTTTGGACGGGAGTTGAGATTCACTCCCGACGATATCAATACAATACTTGAATGTTATGGGGCAAGCGAGGAATATTATGGCATAGCTAAGACGAAGCCACCATTTATCAAGGAAGGAGATGGGCTAGCCATTCTTAGATTATTGCACCAGGATCCTGAGATTGCCCATTACAAGAGGCCAAAGGCTAATGAGTTGAATGTAATGGCCCGAGTGATCCACATGATATTGAAGTACACAATTTTGCCTAGGATTGGGCATCAAGACCATGTTACAAGCATAGATCTGTATATTTTAGAGAAGGTGTTCAGGGAAAAAAAATTGAACATTGGATATATCATAGCGAAGGACAAGAGGTCGTCAACAACCCATCAATGAGCCTACCGTACAATTGGCTTATCCAGACTATAGTTGAGCAGTTTGGGGTTTCCATCTCTGCGAATGAGCCAAGAATTGAAGCGACGACCATTGACACCTAGAAAAGAGCCAACTTGGATCGATTGGGCATCACCCAAGTTGAAGGCGGATGGTTCCGCAAGTCCAAAAAAAAGGCAGCACCTCCACCCGTTACAGAGCCTCAGTATGTAGGCACCTCTTATGATATGCCGCCTCCTCCCCACTCAGAGCCTGAGTATGCGTATGCAGCCCCCTCATATGAAATGCCACCTCCTCTACAATCATCACACTTTACTGCGATGCCTGAGGAGTCATCTGCCTGGATGAGCAGAATGGAGGAGCTCCATCATGCGTCGATGAGCCGAATGCAAATGATAGAGGAGCACGTGCAAAGGCAACAAATCAAGCTACAAAGAGCTAACGAGCTCGCAACAGAGAGGTGGGCCATTGCCCAACAGTGGCAGGTGGAAGCATCAGAGAGCATACGCCACTGCTCTGCAGTGCGTATGCAAGAGGCGGAGCTCGCTAAAGCAAGGCATAGAGAAGCTTAACAGTGGCATCTTCAAGAGGCGGACCTCGCAGCAGAGAGATATCGCCAATCCGAATAGTGGCATGTTCGAGAAGAGGAGCGACATGTTCGAGAAGAGGAGCAACACCGTAAGGTGTTGGCCGCACTCAAGAGACGTGGGAGGCGATTAGCCCGATCATCATCCTCGTCGTCGCCCAATGACGCACCTGATGCCACATTCCGCCTGTAAGTTATTTATGTTTTACGCAAAGTCCAGGTTTTTATTTTATTTTTGTTTCACGTGATGATGTGTTGTTGATTTGCAGTGACCCTGTCAGGCTCCGCCAAGGAGCACCTGGAGCTAGGCACTCCAACCTCTGCCCAGAAGAGTTGTGCGCGTGGTACGTCTTTTATTTCGTTATATGTGTGTTCAATCATGTTCATGCAAATGTTAGGATCTCGGCGTTGTTTGCAGCCTGTGTCGGTCATGTCCTCGTTCAAGATATATGTCCAGGCAAATACCCGTAACAACAAGGAGACGTGCGCAATTCTTGGGGGAAAGTTGGAGGGCGAGCATTACGTTGTCTAACATCTCATCTTTCCGGAACAAGAAGGGACGTCAAATACGGTGCGAACCCATCTTTGTATGTTAGTGTATAATCTATTATCTTATTACTCATCCAAACTTATATGTAGTGTATTGCGAGCAATGAAGAAGGCATATTGGCGTTTCATCAGTCAAAGAATCTATTGCAATTAGGGTGGATTCACATAAGTCACCATCTCGTTTCTCCGAGTTATCGTGCATGTTCTCTTGAGATGATCTTATGACTTGTTTACATTGCAGACACACCCAAAGCAAGGGTTCTTTATGTCCTCCGTTGACTTGCACACCCAATATGGGTACCAGCGATTGTTGTGGGAGTCCATCTCTATCATTGTAACTCCATCAGACAAAAAGACGTATGTACTGTCTCTTGTGTAAATTCTTAATCTTGTTTTCCACGTCACTGACTAACAATTATTACCTTTGCATTACAGGCCGTACGACATCTTCCAGGTTACAGAAGAAGGGATGTTGGTGCTGTCCAGCTGCAAAATTAAAGAAAACTTCCACGAGCACGACCGTGCAATCTTTAAGTATAAGGGTGAGTTGTATGGTGCTGCAGACGGGGTTCTATTGGACCCGAACGGAAGTTGTCTTTTAGAGGATTTGCGCCCGCCCCAGCCACGGCCACCGCCACGGTCCAGAAAGAAGGCGCCATAATTTAGTTCATTCAGTACTGTTGGAGTTTTTGTTTAGTTTAATTTGTGTACATTTTCATTTTCGTTGTAAATTATGTGTAGTTTAAGGATTTCTGTGGTTGATTATGTTTACTTTAATGTTTGTACATTTGCGTGCGTTCTGCCTGATGTGTAGTTCAATGAATTTTGTTGGAGTTTATATACTGGATAAATAATGTCTGAGACGATACTGGAATTGCTGTGGAGTTTTGTGCAGGATGTATGAAAATGGCGTTGTGGGAGTAAAGTAATAGAGGAGGTTCTGGCAAAAATTTTATTGGACACCTTGCATATAAACACTCATGACACAGAAATAACTTCACACAATAAACTCTCTCGTTACAGAAATAACGTCACGAAATTCACCCTCGCTCGCAAGAGGCCGCGCAAAAATGCGATCTGTTTGCAAGACACCGCTAAGAACGCAGTGTCTCGCGAGACACCGCGTAGAAGTCTCACAAGACACCTCGTTCTACAACGCGGTGTCTCGCGTTCGAGACACCGCTAAGAACGCGGTGTGTCGAACGCGAGACACCGTGTTCTTACGCGGTGTCTTCTCTGAAGACACCTACTCTACTCTGTTTAACTCTGTCTTCTCCAGACAAATTGGCATATTCGAACGCATTTCGCAGTCTATTAAGTAACCCTAAAAATTCTTGAGAGCTTCAGAGAGTGATTAGCGAAGGTGAAGAATTTGTTCAGAAGCAAATGGCAAGTGAAGAATCTGTTATCAACCGTCAACTTGAAGTGGGAGCCACAAGCACTTGTGTGCTCAATGAAAATGAGGTACGTCAAATTGGAAATGAAGATGCGATTGTTTTGCATTCCTTATCAGTAACTCTACATGAGGAGGACAATGACGACCTCCGTTCTTTATGTGAATCAACTAGTGATGAAGACATGGACATGGCCGAGAGTAGGCCTAGACGTCCAACACAAGTAGAAGACAGATTCCCTGGATTGGGCCTAGGTAAAAAGTACAGTTCATTGAAGAAGATTAGAGAAGAAATTGTTGAGCATGCATTGACGAACGTGTATGGAATAAAATTCCCCCATAGTGATGCGCATCGACTGAGGGCTGCTTGCCAGGAAGGCTGCCCGTGGCGGTTGCACGCCTCACAAATAAAAGATGAAATGACCTTTCAAATAAAATTTTACAATGACATTCACACATGCTCCAGAAAGATGGAAAGTCGTCTTGCTACTACCAAATAGGTTGCAACTCATTACTTAGACAGATTTAAAAGTCAGACAGATTGGGACCTTTCGAACATAATTGAGACAGTGAGGAAGGACTTTAATGTCAATATCTCACCCAGTCTTGCTAGAAGGTCAAGAAATGCAGCCAAAAAAATTAACGAAGGCGATGGAAATGAGCAATATAAACTCATATGGTCGTATGCAAAGGAGATTCGAAAGTCTAATCCTAGAAGCTCCGTGCGTGTGGACCTCGATATGAGTGTATTTAAAAGAATGTACATGTGTTGGGCTGCATGCAAGATGGCTATGCTAACTTGTGGTAGACGACTTATTTGTTTGGATGGTTGCCATTTGAAGGGAGCCACTTCAGGCCAGTTGCTCACTGTTGTGACCATCGACGGGAACGATGACATGTATCCAATTGCTGTAGCAGTGGTTGAAAGCAGAAAATAGGAATTCATGGAGCTGGTTTCTAGAATTGTTGCTCGATGATCTAAACACTCCATCTGGCAATGGATGGACAATCATTTCCGACCGTCAAAAGGTGCGGTTCATTGATTTTGCCTTATGTGTAAAAGTTATGCATTTTTTAGGAATATGACTAATATTATGAATGTTTACAGGGTCTAGTGTCAGCTGTGAGCGCGGTGGCAGGGCAAGCTGACCATCGATTTTGCATCCGACACCTGTATGCCAATTTCCAAAAACAATTTAAAGGCAGGTTGTTAAAGGATGCAATGTGGGCCGCATCTCGAGCCACTACTGTGAGACAATTTGAGAGAGAGATGGGTAAGTTATTTATGCTTGACAAGGCGGCCCACGACTACTTACGTGGAATAGTTGTGACATCCTGGGTCAAACATGCCTTCTGCTCCATCCCAAAGTGCGACATAAGCCTAAACAATCTGAGTGAGTCATTCAACGCCTGCCTCCTACCAGCCCGGGACAAACCAATTCTTAGTATGTTCGAGATCATTCGGAAGGGCATCATGGGTAGGATTGTGAAAAAAAATGAAAAGATGCCTCGCTCGACGGACATTTTGTGTCCAAAGATCAGCACTCGGCTCGCCAAACTACAACTTGCCGTGCGAAATTGGAGCCCCTAGTTTGCAAGAGCTGCCCATTTTGAGGTCAGCAATGGTAACGAACAGTACTCTGTCGATTTGGACAGGTGTACTTGTACATGTTACCGGTGGGAGTTGACCGGCATCCCATGTGTCCATGCAGTCCCGTGCATTCACTTCATGAGGAGATCCCCTGAGGAGTTTGTGCATGCGTGCTATCATCAAGAAACATATATAGTGATGTACTCCCACTTTATCCGGCCCATCAATGGACCGATCGAGTGGCATCCGGTGACGAATCTTGATCCTATTATCCCACCGCCATTTAAAAGGCTTCCAAAAAGACCGCACAAACATAGAATACGGGATGTGGATGAGGCTCCAAGCCAGACAGTGCTGAGCAGAAGAAATGTGAACGTCACTTGTGGTCGGTGTGGGCGTGTTGGGCACAATTCTCGTACATGCGATGGTGGAGGTGAGTCAAGTGTCGGGGCTTGCAGAGGGCGAGGCAGAGGCAGGGGTGGCAGAGGTAGGGGTGGCAGAGGCAGGTCAGAGGGAACATTTATGGGGTTCAGAGTTCCTGAGACAGCCCCCGAGATAATTCCTGACCTAGTTCCTGTGACAGCTCCCGACAGAGTTCCTAACAGGCAGGTGAGCCCATTATCACATTTTCGTTTTCAATTGATCTTTGAAATATGCTAATTTCATTTGCATTGTGTTGTGTAGGAGTCTGATGCACAAGGTCCACACACACAATCGTACACAAACGTGGACCTTAACCTTCCGTGACACAGAGGGAACACAATTGTTTTACAATTTCAGTTGATGGATAGTTGCATGTTATTTAATACTTGTCTACTTGTAATGATATTACGGTGAATAATAATGCACTGATGTTGATTGGGTTGAGTTTAAGGTGATTGGTAAGTTTTATGTTATGTAATTTCTAGGTATGGGTGTGGTTCTGGTAAGCTATTGTAAGGTTAGATTAGTTAAGTGTAAGATGTGTTAGTATGAAAATGTTTCTATGTGTGCTGCTTGTAAACATTAAGCATTAAGAATGGAAAAGTACACAATTTCTACAAAATTTTGGGCAGAATCTCCTCTGTTACTTTACTCCCCCAATGCAATTCTCATACATCTATTATCTTCACAAACATTTTTTATCAAGTATAAACTACAACGGACATCATTGAACTATAGATCAATTACAACGCAAATGTACAGATATTAAATTACAACGGAAACTACATCGAATAACAAAGCAAATGTAGACAACTTAAACTAAACTAAACATAAACGACAACAAAACTATTTCAACTAAATCAAGGTGCCTTCTTCTTAGACCATGGCCGTGGAGGAGACGGGGGCTGGTGAAAAACCTTGAGCTCAAAACGTCCCTTCGGTTCGTCACGGGTGTGTTTTTTTACGCGGGGTCTGTTCATCGAGTCCCGGGATCTGTTCGTCGCGGGTTCCTGGAATTTCAAGTGTTCTGGTCTTTTGCAAAAAAATACAGTGTCTGGCCAAGACACTGCGTAAAAATGCGGTGCCTCGCGTAAAAATGTGGTGCCTCGCGTAAAAAGGTGGTGACACCGCGTTTTACGCGGTGTCTTGACCACACACCGCATTTTTAACTTGTTAACGGAGAACGAAAAACGTAACTGCGATGTTTGCTTTATTATTTTCCCATACGTCAGTGGTTAATTTGTTAAAAAAAATACCCTAATGGTTGACTTGTCATTGACCACAAACCACGATGGTTGATTTGTCATTTACCCTTTATTTTTTATCTTATTTTTCATCTTGTTCTTTCAATTATTATTAAAATTAATATTTAATTTTTTACAATATAAATACATAGATGCCCTTTAGGGTCGATTGTCTTATGACCATTTACAAATTCAATAGAGACACTTATAAGACCATACATGCTCAAAATCATGTACTCATTCATCATCTCCAATAAAGAAAAAAAGGAAGTACAACTTTGGATGTATAAAATTTGTCACGACTTAAAGGAGACCTAAGACAGAATGGAGAGCGATCCGACCTGAATGCAAACCAAACCACCTGACTCTTTAACTCTTTACTTATTTACTTATTTAATTATGCAGTGAAAGACTCAAATCAAATTTAACTTACCAAGGCCAACAACCAAGGTTATCCAAAGGTCCACAAGTGATATCTTGATAAAGTGGCAACATAATATACAGTTAACCACAATTATACCAAAAATAGAATTACAGTCTCATTGAAATAACAACTCAAAATTCCAACTGAAAACAAATGGTAAATTGACGAACTCATTCCTGCATCAGCAAATGGGAATCTTCCAAGTCTATACATGAAGAAGATGTTGTTGGGGTAAGTCAACTAAATTCAATAAGGGTAACATTTTATATTCAACAATTAGAATATTATAAATTAAATGAAGGAGCATGCATGAATAAAACATTAGATTAAAACTGAGCAAGATCGACTAGTGAGGCAAATGTGGAAAACGTCCACTATAATGTGGTATGTACATAAACTAGGCCCCACAAAAATCTTAGTGAAAATAGAGTCACTCACAACTTCGGGCACACAATGCCAAAGGTATATAGAACAAAGGCAATACTCGGCAATCGCTAAAGTCATGAAATAATAATAAAAAGTCCTAATTAAGTTTAGGGTTTTGCGCCTAGGGACATGGCACAACCAGCTACCTCATTAGTTTAGTTAATCACAACAAACACATCCTCCAATGATCGAATATGCATATAGAAAACGTGACCCCTTCACGGACCGATCAAACTTGGTTCATTAAACTAAGATGATTAATAAATGATGTGCATGCTCGAAATAAAACGTGTCCAGTGAAAATCATAAATATAATATTATAAAAACAGACAGGCATAATGGACCCATCATTTTATATAAGAACACATCTCAAAATAATCATTTTCAGAACAATGTCATGCTAGATATAAAATAAAACTCTTACCTTAAATGGCCTACCAATAGTTGGAAAATGCTGAATTGAAAGGGAACCCAAATCGGTCCAATTTCCACATTAATCCGTTGAATCTATCAATATATATGGATTACCAATTAATTCTTTTTCAAAAATTCTTTTAAAAATGTGTTGGAACCTATAACCAGAATAGAAACCAACTTGGGGAACTTTCAAAACAATCTCCAAAAATATTAAGAACTTTTAAAACTATTTTTGATGTCCACAGATCCAAGTACGGTCATCTGCTCCATGTGTCTAACGCCTGCTGCATCGGGCACTACTCATAGCAGAACAAGGCGCTCGTTCCGCTCTGAGAGCGCTATTCATGGTGGAAGCCTTAGCTTCCGCGGGGTTCTCTAGTTCCACTCACGCGTTACTCACAGGCCTCCCCAGACACGAGTGGAGGCCACTAGGTGAGCTTGTATCCACTGATACGTTCACACATTTCCGTGAAAGCGAACGCTTCCGCAGAAGCGAACCCTTCCCCAGCTATGAGCAGAGAGTTCCAAAGAGCAAACACATGTCCTTCTCGAGACATGCCCGCTCGCTCCCACTGAAGCAAACGTTTCTGCTAGTGAATATTTGTGGGCACATCTCACTATCATATCCCTTGGATACTTTGTTTCTAAGATAGCAGACTCTTTTTCTCGAGCCGCTAACCAGACCAATCAGAAATCCCAATTTTTTTGGCAAAACTTTAATTTTTCCCCGCTAAAACATTTTAAAGATTAAACTCCACTTGTTTAGGTACAAAATTATAACATTTTTCATTAATTTTTTCCAAACTTTAATTCCAAAGGAATAAATTCTTAATTACATAGAGAACAAAAATTTAAACTCAAAATTTACCTCACTGCGCTGCCCGAGAATTACAACCTCCAGACCTCTAATGACAACTCAGAGCTGATCACCGTGATTTTCCCTCCCACAAATTCTCTCTCTCGGCCTCAAAACTTACCTATTATAGAACACCCTTCTCTCCTTAGAATGAATATCGAGACAGATAGAGGGACTTCAGCTTTTTAAAAAAAAATATTCGAAGGAGGGACCTATGCATTGATGAGAAGGAGGAAACACTCAGCTTAAGTAAAGGAGAAGTTATCAAAAATTTTCAACAATTTTAAATGGGGTGGGTCACCCGGACCAATTTACAGGGTGACACTTTAATCCGACTCTACAGCTTTTACAAAATTACTTCAATTTATGAGAAAACATAAAAAAAAAATAATAATAGGTATAAAATAAAAGTTATTGCTTATATAAATATATATATTTTTTAAAATTTACACCTATGTATCCCGAAATTTTACAAGGACACCTGCAAGACATTTTATCAAGTGCCATTTAAATGAGCATGCAACTCGACCTTTGTTCTCACTCTGAACTCTAGTAAAATAAAAAACTTGAAAACGCAAGACTCTGTGATAATGACCAATCTCTTCAAAACAATACAATTTTTTTTTAAAACATCATTTATTATTTCCTTCTTTTTTTCAGTGCGCGGTAACCACTTTTCTTGGGAAGGTATCCGTATAATTACAACATTTTGTGGGTAAAGAAAACTCACTTTATAGCTTGTTGTGATTTGGGTACGTGAGAATAGAAAAAAGGGGCGTTGTAAAGACAAATCAGAGGCAAAGGAATCTAGTAGTTTCATGCCAAAATTGAAGGTAAACTGGTATTAAAGAAATTCCCTTCTTCATGTCATTATATGATACTTTTTGGGAATTAATATGATATTTTGAACGGTGTCTAGATAGTCAATATTTTGGCGTAAAAATTTATCATGCGACAATCTTTAGACGCTGATCTAATGAGATTGCTGAAAGACTTGTGAAGGTAAGTCGAAAACTAGGCGTTTACAAAGAACTTTGGATAAATTCTATAGAATAGTTCTGAACTTTATTTTAGATTTTGTTAGGACTTGGGAAAAATAGACAAATCATTGTTGAATCTAACTTATACATGCAGAGTTTCAGTAATAATCAACTGATTCACAATGGTAAATCAAATTCTCCCTTTCCCTCAAGTTTTCACATGAATTCAAAGAACTAATTTAAGGATTGGAGATTTAGAATGAAACTTTAAGTTTCTATGTTATGGCATATATTTTGGGTCATAGATTGATAAATATTGCACAAAACTAGTAAGAAAAATATAAGATCAGAGAACATGGTGGAATTCGGCAGAAGTGGTGGGTAGCGTTGAAGGAAACATACATTGGGTCGCTATTTAGAAGATGTTGAGCAAGTCGCGGCTCAAACCAACCTTGGGTCAGGGCTTGGACAATGTCGGTCATGGCTCATAGCTTATTTTGGGCACTAATTGAATTTTCAACTTGTTTGTTTTTTGTTCATTTTTAAAGAAAAAAAATATGAGATTTAAAGTATGGAAATTCAATCCTAATGTTGATAATGGTATTATGATTAGGTATCGAGACTCGAACTATGTTTTGGGCTCTTTGGATTCTTGGGATTTGGATAATAGTAGGCCCACTTTGAGGTAGAAGTTTAATTATATGTATAACATTGCATAGTTTTCTTAAATATTATTTTGAAATGTATTCTCATATAAAATGAAATGTTTATTTTATGGCTTGTTGTTTTTAATATAATATATGTATGTTTCATTGCACATATTTGTATTGAGCATGCAAATTAAATTATGAATCAACTTGGTCATATGAACCGAGTTTGATCGACCCACGTGGACTTTTTTTCATTACGCACATTCGACTGTTGGTGGATGTATAACAGCCTATAACCTTTTTCATATAAAATTTTTCTTTTCTTTAAAACTATTTCAAAATCATTGCGTAATAAAACACCAGAGTAATAAACAGCGGAAGTCTTAATCTTATAAAACATATAGCGGAACTCTTTTACAATTTAATACCACAAATCCATTATTTAAATAAATACATTAACTTAAAATATTTTTTAAAATCATAAAACCCTTAAAAGCTTTTTAAAACATTTATTTCATTTTCGTGAGCCATAATCATAGGTCAATGTCACTAACAGCACAAACATCCACACAACAACACTCCATCAGTTACGTCCATCAACAATTTTATCCATCTATTGGCTCCATACCTACACCAACGGGACCTAACTATGAGCATAACGCTTAGTACGTGATATAAACGTAAAACATAGAATTCACATACAATTTCTATAACATTGCATAAGGTTTTCTATTTCGTTTCTCTTTTACTGTTCATGTCTTATATCATTATTTCATTTGCTTATATGTCGGGCGTATCAAACTGGACCATACAAACATCCATTTACTGTTTACATGCCAGGCGTATCAAACCAGACCATATAAACATCCGTTTACTATATATATGCCGGCGTATCAAACCGGACCATATAAACATCTATTTACTATTTATATGTCAGGCGTATCAAACTGGACCATACAAACATCTGTGCCAAGCGTATCCAACCAGACAACAGTTGACTTCTGTGCCGGCCGTATCAAACCGGTCCACAGTTATTTACTTATCTTGATTTCTGTGCCCGGCGTATCCAACATGTCCACAGTTGTTTATGTGCATTTCATTTTCATGTACTTTATGATTTCATGTCTTAATATCGTCGTGCACATACAATCCTATCTAACATGTTCCTTAATCGTATTCTTAAAACGTGATTCATTCCTAACTAAGGAACTAAACTTATTCTATAAACATACAATTCATAACTATCAACAATACAAATAGTAAACACCCCCTAATTCCAGTGATGTAGGTTTTTTCGGACAAAATAGATGCAGTACCACATACCTGAAGTCCTTAGCTTTAATGGTTTAACACTTTAAGTTTCGTTCACAAAACCCGTATCCACGAATTGGAATTCCTCTTCACACTCCAGCACCTCACTGTTCTTCTTTCCTCCAAAATCACGGAACCTTATTGTCCTTCCCTTGCCCTCACAAACAATTCCATTACAGCTGTTTCTCCTTAACCATGCACTCACACAGTTTCCAATTCTCACATAATCACTTCTCCAAAAGCACAACACTCAACAATCACGATTTTCTATCCTCACACTGCCTCTCCAAAGACCTTCACTTTCACTGTCTGACAAATTCAACAGCATACTCATTCAATGCTCAGACATTCCAGACAACGTACCCTTACTTCCAGATGTTCAAGACAACGGTTCGTATCATCTCCAGACGTTTAAAAACTATCCAGATTACATTTCATAATTTGTGGTTGATCACGCCGGCTGTTCTCTTCCAAGCCAAACAACCACCATGATCAGTCGCTACACTTTCATTCAAAAACATCAATTATTTATGTCCGTCGATCGACGCCGGCTAATCACCCCATGTCGAACGTCCGACGCGATCAACCGTAGTTCACTCCTTCTTCAATATTATGTTTTATTGACGTTATTCCTTAATGTGACATGCATGAATTTATTATTATTTCTTCATTTATAAATACAAGTGATTTGATCACAATCAACTGCACTTCACAATACCAATCATCAAAACCCACTTTATGTTTACAGGATGATCACCCCGGTTGATCTCAATCAACCACCATGATCAACCTCTCTTTCAAAACCCATATTCCATACCCATTTTCTCAATTATAGGATGATCACACAGGTTGATCTCAATTAACCACCATGATCAACCACTCTTTTAAACAATCATCTGCCAATCTTCTCCAAATATACATATTCTAAACAATATATATATATATATACCTATGCTCTTAATAAATCACTCATCCAAACTATTCAAACTTAGATGTCCAAATATATTTCACTTGACTAATGTCTTAAATTACCCAACTTAGTTCTAACAATCCTAAATCCTTCTAAAATTATAACTTAAGCTATGCCTTCAGCTCAACGAAGATTCAAGATATTACAGGATGTGTTTGTTTGTTGTTAACTAGAGTAATTAGATAGCTATATATATCATGTCCCTGCCATAAAACCCTAAATCTATTGGAGGGTGTGTTTATTTGTTGGTTGTTAACTAGAGTAATGAGACAACTATATGCGTCATGTTTCTTGCTGCAAAACCATAAATATGATCAGGGCTTTTTGTGGCTTTTCCGATCGCCAAGTATTGACGTTGTTGGCATGGTATGCCTAGAATTTGTTAGTGACTCTATTTTTAGTGAAATTTTCATATTATACAGTAGGGTCTATTTTTATGTATGTACCACACTATAGTGCAGTGTTTTAATATTTGCCCTATTTCTTGTTTATAAACCAATCCTATGGAAATATTTTATACTTGACATACTCATTCATTGCTTTTAAATTAAATGTTGAATATAAAAATTCGTCCCTATAAATTTTACTCAACTCACCCAAACGACATCGCCCTTTCAAGTTGTAGTCAGGAAGACTTAGATTAGCCGACGTGGGTTTGAGCTCGGCATTTTTCTTTAGTTTTTATTTCATGTTTTGAGAGACACTTTTGGTGAGACTCTAATTGTTCATTGACTTGCTCTGGATTGATTTGTATCTAGTTATTTGGTGTATATAATCTGCGCAACATTTTATTAATGGAACTTATATTGTTACACTATCTAAATGTAACTGTTGGACTTGTGGTTTAGCCCAAATTTTTTAAATCTTGGCTATTTATTTTTATTTAAGTATTTCGCAGTTAACTAAATATTTAAACTTTAAAGGTCAAAAGATTTTCGCTTTCGGGCCAGGTCGTTCACTATTCTGTCTCAGATCCCCTTTTGGGTGTGTTAGAATTTTGTGTATTAGAGTCAGGTTGTCATCTTGAAAAGTGTAATCAATAAGATAGATAATACAGTATTATACAAGAGATTTGCAAATATTGTGCCTAAGTACGTGTTCTAACCCACACTAAATTTTTTATTTTTTTTTTGGATTTTGAATATGCCTCCAAGAACAGCACATTGGGAATATGTTAATATAGATAAGAAATAACCTATATGTTTATTTGTAGCCTTCAGAGTCGATACACTGATTTTATCTAAAGAG
This sequence comes from Begonia loranthoides, assembly GCA_022433065.1. Classification (NCBI taxonomy): domain Eukaryota; kingdom Viridiplantae; phylum Streptophyta; class Magnoliopsida; order Cucurbitales; family Begoniaceae; genus Begonia; species Begonia loranthoides. Next base: position 8,861,976 of record CM039484.1, on the reverse strand, counting down.
CATAGGGAGAAGGTGTAATACCCTGAATTCTTGTATTGTGAGCCTAAGATGATAATGGTGATGTTATGGATGATTAAAGTATATTGTATGATAATGGTATTGGTTTCGTGAATTGTGGTATATAGAAGTATGAAATTTTTTATGTTTTAGTAAGATTAGCAGGGGAGTGGTTGATCAATGAGTGGTTTGATTGACCATGGAGTGTGTAGTTTAAAGAAATAGGGCTCTCTATTTATGTAGTGGTCGATCAAGATTGGTTGCGATCGTTCATCTTCATTACATATTCAAAATAAGGGAATTTTGCAGACAATCTGTGAATGACGGGTGTCTATGCAAAACTGAGTTTTGTGGTCGATCATAAGAGTTTAGCGGTTGTTCATTGTCATTGCAGATTGTAAAATGTTGGATTTGCAGTCAATCAAGTGTAGAAGATGATCGATCGACATACTAAAGATTTCAAGAGTCTATTTTCAAGTTGTTTTGCGATTGTTCAGGTGAAGTGTTTGATTGACCAGTAATGCGAAGAGTCATCAGAATTAAAGTTTCTTGTCATGTTTTTATTGGAGGATATTGGTGATGACTCAACAAAACTTCATTGCTGGTGCGCAACTTCCTACTTGGGTGTCTGATGAAGGAATTGAGATTATTTAAGAGAAATGACTTTGGAGAAAAGCTTGAGAGGAATGAGGAGAGAAAAACTGTGAGAGAAAGCTGTGAGGGAGAAGGTGAGTTATGTGAGGGAAATCTTGTGAGGAAGGGAGGGAAAGCTTGAGAGAAGAAGAAGAAGAAGAAGAAGAAGAAGAAGAAGAAGAAGAAGAAGAAGAAGAAGAAGAAGAAGAAGAAGAAGAAGAGAGGGAAGGAGAAGCTAGAAGAGGAAAGGGAAGAGAAACTTTATAGCTTCTCAATTTCTTCAAAGGAATAGAGGTAAAAAAATAGATGTTTGAGTTTTCCCTTTTTGGACTATATCACAAGGGGTAGGATGTTATTTTTCACTTAAGGATTTGATGCTTGATGCTTGTATTTGATAGATGTTAAGTCTTGATCATGTTGTTGTTTGAGGATGTATTGTTTGATGCTTTTATGTTCGTGTTTACTAGATTTTAAGTTGAACAATCATATTGATGTTTGAGGATGTATTGATGATATGTTAGATTTTATTAAGTTGTGTATAATCATGCTCATGCATCATGATTTTATGAAACATTACGAAAAGGATTTCTCATGCATATATTTTTAAAAGGAAACTATCATTGTACAGAAATAAACACAAATAGGTGTGATAAGGTATGGTTTCTTGAATGGTTGCCCCTTGTGGGTCAAGATGTGCTATTCTACCTTATACGGTGATACCTCTAATGCATGGATGCATAAGTAGAACAGAATGAAAATGGAAATAAATGTAAATAGATGTTGTGAGGTATGGGTTCTCGAGTTGGCTGCTCGTATGGGTCAAGAGGTGCCGCTCTAACTTATACGGTGATATCTCCAACGCCTGAATGGTTAAGTGAAAGTAAAGTTAGTTGTAATGGTAAAGGTAAAGGAAAAATGTAACAAAAACTGCCTATGTTTTATAAAGTTGCATAGCATGAGCATTGCTTATTTTCTATCTCTTACTGAGTCTTAGGCTCATAGTTATTGTCCTGTGATATAGGTAAGGATCCTATCAATTGATGAGAGTATGAGAAGGATGTAGCTGGTGGGGTATTGTTATATTAAGCATTTTGTGTTGTTGGCGAACAAAAAAGAAACCTAGTGAAACTAAGATGACTATAAAGAGCTAAAAGAGAAGTTCTTTAAACATGCTTATATAGTTGGAAGTTTTCACGTCAATGCTTCGATTGCACAACGCAATATTGATACTACAACTTTTCTTTTTATTCGTTATGTGTGTTGCACCTTAGAACAAGTCATTCTTTTGTTTTGCACTATGGTGTTTTTTTTAAGGTTAGTGATAGGAAAATTTTAACGACACCCATTAAATGTTGATAGTGAGATGTTTAAAATGGGATGCTCTACAGATGTTATTGTTAACAAGCACGAGTTGCTTGTAAGTTTGATATTTTGCATGTGGATTAATTAGATGTGATCTTGGTTATGGACTAGTTGACTTATTCTGAAGGTAAAATGGATTGTTATGTGAAGAGTATGACTCTTTAGTTAGTAAGTGGGCAAGCATTTGTGTACCGCAATGATTTAAAGTAATTATTATTAACTCTATGTTGTCGGTTGGTTTGGGCAAACATAGAAGGTTGGATCACTGTGAGAGTGTTTTTTTTGTTAATGGTGATTGTGTGACAATCACACATGATCCAGTTTTTGTTAGTTGAGATTGAGTTTTTTAACGTGCTTGTTCTTTTAGGATCTGCTAGGGTTGAAACCCCACCATGATTTTGATATTTATATTGAGTTAGTTCCCAGTACTGCTCCAGTTTCTACTGCTCCTTGTATGTTGGTTTCAACTGAGTTAAAGAAGTTGATGATACAGTTGTGTAAATAATGTTGTAGTGGCGTTATTGGTGGAAACATTTCATTAAGGGGAGTTGATGATACTGTTGATCATTAATTACCAGAAGTTAAAATAAATGATGTTCAATAATAAGTATCCATTTCGAGAATTGATGAACTATTTGATCCATTATGTGGATCGAGGTATTTACACATAGTTGATTTAAGGGTTACTATTGCTGATAAAAGACCTATGAGTGAAATCGTCCTAGGATAACCTTTTGGACAAGTTATGGACATTTTGATTTGTATGGTTCTCAAGTTTGGATTTGTAACGCCTCGTGACGTAAAACCCTTTTTCATGCTTTTTTAAAAAAAAAAACCATTTGAATCTTGACTTAAAATAATACAGCAGAAGTCCTTAAAATCTATCTCAATTAAAGCTCAATATGATAAAAACCCAATATAAAAATAAACATGAATGTTCTTAAAATATTTTTAACCTAAATTCAAAACATAAAAGAAACATAATTAAAAAAAAAGGTTTTCAATTTCTATTTAATTTTTCTTAAGTCTTCACTTATGGGTTAACTTCGCTTCGAAAACGCTTAGCATCGCCCATGAGAATCCTTCTTCAATTGCTATCCTTATTCATTATCATCCTCACTTATATCACAAAGTTCATCTATGAGCCTAAAGCTCTGCAAGAGATGCAAATAAAACATGAATATGAGATGTAGCATGGAAAAACAATGTCTTTTTTAGTCAAGGATCTTTTTCTTTTTCTTTCTCTTAACAGTCCAGCCATTGTGGATAATTCAATCTAAATGAGAAAGTGACACCATTAAGTTCACCTCATGCTGGATAGCCATGCCCACAACGTCTATTTACGTTTATTCAAGTCATCTTTAAGTATTTCATTATCTCTTATCTTTCTTAATGAAAACGTTTTTCATGATGTATGAAATATATACACGTGCCATAAAATAAAATCTATCATGCAAGATCCTAAAATATCTTCAAACATGTCTCATCTTATCAGTAACAAGAACCATGGACAAATCCTCAATAATATATCAACATAAACAGTAATAACTAGCAAATATCACATCTTCAATCCACAATTAATCATAGATAGTAAATAACAAACAAGAAATCATATCCTCAAACAATAGTTGTAGGCATCACAGAATAATATCACATAAAACTACCTTATCCTAGCAACTTATGATGCAGGTCAAAGGCCAAACACGATCAACATTACTTACCAGTAACCCTTAGCAAATTCTGTAATTATCCAACACTTTTGATTTCCTGAAAATCAAAAAGAGAATCTGGAATACCCCAAATTTTTTTACATCGGAATTTAATAAGGATAATTGGAAAGAGTTGGAGATTTTTAGATTAATCAGATAATTATCAGGGTGGTACTAAGGACGTATTCATAATATTATAAATTATGGAAATGTATTGGAGAATAATTAAGGATTATAATTAAAGGGAGTATTATATTGGATAACTAAATGAAATTGAGGATTATGTTAATTTGAGGTTAAGTGGAGATTAATTGGAAAAAATTAATTGGGGTTAGAATTAGAAAAAAAGAAAAGGGGATTAAATTAAAAGGTTAAAAAAGGTGAATGGAAGGAATGAACCGGTTCAACCGAACCGGTTCACTTTGGTTGGTCTACGGGTCAATTAGAAACAAAGGGAAGAGAACTATTTTGGCCCATGGCCATTTGTGAGCGACGAACAGACGAAAGAGGGAGAGAGGGCGAGAGACGAGCATGTCATGTACCCAGATGCCAAGAGGAGACTACTGATCGCAGAAGAGATGCAGATCGTAGAAGCTGGGAAAGGACGAAACGCACCGTTTTGAGAAGAGAAGACAGGCGCTGGACAAGAGAGAAGGAATGCCCCGTTTTGATGCTGACCTGGAAGAAGGAAGAGAAGTCAGTCTATATAAACGCATAGCAAACCCAGAATTGTGTGTGAAATGTGTAGAACTCTTGTGTAATCGTCTCTGTAAGCCAGAGTTCTCTGGCGTTTCCCCTCTAAATAAGAAAAACCCATTTCCAGATCTGTGTTCTTTATCTTGAAACCATAACAATTGGTATCAGAGCCACCCGATCCACAACCCACCAATGACAGAAACCAGAGCAAAATCAACAGATGAAATGCTTAAACGGTTAGAGGGAGATATGAAAGCACTAACCTTGACCCTTAATCGACTGACTTCTAGGATGGACGAATCGGAAAAAAATTTGAGAAAATGGAATCTGAAACTGCATTGACCCAGCTAATGGCCGATAAATCGGATACCAAGCAAAAACAGGTGGCTTCTGAGGCCGGCCCTTCGTCGGCGACCCAACCGCTGCGAGTTAACCCTCGCATGCCGGACATTGGTTGAAATGACTTCCAGCATCAGCCCCGCTTTCCTCGCCTGGATTTTCCAATTTTTTTAGGAGAGGGACCCCATGAATGGATACTTAAGGCCCTCAAGTATTTCTCCTTACATCAAACAGCAGACCATTTACGCCTCAGCATCGCAGAAATGCATTTGACGGATGAGGCCGATATCTGGTTTAACGGATTCATATCCAGCTTTCCAAATGCTGGCTGGGAGCTCTTTATGGCGGAATTGTGCCGATGATTCTCAGATGTGTTGGAGGGCGAGTCAGTTGAAGTGTTCATCAAACTGCTTCAGACTGGCTCTGTCAAGGAGTACGTTCAACGCTTTGAGCACCTCAAGTCTCTGGCTCAACCTAACCTGCCAACCTTGCAAGATGCATTTTTTATTGCCATCTTCACTAGCGGATTAAAGGAGGAGATCAAAGCGGTGGTGAAAATTAGCAAATCGGTCACCTTATCCCATGCTTTTGAAATAGCACTACTTCAGGAGGCCGCCATATCGGCTCTTCAACGATCACAGCGTCGAAATCCTCACAAGGCAGTGACCAAATGGCCGGATAAATCGCTAAGTGCTCCGGACGATGTCATGGACAATCCTCCTGTAACTCACCAATTTCAAAAAATTTCCAGCTCAGACCTCTACACTAAAAGACAATTGGGGTTATGCTATAAGTATGATGAGAAATACTTTCCCGGTCACCTTTGCAAAAATCAATCCATCCAGTACATTGTCGCAGATTCAGAGCTGCCGGAAGGGGATATGGCAATGCTTTCCAAAGGGGTGATTGTCTCAGACAGAGCCAACTGCATGGAGGTCTCACTCAAGGCCTTGAATGGCCACCCTTCTAGATTTTGAACCTTGGGGACAAGGTTTTTGTTAGGGGGGAGGACTGTCATGTACCCAGATGCCAAGAGGAGACTACTGATCGCAGAAGAGATGCTGATCGTAGAAGCTGGGAAAGGACGAAACGCACCGTTTTGATGCTGACCTGGAAGAAGGAAGAGAAGTCTGTCTATATAAACGCATAGCAGACCCAGAATTGTGTGTGAAATGTGTAGAACTCTTGTGTAATCGTCTCTGTAAGCCAGAGTTCTCTGGCGTTTCCCCTCTAAATAAGAAAGACCCATTTCCAGATCTGTGTTCTTTATCTTGAAACCATAACAGATCAATGGGAGAGCTCTCGTCGGCGGGCTTCTACGCGGCAAAGAGGTGTGCTTCGGCGTGCGCGACGTCCAGGTGAGTGATTGCAGGCAAGAGCGGAGCGGCGGGTAAGCAACGAGGTTCGCTGGCTAGGGCTCAAAATTGGGACTCCCGCGACGTAGCTTTCCAGCGACGATTCAGGCTTCGGGAGAGGTGTAGTTGAGGTACGTTCAGTCAATTTCTTCCTCCTCCCTGGCTTTTTTTTGTTTGGTCGTTGGCTAGGACAGATTGCAGGGATGGAACCTGGCGAGCTTGCGATGGCAAGGGATTGGGTTGGTGGTCTGAGCTAGACTGGCCGAAGGCCTTGGTCCAACTGGTTGTTAGGTTCGAATCGACGACAACGACAATGTGCAGTGTGGGGAACACTCTGGAAATTTCAGAGAGGCTGTCGGTGGCTGGTTGTCGGTGGCAAAATGTTGTCTCTTGGGGAGAGGATAAAATGGCAAAGGAGTCCTTGCTTCTGGTGATTTCTTCTGTAAGGTTGAGTGTAAGGGAATGGAGGGGGTGCTCTCTGGATGGTGTTGGAGCTGAAGGTCGAGAGCTACGGGCTTAGTGAGTTGCTCCTGTTCTTCAGGTAAGGAAGAGTTCAGTTTGAGTCAGAAGTTAAATAATGAAAATCTGCTCTGTTAAATGGTTGTTGTTTTGTTGGACGATGGATTGTTCTGTTCATTGAATAAATGTTCTCAGTCTCTGTTTATCAAACATTTTGAATGGAAGAGGTATACTCTGTTCGAATGTTTGTTTAGATTGTAAGCTCTAATGTTGGATGTTACACTCTGTTTTGTTGGCTGGTTTTGTGATGGTCTTTGGTTCTGTTAGTTAACTTGGATTGTAGTTGTTTGTTGTGTTGGGATAGATTTGCTATTGGATAATGGTGTTGAATGAATGCACTGTCGATGAAAAACTTTAAAGTTAAAGAAATCTATAATCTGTTTTCTTGCTCATGGTTGAACATTTACTGGATTCGTATAATTGCTTGGCTTATTGGAAGTCAATAAGTGCATAAATGTTGTCGGAGATATCATGCATGTACGTTGGATTAAATTTAGGCACTATGAGATTTAAGAGTATTTGGTACCTTACGTATATGCTCTGTGCGTTGAGACAATTTAACTACTGTTTGTTTAGGTAAAAGATAATGAAATATGTTGGTTGTGGTCGGATATCTACTACTATGTCATTTGGGTTTTGTTGGCCATCCAATTCATGTTTTATCTTGATCCTTATGAGTTATGGGTTATAGCCTTCCATTTTGGTTGTCTGAGGAATTGTATGCCAAAATTGGGATATGTTAGTTAGATATTGGTTGCTTGTTAAAAATGCGAACCATGCTAGAATCATTTATTAGAGATAGGTTGCCATATACACAATTGTTCTATGTTGGATTTATGTTTCTGGAGTTTGTGTTAGGAATGGTTAAGCTGCTATATGGATCATTAAAGTAGAAAATAAATGGATGAAAATAATGAAATGCCTATGTTGTTCTTGAATGTTCACTGATTCGATTAAAGTCTATTTTGGATATAAACCTGTTTCGTTCAGCTTTGATAATATACTCTGTGGGATTTCTGAATGAAGTTATTGGATGGAATAATCTATTAACTATAAGTGGGTAATGGTAAGTTGGATTTGTTTTCTGTTGTAGTTATCTGAAATGTTAAAAGGAAGTGTTAATATGTTGTTGGAAATTGGATATCGGAAGTGTTAATTGCTTGGGTGTAAACATGTTTTTTTAAGGCTTAGTTAATGTACTCTGTTGTTGGGAAGTTAAATTGTGGACTTGGACTATGTTGCTGGAGGACAAGTTGTTAGTTGATTATGCATGATTATTGGGATTAATTATTAAGTTGAGTCTAGGAGATTAATTATTAAGTTAACGAGTAGATTAAATGATTTTAGTTAATGACTAGATGTTTCTAAATGTAAAGGTACTAAGAAGGAGAGAGATTAGTATTAAGCGTTGAATGAAGAATCGAGGTAAGTGATATGCATGTGTGTTGGTCTTCGGACCCTATATCGCAAGATTTGAAGATGCATGTTTCGTTGCTTACTGCTTTCCTAGTATGCTTCGTTGTTTACAGTTTTAATCGCACGTTTCGTTGCTCACTGCTTTCCTAGCATGTTTCGTTGTTTACAGTTTTAACTGCACGTTTCGTTGTTTACTACTTTTACAACATGCTTATAATTAATAATCGCATGTTTCGTTACTTACTGCTTTCCTAACATGTTTTGTTGTTTACAGTTTTAACCGCACGTTTCGTTGTTTACTGCTTTTACAACATGCTTATAATTAATAATCGCTTGTTTCATTGCTTACTGCTTTCCTAGCATGTTTCGTTGTTTACAGTTTTAACGGCACGTTTAATTGTTTACTGCTTTTACAACACGTTTCGATGTTTATTTATGCTTTCAGAAATTGTACGTATTCACGAGTATCAGACGAAACAGATACAAATAACAAACGAATAATAAGTCATAAAAAGTAATAACGAACTAAGAAACAAATTACGAACGATGAAACAAATCACGAATGAAGAAACAGATAACGAATGAATAATAAGCCATAAAGAGTAAAGAGAAATAAGAAATAACTAATGCAATTAAAGCAAATAAAAGAAAAAGGCAACGATATGACGCAAGGCCGTTAAAGCTTTTTGGCTAAGCCTTTGTGGCACGGCCTCTAGCGAGTTTTCGGATTATGCCATCGTCGCTAGCAAGCTTTCGGATTATGCAATTGCTGCTCGTATCTGTTGCAAGGTCCCTAGATTATGCCGGGACAAACGGCCAATGGTTAGCAGGCTTTCGGATTATGTCATCGCTGCTATATCGGAGGTCAACGATGAAAATAACGACCAATGAAAGATAACAATTAAAATGATGATCTAAAACACAAAAGATAAAAAGATAAGAAGAAAATGATGAAAACGATGATGAAAACGTAAAAGATAAGAAAAAGACGAAAACTGAAACTGCATTATCACTTACTGATAGGTATTATCACTTACTGAGCATTAGACTTATAGCTTACGTCTTGCGATGTAGGAAAATGACGAACAAATTTAGGAGCACCTGCTGAAGGATTTGCGCAGGCAAGACTTGCAGCTGGTTGGCTAATTAAAGTAAAGATGAAGAAGCTGTAAATATAAAGTAATATTTTATTAACTGTTTTAGATTAATTAATTGTGCTTCCACTACGCTTTTAAATAAAAAGGATTTTTATCAATTAAATTACTATTTACGCTTCCGTTACGTTTTCAAAGGAAAAGTAATTTACGCTTCAGCTATGCTTTATAAACCCGCTATGTTTTAAATAAAAGATTTTTATAATGCTTCCGCATTTTTGTTAATTGGATTTTCATAACGAGTTTAACGAAGGGTTGGTAGCAGACCGGTTAGACGCACTCTGATATTTCTTTAAAAGAGTTTTAAATAAAGAGGGTTTTAGTGGTTAAATAAAAGTTTTAAATTTTAGCATATTTTTAAAATGTTACGAAAAATCAGGTCGTTACAGTTGGTATCAGAGCAAGGAGTTTTAAAAACGATTTTTGTAAGTTAATCGTTTTTAAAACTAAAACTTACTTAACTGCGTTTTCAAACTTGACTGGGTTTTAAATTGGCTGATACCAATTAGTATCAGAGCGAATTTTTTTAAATTGTTCTACTGCGTTTTAAAACTTAACTGTGTCTTAAATTGCTCACATATAGTTAGTACCAGAGAAAATGTTTTAAAAATCGATATGTGTACTTACTTTAACTATGTTTTAAAAATGATTTTTGTAAATTGCTCTAACGCGGTCAACAGTGATTTCCAAAAAAAAAAAAAAACACAACAATTTTATAAATTGCTCTAACACGGTTTTGCTTAACAAGTGTGTTAAAAAAAAATCTGTAAATGCCTGCCAACACAAGCGTCGACGTGGAAAAACTCCATCAACTGCAAGTAAGTTACTAAATTTAATTTTTCGAATGTATAATTATTTTATTCTGCGGTGTAAGGTACCATGGTTAGAGGACGACGAAAGGTTGGACAAGAAGGAGATACGAGTGGTGCGGATGAAATGATCACTTGGTTGATTACGTTAGTGCAACAACAATCGCACCAATTGGAACGACATTCAACAAATTTGGAGAAGTTGATAGAAATCATGGCGCGTGGAAAAGAATGAGTTGCGGAACAGCGTGTGACTGAGCAATCGGATGTAAGTTGGGAGAAGCTTCAACGTGTACGGCCACCTCAGTTTGACGGGAATATTACTGATCCAGACAGTGCTGAGGAATGGATGCGGACCATGGAAGACATGTTGGCCTATGCTAAGATAAAGGAAGAGGAAATGGTAGCATCTGCCACATTTATGCTGGTCAAGGACGCAAGATTTTGGTGGAACTCAATCAAAATAACTAAGGATGTGACTGCGATGAATTGGACAGAATTCAAGAAATTCTTTTACGAGAAATATGTCAACCACACAACAATGACCAGGAAGTTGGTAGAATTTGTTGAGCTGCGACAGGAAGGATCAGTTTCTGAGTATATGCGCAAGTTTGAGGCATTGTCGCGGTTTGCCCCGCACATGGTGAGCAGTAATGAGCACAAGGTATGCCACTTTATATGAGGACTTAAGACAGAGATTCAAGAAGGTGTGGTTGGAGCAGGAACGTAAGATGTAGCCTACTTCGAGATTGTATTAAGAGCTTTTGACCTTAAAGAAGTAAAGAATGGGATCTCAAAACATCGCAAGTCCGTGGTAAAGCTTCAGCTGTATTCACAAGAAGAAGGGTGTATGTACAAGGGAATAAAGTAGCCCTTTGAACGAGAAAGAAACCAATGGGAGATTCAGTGCCCAAGGTGCAGGCGAAACCATGAAGGAGAATGCTTGGTTAAGTCACGTCAGTGCTTTAAATGTGGGGAGATTGACCATTTTGCTAGAAATTATTCGAGAATGTAAGGGATGAAAGAATGATGTACTCCTTTATTGTAGTATTTTCATTTAGTTAGTAGTAAGTGTAATGAAGGTAAAAATGTAAGACAAATTAGATAGTGTTGTAATTAAATTTCTATAGTTTTTATGAGCACGGTGTTCTTTTAAATACATTGTTTAATGGTTGTTATAAATGGATGGATTGTTCTAGGACTGTTCGGAAGGACCCAAAAGTTTGGCGAAACTCACTCAGATACTGACTCGGAAACGAAAACAGATACGGGAATAGAAACAGAAATGGAAACGAATAGCGAAACGGTATGAGCACAGAAATGGATATGGAAACAGGAACAGAAACGAAAACAGAAACAAAAACAGAAATGAGTTTCCAGAAATGGAAATAGATACAGATACGAAAACAGAAACGGGAACAGAAATAGATATGGAAACGCGTACGAACACAAATACCGAAACAAATACTGAAACAGAAACCAAAACAGAAACGGAGACGAGGGTCTAATGATTGATGTTACGGCTTGCTCTCGAGAATATTCAAATGATCTTTAGGATGATCTTTGGAGAATAAGATAAATCTAAGACATGATGTAGAAGTATTGGATTTCGAAGTGTCTTAGGTTTTGTTCATATGTGATGTGGTAATGTATTCATTTGGGACATGAATGCAAACTTGTGTTGGTTATGTTCACATTACTGCAAAATCATTGGAATGTTTCTTTACTAAGGTCGTACTTAGGATTTGGAGCAAATAGAATCATCTTGGGAGGTACCTTGATGATTCAACGCAGTAAGTTGAGTGGTGATTTGGTTATAAACTATCCAGTTTTGGTTTGGAAAACTAACAGATAATGGTTTCTAAGGATTTAAAGTTTTCAACGACGACTCAAGCCATCATATTTGGAAGAGGACATTTAAGATCAACAAGCTTTGAAGGATGTAATTGAACAAAAGATGACCATGTGTACTCAGTTATAAGAGTTTTTCATTCTAAGGACATGAATAAGATAATGGTTACGATTGGTGAGCGACTTGTTTTAGAATTAAGGTTGAATGATAAGATATAGAGTGTAGAAATTTCAATATCCTTAGCTGTTGGATAGCTAAAAGAAGATAAAAAAGAATAGATGGGTTTTCTCTATAATGGATTTTGCACAAGGGATCTAGAAAATCTACTAAGGTGACACGTTAACTCTTGGAGGAAGAGTGAAAATGCCAGATCTTTAAAAGATAAGTGAAGATTTGGGTAAGGAGTTAACCATTGGATGAAGTGAACCTACCTTAAGGAATAGAAAAGTGATTGCATCAAAGGTGTTTTCTTGGGTGGATGATGCAAATGTGATGGATTTTTGGTTTGATTAAGATGGATAAGCTACAGTGGTCAGTAATATTATTGGATTAAGGGAAAGGAACCCTTTCGATAATAAGTGAAAGAGACGTTTACGCTAGGCAAATTTCGAGGATGAAATTTATATGAGGAAGGAGGAATGTAATACCTCGAATTTTTTTATATTGGAATTTAATAAGGATAATTGAAAAGAGTTGGACATTTTTTGATTAATCAGATAATTATCGGGGTATTACCAAAGAAGTATTCGTAATATTATAAATTATGGAAATTTATTGGAGAATAATTAAGGATTGTAATTAAAGGGAGTATTATATCGGATAACTAAATGAATTTGAGGATTATGTTAATTTGAGGTTAAGTGGAGATTAATTGGAAAAAATTAATTGGGGTTTAGAATTAGAAAAAAAGAAAGGGGGATTAAATTAAAAGGTTAAAAAGGGTGAATGGAAGAAATGAACCGGTTCAATCGAACCGGTACACTTTGGCTGGTCTACGAGTCAATTAGAAACAAAGGGAAGAGAACTATTTTTTCCCATGGCCATTCGCGAGCGACGAATAGACGAAAGAGGGCGAGAGGGCGAGAGGGGAGCGACAGGAGAGCTCTTGCCGGCAGGCTTCTACGCCGCGAAGAGGCATGCTCCGGCTTGCGCGACATCCAGATGAGCGATTGCGGGCAAGAGAGGAGCCATGATTTAGAGACAAGGTTCGCGGGCTAGGGCTCGGAATCGAGACTCCTGCGACGTGGCTTTCTGGTGACGATTCAGGCTTCAGGAGAGGTGTGGTTAAGGTACGTTCAGTCAATTTTTACCTCCTCCGTGGCTTTTTGTTGTTTAGTCGTTGGTTGGGACGGATTGCAGGGATGGAACTCGGTGAGCTCGCGATGGCAGGGGATTGGGTTGGTGGTTTGAGCTGGACAGGCCGAAGGCCTTGGTCTAACTGGTTGTTAGGTTCGAACCGGCGACAACGATAGTGTGCAGCGTGGGGAACACTCTGGAAATTTCAGAGAGGCTGTCGGTGGCTGGTTTTCGCTGGCAGAATGTTGTCTCCTAGGGAGAGGATAAAATGGCAGAGGAGTCCTTGTTTCTGGTGATTTCTTCTGTAAGGGAATGGAGGAGGTGCTCTCTGGATGGTGTTGGAGCTGAAGGCCGAGAGCTACGGGCCGAGAGAGTTGCTCCTGTTCTTTAGGTAAGGAAGAGTTTAGTTTGAGTTAGAAGTTAAGTAATGAAAATCTGCTCTGTCAAATGGTTGCTGTTTTATTGGACGATGGATTGTTCTGTTCATTGAATAAATGTTCTCAGTCTCTGTTTATCAAACATTTTGAATGGAAGAAGTATACTCTTTGCGAATGTTTGTTTAGATTGTTAGCTTTGATGTTGGATGTTACACTCTGTTTTGTTGGCTGGTTTTGTGATGGTCTTTGGTTCTGTTAGTTAACTTGGATTGTAGTTGTTAGTTGTGTTGGGATAGATTTGCTGTTGGATAATGGTGTTGAATGAATGCACTGTCGATGAAAAACTTTAAAGTTAAAGAAATCTATAATTTGTTTTCTTGCTCATGGTTGAACATTTAATGGAATCGTATAATTGCTTGGCTTGTTGGAAGTCAATAAGTGCATAAATGTTGTCGGAGATATCATGCATGTACGTTGGGTTAAATTCAGGCACTATGAGATTTAAGAGTATTTGGTACCTTATGTATATGCTCAGTGCGTTGAGACGATTTAACTACTGTTTGTTTACGTAAAAGATAATGAAATATGTTGGTTGTGGTCGGATATCTACTGCTATGTCGTTTGGGTTTTGTTGGCCATCCAATTCATGTTTTATCTTGCTCCGTATGAGTTATGGGTTATAGCCTTCCATTTTGGTTGTCTGAGGAATTGTATGCTGGATTTGGGATCTGTTAGTTAGATATTGGTTGCTTGTTGTAAATGCGAACCATGCTGGAATCATTTATTAGATGTAGGTTGCCATATACATAAATTGTTCTATGTTGGATTTATATTTCTGGACTTTGTGATGGGAATGGTTAAGCTGCTATATGGATCATTAAAGTAGAAAATAAATAGATGAAAATAATGAAATGCCTATGTTGTTCTTGAATGTTCACTGATCGGATTAAAGTTTATTTTGGATATAAACCTATTTCATGCAGCTTTGATAATATACTCTATGGGATTTCTGAATGAAGTTATTGGATGGCATAATCTGTTTACTCTAGGTGGGTAATGTTAAGTTGGATTTGTTCTCTATTATAGTTATATGAAATGTTAAAAGGAATTGTTAATATGTTGTTGGAAATTGGATATTAGAAGTGTTAATTGCTTGAGTGTAAACCTGTTTAGTTAAGGCTTAGTTAATGATCTCTGTTGATGGGAAGTTAAATTGTGGACTTGGACTACATTGTTGGAGGAAGAGTTGTTAGTTGATTATGCATAATTATTGGGATTAATTATTAAGTTAAGTCTAGGAGATTAATTAGTAAGTTAACGAGTAGATTAAATGATTTTAGTTAATGACTAGATGTTTCTAAACGTGAAGGTACTAAGAAGGAGAGAAATTAGTATTAAGCTTTGAGCAAAGAATCGAGGTAAGTGATATGCATGTGTTTTGGTTTTCGAACCCTACATCGCAAGATTAGGAGATGCATGTTTCGCTGCTTACTGCTTTCCTAGCATGGTTCGTTGTTTATAGTTTTAATCGCACATTTCGTTGCTTACTGTTTTCCTAGTATACTTCGTTGTTTATAGTTTTAATCGCACGTTTCGTTGCTTACTGCTTTCCTAGCATGTTTCGTTGTTTACAGTTTTAACTGCACGTTTCGTTGTTTACTGCTTTTACAACATGCTTATAATTAATAATCGCACGTTTCATTGTTTACTGTTTTCCTAGCATGTTTTCTTGTTTACAGTTTTAACCGAACGTTTCATTGTTTATTGCTTTTACAACATGTTTATAATTAACAATCGCACGTTTTCTTGCTTACTACTTTCCTAGCATGTTTTGTTGTTTACAGTTTTAACTGCACGTTTCTTTATTCACTGCTTTTACAACATGCTTATAATAAATAATCGCACGTTTTGTTGCTTACTCCTTTTCTAGCATGTTTCGTTGTTTACAGTTTTAACCACACGTTTTGTTGTTTACTGCTTTTACAACATGCTTATAATTAATAATCGCACATTTTGTTGCTTACTGCTTTCCTAGCATGTTTCGTCATTTACAGTTTTAACCGCACGTTTCGTTGTTTATTGCTTTTACAGCACGTTTCGATGTTTATTTATGATTTCAGAAATTGTATGCATTCACGAGTATCATACGAAACAGATACAAATAATGAACGAATAATAAGTCAAAAAAAGTAATAATGAACTAAAAACAAATCACGAACGAAGAAACAAATCACAAATGAAGAAACAAATAATGAATGAATAATAAGCCATAAAGAGTAAAGAGAAATGAGAAATAACTAATGCAATCAAAGCAAAGAAAATAAAATGCAACGATATGATGCGAGGCCGTTTAAGCCTTTGTGGCACGGCCGCTAGCGAGCTTTCGGATTATGCCATCGTCGCTAGCAAGCTTTCAGATTATGCAATTGCTGCTCGTACCTGTTCCAAGGTCCCTAGATTATGCCGAGACAAACGGCCAATGGTTAGTAGGCTTTTGGATTATGTCATCGCTGCTATATCGGAGGTCAACAATGAAAATAACGACCAATGAAAGATAATAATTAAAATGATGATATAAAACACAAAAGATAAAAAGATAAGAAGAAAATGACGAAAATGATGATTAAAACGTAAAAGATAAGAAGATAAGAAAAAAACGAAAACTGAAACTGCATTATCACTTACTTATAGGTATTATCACTTATTGAGCATTAGGCTCATAGCTTACGTCTTGCGATGTAGGAAAATGACAAACAGATTTAGGAGCAGTTGATGAAGGATTTGCGCGGGCGAGACTTGCAGCTGGTTGGCTAATTAAAGTAAAGATGAACAAACTGTAAATATAAAGTAATATTTTATTAACTGTTTTAAATGAATCAATTGTGCTTTCACTATGCTTTTAAATAAAAAGGATTTTTATCAATTAAATTACTATTTATGCTTCAGCTACGTTTTCAAAGGAAAAGTAATTTACGCTTTCGCTATGCTTTGATAAAACCACTATGTTTTAAATAAAAGATTTTTATAATGCTTCCGCATTTTTATTAATTGGATTGTCATAACAAGTTTAACGAAAGGTTAGTAGCGGTTCGGTTAGACGCACTCTGATATTTCTTTAAAAAAGTTTTAAATAAAGAGAGTTTTAGTGGTTAAATAAAAGTTTTAAATTTTTGTGTATTTTTAAAAGATTACGAAAAATCGGGTCATTACAGAATCAGATTAATAGAAGGAAAAAGATAAAACTTTAACAACTAGTTGTTGTTTCAAAAACCTAAAAACAGTTCATAATGTCATCATCTATTACCATCATCCATTCAATATTTTGGAACCTTAGTTGTAGGAGACCTACCTTCGTAGCTGGAGAGAAAATCCACCTGAGAGCTAGAGAGAAATCTCTTCGTCTTTGCGGTTTCAGAGTCGTTAGGGTTTCAGCCCGTAACATTCTTATTTCTAGACGGTCGAATGGAAAATCCCACAGACATTGAATCCTATCTTCATTACTTCCTAATCTGTTAAAAAATTGGATGGAAGCTCACGTATTCTGTGGAAAACAAATGTGTTTAAATATGTCTATAGCAGCAGCAGACGTGTAAGTTGCCACTACGACGTCTGCTTCATCTATTTCGTCCAATGTTAATCTGCCACACAAGCCTTTATACTTACATTCGCAGTCATCAACATTACCATGGTCACCAATTCTTCCACGGATGCCAACGCTTCCATAGATACTTCATCATGTTTACCATTCCTCGCTTCAAACAACGATGTTTCATTTTGTCATTTATCTTCTGTGGATATCTCTCTTTCCACAGAAGCATCTTTCCTTTTCGTGGTAGCATATTTCTTTTCCTCATAAGCATCTTTCCTTTCTGCAAAAGTGTATGCTTCCATACCCCCTTAATTCACCGCTAATTCTCTGCAAGAAACAATGACGTTTACTTTTATTTTGAAACAACGACATTCTAATTGCTTTGGACATACCCAACCAATAGAAGTGTTGCTTTACTTGGTGGAGGGTTGCCTGGATACCAGAGTGGCCGCCCGCATGGTATTCATGGATGGAGTGAATCGGGGTTATGATGGATAGACCCAGTAGAGCCAAGGACAATTTTGTCTTCATATTGTGAATGTTGTCTTGAAAAGAGTAGTTATCAGAAGTGCGAGCCGCAAAGAGAATTTGACTGATCATAGTTTCCACCCAGGGATCACCCTCATAGTTATTAAGAACCTCCTGGACCCATTGAGCTTGAACTACTAAATAAGCCTTGCAAGATTGGTTAGGTAAAGGTAACTGGGAGAGTGCATCAGCCACCTTATTAGCACAACCTTGCTTTTATTGTATGGAATAGCGCAATCTCAACAGTTTTGTCAGCCATTTTTGTAGTAGAGGAGTTGTAATCTTCTATTCAAACAAAAACTTCAACAAGTTGTGGTCAGTCTTAATTATAAACTCATTACCTTCCAGATAGTGGCGTCATAGTTGAACTACCGTGACTAACGCTAGTAGCTCCTTCTCATGGATGGATGAACCTAAAGTACAGGCATTGAAATGTTTGCTCATGAACGCAATAGGATAGCAATTTTGCATGAGGACTGTGCCAATGGCACCATAGCAAGCATTCGTTTCAATGATGAATTTATCAACAAAATCAGGCAATGCAAGAATAAGAGAATTAGACATGGCCTGTTTAAGTGATTGGAAGGCTGTCTCAGCATTAGGTGACCATAACCACGGATGAACTTACGATAATTGTAACGCCCCAAGACGTTAAAACTTTTTTTCTTACCTTTTTTCAAAAAAAAAAATATGTCATACATAAAAATCACGCCTTTAGAACATACACAGTGGAAGTCTTTATAATAAATCTCTTTTGAAATCTAAGATTAGTAAAATTCAACATTAATTAAATATCATTTTGTACCTTTCTAAAAATCATGCAGTAAAAGTCTCAACAAAACTCATCTAAAATCAAACGTAGTAAAACTCATCATTTAAATGAACATAAGCCTTTATAAAATATTTGTACTTAAATCCAAACAATAATAAACATATCTTTGAATGAAAAGCTTTATGACTTATTATTAAAATCCATCTTTCCTTTAATCCTCACCCACGGGTCAACTTCGCTTCGACAACACTTTTGCTTCACTCATGAGAATTTCTCTTCAACCGCGCTATCAATTGTTTCTATCTTCATGTTGATCTATAACGCTATCATTACCTATATCACAACGTTCAAACTATAAGCCTAACATTCAGTGAGAGAAGCACAACATAATATGAGTATGCAATGTAGTTTCGTAAAAACATGTCTTTTTGTTCTTTCTTTCTTCTTTCTTTTCTTTTCTTTCTTTTAATTATCTCGCAAACTTTGTCGAGATTCTTACGAGAAGTGTAGGCACGACTATGGGAAAGACACCACTGAGTCTCATGAACTTCAGCGAGACAGTCCTTCTTATCGAGACCTCCATTAGTGTTGTACACTCAATGCACAACCACTTGGTGAACTTTAGCCAAGCCCCGACATAACTAAACTAACGAGCTTATCCCCTATAGGACCAACCTTTTGGACAATCTTTCCTCAATCTTTCATATTCTTTCTTACGTATCTTAAATTATGTTTCTATCTTTCATAATGAAAACATATGCATGTAAACCGTTTTTGTTCTTTTTCTTGAAAAACATGATGCATGAAACATACATGATACATGATAACAGTTTAATGTTCATAAACATAACAATAAATATGTCATTTATCAACATCTCAATATGAACAGTAAATAAACAATAATCATATTCTCTATCAACATCTCAATATGAACAGTAAACAAACAATAATCATATCCTTGATCAATGTCTTAATATGAACAGTAAATAAACAATAATCATATCCTTGATCAACAGCCCATAGGCATCACATTCTACACCATCAAACATGTCCTCACTCATCAACTAATAGAAATTATATCCTCAAATACCACAAAATGAACAATAAACAGTAAACAAATCAACAGTAAACAATCAGCAAATATCACATCCTTGAACAACAGCTCATAAGCATCAAAGAATAACATCATATTTCTACCTTACCCTCGCACTTTGTGATGAAGCCAAAGGTCAAAACATCTCTTACCTGAAATTCTTTAATGGAAGTCTGACTGTCCTAATCCATCCCATAAGTTAACTTTTCCTTTAAGTAAACAAAGAATTTGTTATTAAAAGAATGACCCTAAAATTACTTACTGTTGAACAAAACTTTAGAAACTAATAAGTGGAACCTACCTAGAGAAACTCGAAGAAGGATTTACCCGTGAGCTTGAGAGAAAGCTCTCTCATCCATGACGTTCACGGGTTATTAGGGTTTAATCCCAAACCCTAATATTTATAGAACTAAAACCAAAAAAGCTTCACAAGATAAAATCCCATAAAATTGCGTCTAAACTTTTTCTTTTCCTAAATAGTCTAAGGATCAGTATGTAGCTTGCAAGAAATCTAGAAAACTAGCTTAACTTAAACCTGCCCGAGCTATAGGGGACGTGTGAACAGGCGCAGCAAACATCCGCAACAACCCTTTCAACCAATGGCCAACAGTCAAGTCAGCCCTAAAACTTCTATTTGCATCACCAAAGCAATTGCATATGCAAACACTTCTGCGGAAGCCAACACTCCCGCGAAAACTCCAACGTTACCGCGAATTTCTTAAATCCAACAACAGCGTTTAACTTCATCCAATAACCTATTGCGGACACCAACCAATCCACGGAAGCAAACACTCCCACTCTAACGTTACAAACCGAGACTTAATAACCTAAACGATGTCTTACCATCACTTAAAACACTGCCACGAACACAAACGTAGCCGTCAAAACATGCTAAAACAAAAAACAACGATGTTCCTATTTACTTAACTTACCCGAACAACATCTTACACTCCTGCGGAAGAATCTTTTCCTAATCCAATGACTCACTATTCTTCCGCTACACTAAATCCAATGACTCAACTTTCTTCCATGCCCAAGCGGCGACAGACACTTCCGCGGAAGAATCTTTCCTAAATCTCATGGTCTACGTCCCTCCCGCTAATCTAACCCTATGGTTCAACATTATCTCACACCTAAACAACATCAAATGCTCCCATGGTAAGCATTTTTTTGAATCCAACAATCCATGTTCCTTTTGCTAAACCTATCCAACGGTCCAATGTCTTCTCGAATCAAACACTCTCGCAGAGCATCTTTCTCCATCCTAAACGATCATAGCCACTCCTACATCTCATCCAACGGTTCCTAATGCATCTAGTCTTTCCTACACATATTTTCCTTAATTCTAAAACGTAAATTATTAACCTAACAATTTAAACTTACCTTAACTGTGGATTATTTCACAATATTTCTTTACTAATTCCTATTACACTCGATTTTCCTAATTCTTCAATAATTCATATTTTATTATCTATAAAATAAAATTATTTATTTTAACTTTCCTAATTCCAATAATTCTAATAATTCTACTATTTTAATTCCTTCTTTAAAATTCTCTAATTAATCTACTTAATTCTAAATTGTTGTATTATAATTAATCATGAAAAATATCGGGTATTATAGTAATACCCAATGAGGCCTAGGAACCCTCTCAATTGTTTCAGGGACGATGGTGACAGCCAAGAAACCATTGCCAAAATCTTGTCTTGGTTGGCTTCTACTCTTGCTGGATTCCCCAAAAGAATATTTACTCTATTTAGCAAACAAAGAATGTTGAGGCAATAAGATAAGTACTTGGCGCAGGTGAGTGCAGTGGGATTGAATGTTGCAACTGTAAATGAGAATGTCATCAAAGAAGACAAGAACCAACTTTCACAAGTATGGCTGGAATATGGTATTCATTAGCGACAGAAATGTAGCCAGAGCATTGGCCAGGCCGAAAGGCATGACTTTAAACTCGTAGAGGCCGGGGTGTGTTTGAAATGTTGTTTAATGATAGTCCAATGGCTGCACGCGGATTTGATGATATCGCGAGCGAAGATCGATTTTTGAAAAAATGATGGAGCCTTGAAGTTCGTCAATTAACTTGTCTGTCAAAGGCATAGAAAATTTATCCTTCACTGTCAAGGACTGTAGTTACCTGTAATCGGTGTAGAATCTCTAGTGACCGTCCTTTGAAGCAAAAGGACTGTTACTCAGTGTAATAATGCCTTCTTTAAGCATTTCCCTCACTAGACGTTTGATTTCAGCTTTATGAGTGAATGGGCACCAATAAGGGTGCAGCTTGAACGGTTGAGCGTCATTGACTAAAGGAATGGAGGATCATATGTGAAGTTGAAACAATTTTTGAAGAACGGATGTCCCTTGTGGTCAGACGGATGTCACTTATGGAGAAACGGACGTCTCTTGTCGCCAAACGAACGTCTCTTGTTATGGATTCCATACAGACTTTAAGATAGAAAGGAGGAATGGATGTCTCATTGCTGAAGTGGCAGGCGTCTCTCTAATGGAGAACATGACAGACGCTTGAGAATTCGTACGAAGGACGTCCTTTATGAAGAGACGGACGTCCTTTCTGGAGTAAGTCGGACATCCTTTCTAGAGGGTCTGACGACCCTTATGGCGCTGTATATAACCGATAATGTTGTTTGTCTTGGGATTAGTTTTTCAAAGAATCAGAAAGGCAAGAAAGGGATTTCAAGTAGAGAAGGTTTTTTCTCTCTAAAGTCTTAGAGGTTAATTTTGCGGTGTTCTTGCTATAAAGTTTTGATTCTTGTACTCTTGGAATGTTAATGAAAGTGATCAGTGATTATCTTTGTGGATGTAGGACAGTATTTATCCGAATCACGTAAATCTGTGTTTTCCTTTTCTTTCTATTCTGTTCATTTTCAATTGTATTGTTTTCTTTGCAACGTCATGTGAGCGCTCAAGAGGCTGTCGTTTGGTGTAGCAAATGTATTGTTGAAGTCTAGAAGAATATGTTGAATGCATAGAGGAGATGAAACAGTGGGTGGGATCGTTCGTTACTGAATATAGTTGGGCTGCCACGTAATGCTCTTGGTGTTGGATCCATGTATAAAGCCCCGGGTGGAAACGGATTCGGGTAACGGGAACGAAGTACTATGATGCAAAGTAACTTCCTTGCCAGCGAGAGATATTGTGAGAAATCTGTTGGGCAGATCGAATGTAACCGGGCTGACATGATTGATCTGTCTATGCCAAGTATCATATCACTTCCGACAAGTTGAAGAGCAGAGACACTAAAAGCGAATGGAAAGGAGTGCATCTGCCATGTAATGAGGTCCGTAAGAGGTGCGCTCATCAATTGTTGGCCATTAGCCACCATAACCAGAAGATGGCATGAGTTGTCCAGACTAAACTGCAGCCACTTGGCTAGAGATTCGTCGATGAAGCTGTGGGTGCTTCCACTGTCCACTAAAATGGAAATGGGTGTATGACGAATTAACCCAGTGATACGAAAAATTGAGTGAGCTGATTGTCCTGTCAACGCATGAAGTGAAATTTCCATTATGTCTGAATTTTCAGCTACGATAACCCCTTCAGACAGTGTCGCAGACGAATTCGGTGCATCTGACGAGTCAACCAAAATGTATTGGAGCGATTGATTTTTGCAAACATGGCCAGGAAAATATTTTTCGTCACACTTTTAGCATAGGCCTAATTTTTCTTGAGCTGGTGATCCATTGGGAAATTTTTTGGAATCGTTGGGTTGGTTTGGGAGGACTGCTGGAAAGTTCAGTTGTAGTTGAATTTGTTGGAGAATTTTTTTGTCAATCTGGTCATTTGGAAGTAGTATAGTTGCGTGATAGTTTGGGAATTCTTTGCCTTGCTGCTATGGCTACTTCTTATAAAAGAGCAACTCAAAGTCTCAAAATGATCAATATAATCCTTAACAGTGCTTGTCTGGACAATTTTAGTGAAGGACTCAATAATTCCTTCTTTTGCCACCTCAGAAACGTTTGCTCAATTCGACAGAAAAATGATCCCAAGTAGCATGAGGAAAATTGTTACTAAATTCATCGAATCATATATCTGCTTGGTCCTACACATAGAGTTCGCCTATACCAACCCTCAGGTGATCAAAATTTGCTTGGCTTAAGTATCCAAAAAAAAAGGAAGGTCCAAACGTGGCAGGCTATGTTGAAGCTGGTTGTCCGTTCGATGACAATCAGCCGGTCGGGGTGGCTATTGAGTGGTGGAACTGGAGGCAATAGTAGGATCAGGCAATAGCCCTTGCTTCGAAGGTGCGACCGGTGGGTGGAGAGCGGTCATAACTGCTTCATGCTTGGACAAGATGAGCTGCTCCAGATTGTGAAAAGAATTTTACAGGCGCTCTTGACTAACTGTCAAAAGATGAATTTGTTGATGGGAATTATCCAGGCGAGAGAACACGGCAGTTGAAGATGTCCCGAACGATTTCAATTCCCCCTCTAAACGCTTAACAGCTTCTTCAGTCGTCTTGGAGAGTGTTTTATACGTTTGCCTATTCCTAACTGTCATCCAGAATCTTCTTCAGCCTCTTCGAGCGTGTGCATCTCCCTCTCCACTTAGTGATGCGTGAGCTGTAACAAATATTCCATTAAACCTGTAAGCGCTACCTGTTTTTTTAAATATCGGGGGTTACCACAATGTAAATTCCTCAACGCGGGCCCTGGCCTGGTTTTTCTTTTCTTCCGTGAGGAACCTCTTTAGAAGATTCTTGAGTATTGCAAACGACGCCATTCCCAGCTGATAAGACGTAGGGGAAATACAGCCAACTTTTATAATTATTTTACGCATAATAAATTAAAAACACAAAGCATACAATAGTAGGTTACTCCAGTCAAGGAGTACAAAATCCATTTTATTTTGTAGGAAAATAAGGTCCTAAAGTATGACTAAGAGACCACTTCCGATTCTCCCTCTTTCATTCGAACTGTTTCTGAAGAAGTTTGATTATCTTCTTGTCCACTTGGAAGGCTTTTGTTAGAACATCGATTGAGATCCTATGATTCGACCCAAACACTGCATTAGAAATCCTAACAACACCGGGGTTCTGGCTGCTAAGTCCCGCAAAGGCAAGAGCATTGGTCTCTCCTACATTCAGTTGGAAGTGAATGAGGCCAATCGGGAAGACAAACATGTCTCCTTTCTTCAACACTTTCGAAAAAAGACGATTAGGGTTGGAGGTGATGAATCCGACATATAGAGTGCCTTCTAAGACGACAAGAATCTCGGATCCTCGGGGATGAATGTGGGGAGGATTAAGGCCTTTTGGTGCATAGTCTATGCGAGCCAATGAAATGCCAAGAGTGTTTAGGCCTGGAAATTTATCGACATTAACAAGTGTTACGTTTGAGCCAATGTTGTTCGTAGTGTTGCCAGGAATGTGTAGTCCTCCAAACATGAAATCATTGGCCGAAACCCTTTTTGAATCTTTGCAGAAATTACCATTCACTGATACTACAAAAAATAAAAGTAAAATATACTGAAATATCATCGAAAACTATATAATATAAAGAAATAATTTATCTGCGTATAATTGCATCGTACACTTGGGATCATCAATTGCAACGCAAAAATCTTGCAGAGGGCTGGGATCGTAAGCGGAGACAAAATCAAAAAATTGGAGAGCTGAGGAGAAAAGGAGGAAATTAAAAAGATAACTACTCATATTTGAGTCTTTTAAGCGTAAAATTGGATCTGCTGGAAGATGATGTGTTTTGGAGAGAATGGTATTGATTTATATAGATGATGAGTACATGAAATTTCCATTGTGTCTGTCCATTTCAAGTAGATCAAACGATATTTTCAACTCATTTTTGTGATTATTTATTTTATTGTACAAAACAAATCAATTATTTTTAGACTACTACTCCAACATGCATACACCCTTTTCATTCAACTAAATGTTTTGCGTGATTAGTTCAGATGGAATACTAACTAACCCGGACAAGTCGATTTTGGATTACGAGTCTCATAATTTTGTCCCTTAAGAAGGTTTGAATTATTATATTAACTAGCGCAAACTAATAATTAAATGTAACAGAAGGAAGTAGGCAAAATGTGAAGTTTCCTTTTTCTGTAATTAGCCAGCACTGCTTCAACGGAGGGCCACTTGAATTTGTTTGATAGAAAGTCTTCTGATCACAATTCAAGCACTTCATTAATGGATTCATTACGTCTGATTTCATCAGTTTTTCATAATCAATTGAAGCAAATATATGGATCAAAGCACTTGGCTTCTAGATTAATGTGAAAAATAGGTAAATAGGAAGGAAAATATCAAGAGGGTTGTTGGAAAATGCCTCAAGTATTTCCAAAAACAGGATTAATTACTAAATAATTGAAAGTGAATTAGTTAAATATTTATTTATTAATAATACGAAAATAATAAGAGTAGATCATGTGATTCTATCAAAACAATTTTAAGTAACGCTTTTGGAGTCGCTAAGACATCGTGCTCAGATTGGTTTTGAGAAAGGTGGTGAGTTTCTCTACTTATTTCTCTGTTTTTATGAATTTGCATAATTATTTATTGAAATATAGTTAACTAGACCAGCCGAGACTGGCTCAGTTGGATCGACCAAATCAATGTTTCTAGTTCGGTTTTTGTTTTATTACAACATCATGAAAAACAAACTTAGTACCAAACCTAGTTGAAGTGACGATTTGCGGATTCTAATTTTGAAAACTAAACTATGAGAAGATTATTTAAGTTCTTTATTTATAATATTTGAAAGACAAGCCAAAGCTGATCCCAAACCAACCAAAACACAGGCAAACTGAAGAAAGCAAAAAAAAAAAAAAAGAAAAAGAAAAAAAATCAAATCAAAATTGAAAAATTAAACCCAGAAAATCAAACGGAGTCAAAATGAAAAACCAGGCTCTGTTTCTCTTTAATTTTGAAATATTCACTCTTCTATTTCGATTTTAAATTGGAAACTTTAAATCATACTCTTTAGAGGTCAAACATTGTCATGACATGCAAAGGACCTGAGACAGAACAGGGAACGATCCGACCCAAAAAATGTCCTATTCTTTTTCTCTTAAAATATATTAATTATCAGCAGAATACTTAAAATATTAATTATAAGTCATGGCCCAAAAAACATGGGCTTCACACGTCCAACAGTGATATCAGATAGCATAGTAATATAATCCAAAATAAAAAAAGTAAAGTATTGTGTGGAAATTAAGTTAAAGATTACAGTCATCCAACTAAAGTATACCTCACAAAATATCTCTCATGGGAGAATACTAAAATAAAAATAAAACTTCGCCGGATCTAAACTTGATTTGGCAATTGAAAATCCAACTGATAAAAATAATACTAATATGTGGCACATAATTTAAAATAAATCATTGTTGTACTAATCAAAAATTACAGTGAAAATGGAGCCACTCACGGACTCTGGGCACACTATGCCATAGGCATATAATGGAATAAAAGTGATGTTCGGCGATCGCAAAAGCCAAATAAATACCTTGATAAGGTTTAGGGATTCGAAACTCAAGGACATGACACATACAGTTGTCCTATTATTCATTTTAACAACAAACAAACACATTCCGCACGATAGAATGTGTGAAAATAAAACAGACTCAAAACTGTGTCGATCAAACTCGGTTCACACGACGAAATTGATCCTGAAATATTTAAATGCATGCTTAATTGAAACATGTACAGTGAAAATATAATATAATATAAAAATCTAACGGCCATGAAATAGACGCGTCGTTTTAATATGAGATAAATCTAAAAATAATTATTTTAATAAAGTTATGCAACTGTAGTGCATAAGAATAAGTCTCTATCTCGAAATGACTACTACCGATTTAAAGCTCAATGATTCAAATCCAACGGTCCGCTGATTTAACTAAGTAATCGGGTACCTATTCAACAAAATAATGCATTAATTTTTAGGCCACATTTTTATTCCTAAAATTTCAAATTTTAGGCAAATTTAATCCAATTAACTAAGGATAGGAATACCCCACAAAGTTGACCCAAAATAAGTCTAAAAAGACTAATTTTTTTTATCTTAGACCGCGGCCCAAAAAGATTTGGCCCAATGTCCAATTTGGCAATCGGGTCTGGCCTTATTTGGTCCAGACTATAGGCTCGCATGCAAGGAACCCGACCCAAAGCAGGGCCTACTGCTGACATTCCTTCCTTCACTACGGATGTTGCTCGTGGACCTTCGCGTTTGCATGGCGAACGTTTTCGTTCGAAACGACTCAACCCAACTGCCGAGACTCCTTGTCTCGGCTAGTCGTCTACTTAACGGAGTCGATGGTCTTAACTATAGCTCATCGCAACTCAACCACACTGAGTCGCTTCCTGACGTTACTGAAACGAATGAATTCACATAACCAAAACTCATGGATTTGTCCAATTGTTCAAACAATAACAACATAATTTGAAATCCAATTATCCAATTCAACATGTCCAACAACAGAGAACTTCCAATTACAAAAAGGATTTAGGTTTCAATAGCTCCAGACCAAACTCCTCCGAACTGTTATCGGTGAAATCCCAAAACCTTTTCCTCCAACGCTTATAGTTTTCCTTCAAAATCTCGATAAAAATTTAGTATTTTAACCAATATATTGAATTTATAGAGAGGGAGAGACAAGGACTTACCGAAATTGTCAAAAACTCAATTACAGAGTCTTGTAATTCCGTTCAAAATCGTCGGATAAGGAATCGACTTGAAGAAAGGAACTCACCGTGAGAGAAGAGTGAACCGAAGATTGAGAGGCAGACGTTCTTAAAACTGGAAAAGGAGGGGATTCGGGTGGAAATATCCCCTCCTCCCGCAACGCACATCCTAGATCTCCAAATTCAGGGAAAACATTTCCAAATATGTTTTCCCCAAATTAATACTATTTAATTAAAAAAAATTGGAACCATGGGGCCAGATATTATAAACACTCTTCGTCTACTATTCTTTCTTGTTTAGCAGAAAATGTTGTGAGTTTGGTTGGTGCAAGGGAAAGAGTAATGCTGCATGCACATCCTAACTTATATACTATGATGAGTGTGTTAAAAATATAATTTTAATTTAAATAAAGTGTTTTTGTGTTGAAATATATAAAACGAAATATGTTTTAATATGGTTGGAATAAAGAAGAAGAATTTTGGGGGATGAAAAAATAAGGAGAGGGAGAAAACCTCAAAAACCTTTTCTCTCTATTGTTGGAATAATGAAGAAGAATTCTTGGCTATTGCTTTTTGCTAAAATTTCAAAACTTACATGTCATTTATAGAATTATTGATACATGTATAACTCAATTCATAAACTTCCTAAATAATTGAATACATGTACTAGCATATGCATAAGTCATCTAAGTGTTAACTTAATAAGAATTAAGTTTAATTGTTTTGATGATGAGCATAATTAATTGAATGTTTAATTCTAAGTTAATTATAAATTATTTTGATGTTGACAATACTTATTTGAATATGTCTAAGTTGATAATGATTATTACTATTTGGATAATTTTATTATAAATTATATATCTTTACTAACATTGGAAATACTCTCCAAATGAGATATTTGAATATATTAACATGTTTGATAAGTCCTTGCAATTAAACTCAAAGTTCACAAGACTTACAGGATTTCAATCAAGGAAAAAATGCATGAGCAATCAATCTGCCCAAATTGAGGGGTCATCTAGAAAAACTTCAGAGAGCAATGAATTTTTGAAGATCTGCTAAAGAGATCAACTAGGCCCTATAGAGTTTGACCACTGCAGTAGACTAAATAGAAATTGCAGTCGTCCTAAAAACCTCCTAAGAGCATCAAGTTTTTTATATATGCTGAAGAGATCGACCATACCAGAAAGAGGTCAACTGAGGCGGTAGACCAAATAATGTTAATGGTAGAGTAAGGCGGTAGACTAGAAGATACTGGTGGTAGACCTTAGTTCAAAAATCTTATCAAACTATGAGCATAGAGGTTGACCTGAAGACATCAGTTGTCAAGGCCAGTTCAAAAATCATGCAATGGTCATGATAAGGTCAAGATCTCCAAGATTTTGAAGGCATTTATAAATAGAAGCACTCTTCTTTGTGCAAAATAAAGAACTACCAAAAGAGAATTTTATGACAAAGTGATACTGATTTCATTTGCGATTTTTGATCTTTCATTCTGGAGCCAAACTTAAACTCTCATATTTCTAAACTTGAGATTTTACATCTTCAGATAGTTAGGCCATTGTTCTATACATTTTTTCACCTACTCATTTATTGGGGAAACAGAAAGGGTCTTGAAGAGTCAATAAAGGTTCGATTAACACCTACAAGTTCAATCAAGAAGAAGGGTGACACCCTGAAATAGTTGTAAAGGTTCGATTAACGCTTAAAAGTTCAATCACTTGTAACCAAAATGGTTATTTGGAAAGGAATCTTCAAGGATGACTCTTGGAGTACAGATGTGGGCAGTTTGATTAAACTGCGTTAACAAATTTTTTGCAATCTCTTTCCCTATCTTTTTACAATATTTTTTATGCTTCCATATTAGATTTAATTAATCCAATTAAGAGAGAAAATATATCATGAGATAGCAAACAAAGAAAATTTTCAATCACCCGAAAAAGTTGAGTGCGCTAGTCTTACAGATAACAAGACTATAATACACCTCTAGCGCTTAATACTCAATATTCTCCTTCAGATAGAATTTCTTTATATGATGCTAGCTTATATCTAACTATTGTTGAGAGTTTGGTTTATCTTCTTATCACTCGTCCAAATATTGCACATGATATTGCCATTGTTAGTCAATTTGTTACTTCACCTACTACAATTCATTATGATGTTGTCCTTCACATTTTAAGGTATCTTCGAGACACCCAGTTTCAAAACCTTCTTTTTCCATCTTCTGCATTATTATAGTGCATGTCTACTCTAATGCTGATTGGGCTAGTGATCTTTATAGATCATAAGTCCACAACTGGATTTTGTATTTTATTTTATTTTTGGACTATTCACTTATTTCTTAGAAGAGAAAAAAGCATAATAATTGATATGCCACCGAAACCTAAAAGTAACTATCAAACAAGGAGATTTTTTAACTTTAATTCTAGAGTTACTTTTGTAGGTTATCTAGGAGGGAAATATATCAAAGATAACAATTACATCCATCTAGTATCAAAATATGTTTTGGAGTTATTCAAGATAAAGCATAAGTGAAAATTCAAACACATGATTAAGAGAATTATGAAGTTTTCTAAAAACTACCAACAATCTGACTCTTGAAGAGTATTTGTCCTATTTGGGAACCTTCAAAATCTCAAATAAACATGTATTCTTCACAACAATTGTAGAGGATATCTCAAACTTTCTAAAATGGGATCTTGCATTAAAATTGAAGATCATTTGTTATGTCAACAAAGCCCTGAACAGAGAGCTTTGTTTTTGCCAAAGAAGCTTATTCTCTCTACCCAAACTTGAAGCCCTAATCCACTTGAAGATGGGCCAAGAAGATTAATCCATTATATCATTGTTGCATGCAAGCTTAAGATTTTATTTATGGTTTATTTTATGTTTAGTTTAATAATCAAGTGTTGGTGTCACTTGGTTTGTGCATGTCTAGCCAAGTATGTCTTTGTGGGGATAGTTTTGAAACTTTTGCATTGTGAACGTTAAAACTTAATTTCAGAGAAGCTGTTTAAGCTCTCCTTAGGGCTCATTCTAGGTGGTTGAGATTATTCAATTTTTAGAGTTTTTTTTTCAAACTTTTCCCTTTGTTTCTTGTCGAGCAAAAACTCACATAGTGCTTGGTTGTTGACAATCGTCATTTTATGTACAATTTCTAATCCTTTGTGAGAGTTAGATTCATTTTCTTTTTATTGCAGTCTTCTCACTTCCTTTCCAACAAGCAAATTCCCCCAGTAAGATTGTAAAAACTCATAAGTTATCAAGTTAGAGATCGCATTGAGAGTAGAAAGTTGTAATTATGCAATATTCTGACCAACTTCTATTCTTTCAACCATATCTCCACCTTCCCTTTGATTTTTGCCACAATATTTTGAAGGTATTATCTTCATTCATTTTATGTTAATGCGTCCAAAAATCATTCCCAAATTTATTCATTTTCTGATTATTAGTTGTAACCCTATTTAAACGTATCTTTCTTTGTATACTATAAGCTTTCAATGAGAAACCCTAGCACATTTTCTTCTCTCAAATTCATTTCTCAGATATTCACCCAAAAAAAGTACAATTACCTACTTGCATTTCACTCCTAAGTTCATGGACAATATACACTTTACCCATATTAAAACTAAAGTTACAATAATTATATTAACACAATTATTAAGTATGAACAAAAATTTCATTCTAAACAACTTGTATGATCAATAATAACCTAAAACAAAAGATGTAAGTACAAGAGTGCGAAATGAACTAAAAGCTAAGCCTAAGCACCTGAGGGAGGATCAACATCAGAAGGAGGAGGAATGCTAGTGTCATCTAGAAGATGAGGCTTGAATGAGAAGGTGTTGGCTAGTCACCATCTTTAAGTTCCCCAAGTTTAGTTAGAATTTCAATTTGAAAACAGACTTGAGCCAAACTAAGAACTTGAACTTGACGAATCAAGTCTTCAACAATGGTGGGGATGCTAGAGAGGCAGGCTAATATAATGTCCAAATTTGCCTCAATTGTGGACATATAACGAGAAGAGTGAGCAGAATGCTGAAAGGGAGGATCCTTCATAGTAATATCCTAAGTGTTGGAGGAGCTTGAAGAGGAGCTGCAAAAGTGGTTGCCAAATTATCTGTCTTGAATAGCCATTCACCTCGGATGTTGTACACATCCACAACTTTCTCTTTCCAAACTAGCTCATTTGAGGGTACTCTTATTTCATTACCCTCAATAATATTCTGAATCAACATATTATAATTCTTGGGTTTAACTTAATTTCTTAACCGAGAATATAGGATTTGAAAAGTAAAGATTGTGTCATACTTGTCAAATTTGTATAAAATAAACGAACGATTCTTTCATAGTAACAACCTCTTAGACTACACAATCTAGATAATCCAACTCACGAAAATAATTTGTCATTGCCCAAAGATTGAAAGCTTGAAAAGTATACTCTCTTGGAGCAAATTATAGAGCGATATTTAATACAAGTCTCATACCTTTCTTGATTGGTGTCAATTTTAAATACCTGAGAGAAGTATTCAGTTGATAGATGCTAGGGACGAGATGATCCACCTTGAACCATAGTCCTCTACTGTTTCAAAGTAAGGTTAGGTGCTCTTAAAGCCATTGAACTCAAAGTTGACAAAAAATTTGAAGAAAATGGAAGGGAAAATCAAGTTGTCACTCAGAAGAAAGACCAATTGGGGCACAATTGTTTGAGAAATCTGGAAGGAAAAGTCACAAAATCAAGCAAAGAATCTAATTATGATATTGAAGGATCAATGATTTTGCTTTAAAATGCACATAATTTGAATTGGAGAGAACTACGGTTCGCTAGAGGTGAGGAACAATTGTGTGGAACCTACAAAGGACGTCTTGACCACTTATGTAAGCAATTCTATGGGAGTTCAATGTTTAAGTGAGGTCATTTGCCACAAGCGTCCTAACTTGGACTGAGGGCGTCTAAAAAACCTGAATTAAATTATTCAATTCTTATTTCAAACTTTTTTGGATCAAGTCAAATAAGACCTAATTGAATTCTATTGTGATTAAAGGCCTTCTCATATAGAGGCTTTGTAAATATATCAACTAATTAGTTTTTTGAATTAACAAACTCAAGAGATACATCTCATTTTTTCACGTGATCTCAAATAAAATAATACCAAATCTCTATGTGTTTGATATGAAAATATTGAATAGGATTCTTTGAAATATTTATGGCACCATAATTATCACACCTAATAGGAATTTTCTCTTATGTTTGACCATAGTCTTCCAAGGATTATTTCATCCAAAGCACTCGAGCACAACAATATGCGGTGGCAATGTATTTACTTTCGGTCGTAGAAAGTGTCATTGAATTTTGCTTATTAGAGAACCATTAGACTGTGGATTCTCCAAGAAATTGGCATATCTCACATATGCTCTTCTTATCAACTAGGCTTCCAGTATAATCGAAGTCGGTATATCCTACTAAATCAAATGATGTTCTTTTGGGACACCAAAATCCTAAATCGGCAGCCCCACTTAGATATTTAAAGATCCTTTTACCACATTTAAGTGTGACTCCTTAGGACATGCATGAAACCTAACACACACTAAAGAGAATATCTGGTCTACTTATCATTAAGTATATTAGTGAACTAATTATACTACGATATTTCTTTATGTTCACACTCATTCAAATTTCATCTACATCCCATTTAGTGGACGTACTCATGGGAGTACAAGACATTTGGGAGCTATCCATTCCAAATCTCTTAAAGAGCTCTTTAATATATTTTTCTTGATTTAAAAATATTCCTTATTTTGATTGCTTAATTTGTAAACCAAGAAAATATCTTAGCTCACTCACCATGCTCATTTCAAATTCACTTTGCATTAATTCTGCAAACTCTTTGCAGAGTGATTCATTTGTTACACCAAAGATAATATCATCAACATAATTTTATACATCAAGGATATCCTTACCCTTGTGTTTGGTGAGCAAGATAGAGGCTATCTTACTTATGTTAAAGTCTTTATCTAAGAGGAATTTGTTTAACCTTTTGTACCAACCTGTTTGTTTTAAACCATAAAGAGCTTTGTTGAGCTTGTAAACATGATCTTCCTTATCATGTGCTATGAATCCTAAGAGTTGCTTCACATATACTTCTTCCATGATATAATCATTAAGGAAAGCACTTTTAACGTCTATTCCATAGAGAATAAAATTCTTAACGAAAGTAAAAGCTAGAAGCATACGAATGAATTCTAACCTTGCTACTGGTGCAAGTGTAACATCCCAATTTTTTTTTGTTAAAACGTTGCAATTTAAAACGCTCTTTCTTTAAAAATGCATAAACTTTAAAATCCTTTTGTGCATGTCAGAACGTATCATTTTGAAAGACTTTTACTTTTATAAAATAGAGCGAAAGACTTTTATTAATAAAATAAAGCATTTGAGAATACAATAAACAAACATTTACAATTTAGGAAACTTGTCTTAACTTAAAACAATGAACATTTTACTACTTGAAAACATTTACAAAAACCTCCACATTTCCTTTAAATCTTTAGCCTAGCCAGCCACCAAATCTGCAATGTTCAAATACTCCATCCACTGATCCTTTCCTCGTTTTCATGCATACTTGCATCACAAGACTTAAACTATGAGTCTAACTCTCCGTAAAAAGTTAAATGAAATATTAGACCATGTAATGCATTTTTCTTAAAATCCTTTTCTTGTTAATTTATTTTCTTTCTTTTCTGTGCACATCAATGTGCTTTGTCCCGACATCAATCGAAGACTCATTAACTACTATACACATCAATGCATAATGTCTCTTGATAATGGCTCGACATTAATCGAATAGCCTGTTAGTTACTGTGCACTTCAATGCACAATGACCCATCACCTCCAGTAAGCAACTCCGGCGTAGACCAAAAGCTTTGCTAGCGGTTGTACACATCAATGTACAACAATTCTTTCCTACATCAATCGAAACACACTACCGGCTATGCGCATCAACGTTTAAATGGCCTCACCAACCGTTAGCCAGTCTGTCTTGACATCAATCGAGAACAAACTAACAAACTCAAGCTTATCTTTTCTTATTCTTTACATGTAGCATTTAAAATCATAAAACACTTATGCAAGAGAAATCCATTTACATTTTCTTGAAAATAATGATGTATGAATGCACACAAATTAGCATTACATCCTCGAACAACAACGGAATCACAACTTATATCTAACAAACCCAAGCATCAAATAAGCAATCATCAAATAATAGCAAAATAGTACATCTCCAAGAAACAACATGATCACAACCTATCATCTACTAAACATACACATAATAAGATCAATTCAGGTTAAAACCCAATAGCATAACATGACATTCAAAGCACCTTTTTGAAGCCTAAGTTCTTAACAAAAACATCAATCATAGCAGCACCGTATAACCTTAAAACATGATCTTAAACAAGAAGTAACAAAACATTATTCCTCAACAATAGTTACTAACTCTAACACCTTTTCTCTATCAACCAACACAAACATCTACTGGATTTACTCTTATCAAGCGACCTATAAATATCAATACTCTCTAACAACAACAACTTATCCTCAACCATTAACATGATTACAATCCTTAATTTAATGTCTATTAAACAAAATATCAAGGTACTAGAGAGTAAATCAAACATCAAGTCAAGCAATACATCCTCAAAAATATAACTTTTGTGATATAGCCCAAAAATGAGAAAACACATGCACACTTCTTACCTTAGATTCTTGAAGACAATCTCCTCCTCTTTCCTTCTTCTTCTTTTCCGTGGACGTCTCTATGATTTTAACAACTTCTCAGCTTCTGTCTCTTGGCTCTCCTTTCCTCTTCTTTTAATTCATGGCTTTCTCTCCTCATCTCCCAATTCCTTTTCTCCCAGAAGCTTTCTCTTCCTCTCCGACCTCACCCTCTCTTTCATGACCTTTTCTTCTCCCCAAAATTTCACAAAGCACAACCATATTCTCCAGAAAACCAAAACGCAGGAGTTTGAGAGAACACTAGAAGATTTCCTTCTTTTTCCTTCTATCAAATTCCACTATAATACGCCTATAAATGTTCAAGGAAAAGCGACAAGTCAAGATGGTTAGTTATCTAGGCACCCCTTCATTTTTCTAGATGAAGGTTTACCATTTTTTGGGCGATTCTTGATATTTTGGTCGATCAAGCCTTTCCCATAATCAACCACAAAACGTTTAGAGTCGACTATTTTCTCAAATACCGGTCGCTCACCTTTAATGGATGATCGACCGTAAATTCAAACTTCACAATCTGCACTGACTGTGATCGACCGTCATTATTGCCTTGATCGACTGCAAATCCTTAAATTCCACAATTCTGGAAATTACAGGCCGATCACCCTCTAGTGGAAGATCGACCACTCCAAAAATGGTCACTTTCTATATAAAATCTGCTTTGGAACCGATCGATCATCTCCTTCAGCTAATCGACTGCTTCCAAATTGCTTCGCCTCTATAATACTGCCCAGTCAGTGATCAACCTCCTCCTATTGTGATCAACCACTCCCTTGCTCCTTCACTAATTAACAATTTCTAACCATCATTCACTAATTCAATATCACAACCACCCAACATAACTCTAATTATCCTCAAATCATCTCTTAGTTCTTATGCTTAGCACAATGAAAATCTGAGGTATTACAAAAAGTTTCCTCAAAATCAATATTTTTTTCTTGATTTTAACCATTTGCAAATAATCTAGCCTTTTTTTTTTCTCTTAAAGCAATCTTGTTTTCATCCAATTTGTTCTTGAACCCACTTAGTTCCAATTATTG
This sequence comes from Begonia loranthoides, assembly GCA_022433065.1. Taxonomy (NCBI): domain Eukaryota; kingdom Viridiplantae; phylum Streptophyta; class Magnoliopsida; order Cucurbitales; family Begoniaceae; genus Begonia; species Begonia loranthoides. The sequence goes on along the minus strand of CM039484.1, from coordinate 8,824,986 downwards.
AGTGTTCCTTTAGTTTAGGAACCTAAAATTAATTAAGCTCTTCTTTCATGGTCATTATCCAATTCTCCTCAATTTCAGCCTCTTCAAAAATTCTTAGGTTCATTTTAAGAGATAAAGGCTATGCTTGCACAATATTTCTTAAGGGAAGACCTAATCTTCACACCCAAAATTCGATCACCTAGAATGTCCGTAATAAGAAGACTCTTAACATACCTTCAATGTAACGACCCAGTTTTTCTTTTCTTAAAACGTGTCATTTTAAAAGCTATAAAATTTAAAACTTTTTCTTTTCACTTCAGATCTTTTTGAAGACATTTTTCTTTTATAAATACAGTAGAAGACTTGAATAAATAAAGAAAAGTATTTAAGAAATACAATTCTTTTCATTTACAGTTTAAATATTTTACAAAACTCTTTGACAAACTGTTTTTCTTTAAATCCTTTAGCCTAGCTAGCTACAAGATTCGTTCTTACAAATTCTTAATCAATTACTCCTTAACCTGCCCTCGATCTAGCATGTACCCACATCAACAAGACTTAAACTATGAGCCTAATGCTTAGTAAGTGATATAAAATAAAACGTGATATACACATGCAATGCAGCTTTTAAAATTCATTTTCATTTTCTGTTTCTGTTTTCTGATTCTATTTTCTGTTTCTATTTTCTGTTTCTATTTTATATTTTCGTGCACATCAATACACTCGGTATCGACATCGATTGACAACTCGCTATGTGATAAAGGCTCGACATCGATCGAACCGCTTGACAACGACTGTGTACATCAACACACAGCGACCTAATGTAATACCCGGAATCTCTAAGTCACGATAAGCTTAGAATAAGAATGATGATAATTGAGGATAATTTGAGGAAGTGTTTTGGTGAAGGTTGAAAGCGAATTAAAGGTATATTATTTTATGATTATGGAAAATTAATTTAGGAAACATAATTGAAGAATTTAAATTGAACTGGTAATTATTGTCAAGCGATGTTCGGAATAAGTCGGGAGTTGGAAATGGGTCGATTAATATATGATATGTATGTTTGATACATATATATTTATTTATTTATTAAGTGAAATTAAAGTTGGAATAAATGAAATAAAGGAGAATTAAGAATGAAGGAAGTAAATTAAAATATGGGGGATTAATTTAATAAAGGAATGGAATGGAATTAAAATAAAAGAAAAAGGGGAAGAAATCAAAATGGTCCACGAACAATTTTAAAGAAGAGAGTGAGGAGAAAAACTCGAGAGAAGGGAGAGTTGGACTTCGGTCGAGGCTTCTTTGCCAAATGGCCGATCGGTAAAGTATTGTTGAAGAGTTTGATGAAAACTGTAAAGTATTATTGTTTATGGAACTCTTGATCGGTTATTGGAGGATATTATTGATGAATAGGTTTTATTATTTTAAAGGTGCATGGGAATACTCAGAGGGATAAGAATTAGTACTAAATTGCATTGAAGACCGCAAGGTAAGTGATATAGCCTATGTTTTGCTAAAAGGTCAACATTGTAAGAATTAGGCTTTGTCTGTTGACTGTGTTTATTAGAAATAGGTTCTTTACGTTAAGATATTGATCATGTTATAACTGTTGATCGAAGATATATTGCTACATGATGTTGTGTTTATTAGAATTAGGTTCTTTTAATGATGTGTTTACTAGATTATAAAAGAATTGCTATGGATCATGTTTGAGGATTATAGGAATGATATGATCATGATTGGGGATTATAGGATTTGATATTGATCATGCTTGAGGATATAGAACTGTATGCATTCACAAGCATTCATGCATCATGGTTTTCCAAATGATATGAAAATGGTTTTTCATTCATGTTTTTAGAAAATGGTAGAATGGATGCTCATACATGCTAAGTGTATGGTGTTCTCGAGGGTTGATCGCCCGAAGCGGACTATCTTCATTTGGGCTATAGGAATATCCATTGTATCCTTGAATGTAAAACGGATAATAAATAAATTAAACGAAATAAATGTAAATGAGATGATAAGAAAGGTGAGCTTGTTAGTTGGTTCTTGATTGATGTTGAGGCTGGCTGAGGCAATGATGTATGTGAGGCCGTTTAAGCGTCGATGCGCAAGGCTGCTAGTGTGTCTTTGATTGATGTCAAGATCAATTATTGTACGATGCGTACAACCACTAGCAGAGCTTTCGGTCGATGTTGGAGCTGCTATACTATATGTGTGGGTTGCTATGAACTGATGTACACAGTAGCTATCAGGCGGTTTGATCGATGTCGAGCCTTTATCACGTAACGAGTTGCAGATTGATGTCGGGATCGAGTGTATTGATGTGCATAGAAACAGAAAATGGAAACAGTGAATCCTCAAGTAAATCCTCATTGTCATTCTTGATTGGAGTTGCTTCTAATTCGTTAGAAGTGATTTCTTAGGGTGTGTCCTCTTGGTTAGCACAATTCTTATCTTATTGAGGGTTTCCATTTCCCTTTCAAAATCTTCGTTCAACTCCACATTGTTTGATGGTTGGATGGTTTCATTAAATGTCATGGGTATAGATTTGTCCACAACTAGAATCCTTTTATTGAAAACTATATACGCTTTACTAGTTGAGGAATTACCTAAGAAATCTCATAGTCCATCTTGGAGTCAAATTTGCTTAAATTATCCTTTATGTTTATGATAAAACACTTGCATTCAAAGGATCTAAAGTAGCTAAATTGTGGAGTTCTACCATTCCAAAGCTCATAGAGGGCTTTCTCAAGAATGGGAAGGATGGATGCATGGTTAATCACATAGCATTTCGTAGCAACGGCTTCCACCCAAAAGGTTGTTTTAGTTTAGCATGGTCCTAGCTAGTTCTGGAAGAGACCTATTTTTTCTCTCAATGACTCCATTTTATTGAGGGGTTGTAGGCAAAAAAAAAAAGTTGTGTTATGTGCCATACTTTTGACAAAGAAGCTTGAAACTTTAATTTTCAAATTTTCCACCATGGTTACTTCGGATTGCAACAATAAAAAGATTTTTCTCATTTTGCACTTTATTCGTAAAGCTGGAAAAGATTTCAAAGGTTTCATCCTTTGTCCTTTAGAAAACTCAATTGACCCTAAGAAGTCATCTATGATTATATATGCATAATGATTTCCTTCTAAGCTAGTAGTCTTTGATAGGCCGAAGACATCCATGTGAAGTAGTTTGAGGGGTTTGGAAGAGGACACAATGTTCTTAGAAGCAAATGAACTATTTGTTTGTTTTCCTATTTGACATGAGTCACAAATTTTATCTTTTTTGAATGAGATTTTAGGAAGACCCCTAACTAAAATATTCTTATAAGCAATAGCTAAGTTATTCATTACTACATATTTTAATCTCCTATGCCAAAAACAACAATCAATAGAAGAAGAATTAGCTGCAAAGCATTTTTCATCAAAACAAGAAAAGTTATTCAAATCAATACTATAAACATTTTCATTTCTACAACCAATGAATAATATTTTTCCAGTCTTACTATCTGCAATCATGCAAATTTTTTATTCAAAAATCAATTTGTATTCTCTATCACATAATTGACTAATGTTCAATAAGTTATGCTTCGAACCATAAACTAATAACACATTCTCAATAATAGAGTTTGAGGCATTACAAATATTATCGATACCAATAATTTGGCTTTTATAACTTACAAATATGATATTTCCTTTCATCTTTGTGATGGAGGTTAACATTGAGGAGCCTCCTGTCATATGTGTTTAGCATTCACTATCAAGGTAGCACTCATCTTTTATGGGGAGACACTCCAACCTACAAGCAATATCAAGTATTTTTCTTAGGTACCCAAATCTTTTTCAGTCTTTAAGCATTAGTCTTTGTTCCTTTTAGGAACCCATATCAATGTAGTAGCCAATTTCTTATCATTCGTCTTTAATGAACATACAAAAGATTTATGACTTTATTTTGTTGCATGTATGACAAGTAAAAGTTCCAACAAAGAAATTTTTCTTCTTTTAAAATAGTTGATATCCTAAACCAGCTTTATCAAAAGTTACTCTTTGTTGTCCTAAGAGTATGTTCAAATTTTTAATACCATTTGTAAATTTTAGCACTATCTTTTGCAAATCCACGTTCTTCTTTTTTAGCTCAACAATTTCATTTTTTTTAATAAATTAGTATTTTTCTTCTTTAATAATTTATATTTAGATTTAAGTAAGTTAAATTGTTGAAGTAGCTCATTGAAGGAATCCAACAATTCATTCTCATAAATATTTCATCCAAATCACTAAGAGAATCATTTATCTTGTTTTCCTTAGCCATTAAGCACATGTTGGCCATCTTTTTATTCCTTGATGATGTGTCTTCATCACTATCTTCCTAAGTCATTTTCATCACTTTCTTTTTTAATGTCTCGGGTGTCTTCTTGGCTTGTAGGCAATCGACTTTGTAGTGTCTTGGTTTCTCACACTCAAAGCAAGTTGCCTCCTTCTCTTTTTTAGGTCGATCCCCTTTTGCGACCTTCTTTACTTGCAACTTTTTCCATTGAAGGAACTTGCTAAACCACCTCATAATGAAGGCTATCTCCTCATCCTCTTCCTCCTTTTTGGATTCACCTTGATTGCTTGATGAGAACTTGAGAGCTATGTCTTTCTTCTTAGAGATCTCCTCTTTTTTCTTTTCTTTTTCATTTGTCTTCATTGTGATCTTTTGTGTCATAACAGATCCAATGAGTTCCTCCATCTTGAGTACTTTGAGATCTCGTGCTTCTTAGGTTGTCATCACTTTTGGTTACCACTATCTCAGTAGGCACCTAAGAATTTTTCTCATCAACTCTTCGTTAGGGTAAATCTTACCAAGAGCTTTCAAACTATTAGTGATGTAAGTAAATGGAATAAACATTCAACCAATGGTCTCGTAATTATCCATAACGAATAGTTCATATTCATACACAAGCATACTCAATTTACTTTCTTTTACTTGGTTTGTGTCTTCGTGTGTAATTTCAAGTAGTTTCCAAATTTCATGTGCATTATCACATCATTGCACCCTATTAAATTCATATCTATTAAGTGCACAATACAAAGTGTTCATTACCTTAGCATTTAAACTTAATTTATGTTTATCATTATCATCAAACTCTAAGGGAAACTTGGGTACATTTAAACCATTTTCTTGTTTGATTGGGCCATATGGACCATTCTTTACAATATACCACAAAATCGTAGTCTAATTATTAAATATAACTATCCATACTATACTTCCACTATATTTAATCATTTCCATAAAAAAATGGAAGTATAGAAATTTATTGACCTTCAACATATGAACCATTAATATTTGAAGCGATAAGTAAAATTTCAAATAACAAAATTTCTATAAAATTTTAATCACACATAAGTATAAGACAGATCTTTGATAGCAATTGTGAGATCAATAATAACATAAAGGGGTTGAATTAGGTTATTTATACTTTTCCATGTGATTGAAAAACATAATCGTTCGCTACCTTTAGATTAGCTAAGTCTAATACACAAGCAATAATGAAAAGTAAAAGAGTAAGGAAGAGAATGTGCAAACGATGTGTTAATCTGGTTCGGCCAATTTGGCCTACGTCAGTGCTCCAAGGCTCTTCCTTGGAGGTTCCTTCCACTATAATCCTTCCTATTATAAGTGATTGATCTTTTCGATTGTCAATTAAATCTTACATCAACTCTGCACAGGCGTCACTCTTTAACTTTTCCATAATAAAAAAAATAGTGGTTGAAGGTTTAAGCACAAATGACTGAACACTCATCAAAGGTATACAATCTCAAGTGTGCGAGTGAGAGAAGTTAGATTTTTTAGATCGAGAAATGAAGGTTCAAATGTAAGCAAATAATTGGGCAGTACTTCTGCTATCCTTGACCCAACACCTCTAGAAGCCTTAATTTGAATTATTTGTCTCTAAGCAAGACTTCTGCTGTAAAACTGCAATTTTATTAATAATAAATTTCTCATCTAGATTTTTTTTGCTTAATATTCGGTTAAGGTATTTGGAGTTAACCAGTTTTATCGCATAGCGGTCACGTGTGATATTTTAGTCAATTGGTCAAACTAGTAAATTTGTATGTTACCGTGTGGTAAAGAAATTGAAGAAATTAATTCAGTGAATGAAAATTGTCTTGGGTCAGAATCTAGGTAATAGTTGAAATTTTTTAGAACCAAAAATTCAAGTGTCTTTATATATATATATATATATATTATATCCTAAATAAATAATATTTTAATTAATTAAAATTTTCAGTCACCGTGAAGCAACAAGGGAGACGAGAAATTGAATCAAAGAAAGAGTTGATCCAACAATTGATTCGTGCTTTTGACAACCTTATCTCAAACTTTTGTGAAAGGATTTCATTGGTAAACCCTTTTTCCCTCTCCATTTTTCATGTTCAAAGTTTAGGTTTTGTTGAATTCAGATTTGAGCTTGGAAAATTGAATATGTGCATTATTACTACAATGTTTGAGTAGATATAGAGTTTATGCAGAAGTATTAGCCGTTTGAAGGTGAGAGTTGGTGGAACGACACGTTTTCATTGCAAAAATTGTAATGGAAAGTCATCTTCGATCAACCACTTTTTAAGTTCAATTGACTGCGAGGATTGTCAAGGGCTTTGATAGATTCGAGCTGGCACTTGGTCATCCGCATGAGGTCGCAGTCGATCGGACCTAGTCGACTGCGGCTGGAGTGGGGTCGACCATGCTAATTGACTGGTCGACCACAGTCTGGGCAAGTTGACTACACCAGTTAGTTGGTCGATTTGCTAGTTAACCATGTCCTCATGAGGATGACCGCTCGATCGATCGCGCTAGGTTGATGGTCGACCACAACCTAGATCGGTCGACTGCTGCATGTCCCTAGTCGACCGCACAATGCAATTTTTCATATTTTGGAGTCTTTTACGCGATGTTGGGTCCCTAGTCTCGGTATAAGACTCTTCTACTATGTCCTAATGTTTTAATGATGGGAATTCCTAACCCTTTGTCATGTCTTAAATTCAAATGATTTTTTGGATTACGAGCCGATTTCTGAGGAGGTTGTCACTTTGGTTGGTATAAATGATCTTTGCAAAGGTAGAGATTTTATACTTTATCGCATAACATTGCTTCATAATTTTTAAAATCTTATTTTGTGGGTTTCTACATATAAAAACTGACTGGGACTGTTTGACAGCACTTCAGTTTTTATACCATACATATGTGAGTTTTATATGTTTACTTTTCCATGCATTTTGTTTAATTTTATTCTACTATATATGTGGAAAGATGAATCTTCTTGATGTTTTGGACGGTCATGGTGTCAAAGCATCACGAGACTATTCCAATACATCTTTTATTGCATGAAGATGTTTGTTTGTTACGCTGTGTGAAAATAGATGATAGGGCAATGATGACGCACTCCTTGCGTTTTGAATCCCTAAACTTGATCAAGGTATGTTTGATATTGATTTGGGTTGTGTTGTGTATAACGACCCAGTTTTTCTTACATTTGAAAATGCATGAAATTTAAAACTTTTTCTTTTATAAAAAAAGTGGAAGACTTTTCATTATAAAAATCATTTTTTCTTAAAACCGTTTGGAAAACGTATCGGAAGCATGAAACAAATCATTTAAAATACAATAAATAAACTTTTTTACTTTATCTTTACAAAACTCTTTTATATTTTAAATAATTTAGCCTAATCAGCCACAAAATCCATGCGTGCAAATCCTTCCTCAACTGGTCGTGAATCCGTTCTCCTGATTTCGTACATACCTACATCAACAAGACTTAAACTAATAAGCCTAACACTCAGTAAGTGATATAGAGTAAAATATACAATGCACATGCTATACTCTTTTAAAATTCGTTTCTATTTTTTGTTTTTGTTTCTGTTTCTATTTTTGTTTTCTTTTCGTTTTAGGTGGCATGTGGGGTGAAAGCAACCTCTTCAGTATCCAAACTCACCCACACTCTAAGTGAGAGCAACCTCTTCAGTATCCAAACTAACCCATACGGATTTGTTTTCACGTGATAGCAACCTCTTTTGAATCCGAACTCACGTAAAAATGAATTCGTTTATGTTTATTCACATTTTTCAAAACCATTTGTGTATCGTTTTAAAAACCATGATGCATGATGCTCGTAAATGCATACAATTCAATCTCCTCTATATAGGCCTCAAAACATGTTTAGTCTCATTATTACTATCTTTAACTCAAAACTAATAAACATATAATTAAAATAACCTAATTCTAGTAAACACACAGCAAACAACAATACGATTCTCGAAACATGATTTTTATCAAATCCTATAATCCATCAAAGCATAACCTTATCATATTAAATCTATAACATAAAAGAATCTAAATTTAATCAACAGTCAGCATACAATCCTAATTCTTGCGATGTAGGGTTCGAGGACCAAAACACATACGTATCACTTACATGTCGTCTTTAAGCATTTTTTCACTTATCCTTCTTCCTTCAATACCTTCACAATTAATAAAGAACTGTTAATAATCACAAATTATTAACCTCTTCCGCATATATTCTATTATTCCATTATTCCACATTTATCACTTTAATAATATGAATATCACTTAATCATCTAACATTTTCCCTTCACTGTTTGTCATCACTTCACTAGTTATTATCTTCACGTACAAGCATTAAACATAATAACCGTAATTTAATCCCACCAAAATCTTGCATCTTTAACCAGCATAAACGTGGCATACTACTCTTTCCTCTTCTCTTATCTTAGCATGTGTAGACATGTCCTCCATAGTTCTAATCTATTTTCGGCATTGGTTAGATCGATAATATCTCCAACAATTTGAGGTGGTCACAATCATTAGAATTTCCAACTCACATCCAGTTGTTCCGCCACTCTTGCATTTCCAAGCTTAGTCCTTTCCCTAAATCTTTCCAAGTGCTAAAATTACCGTCCCACTAATTTGGTCAACCGATTGATGGTCTTCTGTTTCGGTTGATCAGATACTCTCCCAAGTTTCTCCAAACCCTTGTCTTTAAAATTGTTGGCCCCCCAACATTCTTTAATCTCATGCTTCATTAATCCAAATTTTCTTTCTAAATCTAATTAGTGACGCTCATCTACATTTTTGGGTAACCTTCAATTGCAATTTCTTTGCTTGCTTAACAAAAATTGCTCATTTCTTCTTGTCAGACAAAGTGGTTATGTTCTCAACATTCAACTTAGTCCCTAGTTCTCAAATGCTCTCCCCTTCTATAACACTTCTACCCTCTATCTAGTTTCTCGCACTCAAGCAACCCCGCTTAATTATCTACTTGATTTAGTTCATGCAAGATTTTCTTTTCACTTATCCTCATCCCAATTTATAAAAATTTAGGCAGGTCTCCCCTGTTTCTTTACTCCCCCAAAGCTAATTCCTACACTCAAAACCCCAGCAGTTCCAGTATTGTCTATCTTTTATCATATCCATCATTCACTTTAAACCAAAATAAAGTATTTACATCCCAAAGTAATCAAAATAAATCGCACATGCACCCTTCTTATCCCCTCGACCACCATGTCCATTCTTCTCATCGTTGTTGCCATGTGCACGTCCTCTTCTTCCTCCCCCGATTCATCATCATCCTCTAGACATGATACCCTTTTCATCGCAAGATAGAAACACTTAGATATGAAAGCAAAACTGTTAACATACTTATAATTGATGGAGTATTTCCACGTCGAAGCTTATGCTAGTAGGTAGTATTCAGAATCGATTTTCAAACTCGGGTGCTCTTGTACCACTGTAACGAGCTAGTTTTTCTTACATTTGAAAATGTGTGCAATTCAAAACTTTTTCTTTTATACAAACAGCAGAAGACTTTTTGTTATAAAATTTTTTTTCTTAAAACCTTTAGCCTAGTCAGCCACAAGATCCACGCTTGCAAATCTTTCATCAACTACTCCTTAAATTGTTCTCCAGATCTTGTACATACTAACATCAACAAGACTAAACTAATGAGACTAATGCTCAGTAAGTGATATAAAGTAAAATCTACAATGCACATGCAATACTCTTTTAAAATATGTTTCTATTTTCTGTTTTTTGTTTTCTGTTTCTATTTTTGTTTCTGTTTCCGTTTCTGTTTTTTGTTTTTGTTTTCTTTCGTTTTAGGTGGCACATGGGGTGAGAGCAACCTCTTCAGTATTCAAACTCACCCGCACGCAGGGTGAGAACAACCTCTTCAGTATCCAAACTCACCTTGATGGATTTGTTTCCAAGTGAGAGCAACCTCTTCAGTATCTGAACTCACTTAAAAATGAGTCCATTTATGTTTATTCACATTTCATTTCCGTTACCGTTTTCCTTTTTTAAAACCATGCATGAAAACCATTTGCATATCGTTATAAAAACCATGATTCATGATGCTCTTGAATGCATACAATTCAATCGCCTCTATATAGGTCTCAAAACATGCTTAGTCTCATTATCATTATCTTTAACTCAAAACTAATAAATATATCATTAAAAGAATATAATTCTAGTAAACACACAGTAAATAGAAATACTATCCCCGAAACATGATTTCTATCAAATTCTATAATCCATCAAAGCATAACTTTATCATATTAAATCTATAACATAAAAGAAAATAAATCTAATAAACAGTCAGCATAGAATCCTAATTCTTGTGATGTAGGTTCTGAAGACCAAAACACATACGTATCACTTACTTGTCTTCTTTAAGCATTTCTTTTATTTTTATAAGTGTTTTCTCTTGCGATTAAAGGGTTGCATGTGCCATGTTTATACTGGTCAATGATGCGAGATTTTGGTAGGACCCAATCAAGATAACCAAGGATGTGACTACGATGACATGGATAGAATTCAAGAAGATCTTTTATGATAAGGATCTTAATTGTACAATAAGGACAAGTAAGCTGGTAGAATTTACTCAACTTCGGTAGGAGGAAACAATTACGGAGTATGTGCGTAAGTTGAAGCACTATTACAGTTTGCCTCACATCTTGCTAGCAATGATGAGCATAAGGTACACCAATTCTTGCTAGGACTTAAGGTACGGATTTATAGAGGCATGAAAATATCCGGTGTTCAAGATGCTGTATATGCGGAGGTTGTGTCAAAGGCCCTTGAAATCAAAGCATTAGAAAACTGGTTCTTGAAGTAGAACGATTCTACTATATGATGTCAGCCACACTCATGGAAAGAAGATGACACTTCCAGAGGAGTAAAGTAATTCCTTGAAGAAGGGAGCCAACAAGGAAATCGATACCCGAAGTGTAAGAAAGGTCGTAAAGGGAATGTGTGGCTGGATCTCGTCAACATTCTAAATATGGCAAGATTCGTCATGTTGCTAGCAAAAGTTCAAAGGAGTAAGATATAAAAGGATGGTGTACTTTAGGAAAATGATTAGGGTGTACTAGGACTAAGATGTATGGATTTTATTGGAAGTAGGTTGCCTTGATAAATAGTAAAGAGGACTTACGTTTTGAGAATTTGAGTTTAAGTTTTGTTTCGCCAGTGGATGAAGTTTCGTAGACTCTATTGGTCAAATAGAAAGAAAGTGGCGACAGCACAAGATTGGATGGGATTACCTAAGTCACGAAGTTTTGATAAACTGTGTTGATTGAATAAGGATAAAATGATAAGAGAAGTAAGGCGACACGGAGATCCAAGAGATGAAAAGAATAGTGGACTAATAAAAGTGTTAGAATGTCAGATTCAATCTATTGAGCGGAGTAGAGAAATAAAGGAACGTAAAAGCCAACAGCTGACGATTTTCAAGGATTTTAAGTGCAAAAGTCTTCAACGGCTAGAGTCACCATGTTTTGGAGGAAAGATTTCGAATCATACGGGTGTAGGATGCTGGATTCAAATGATGGAAGGTGTGTTTTAAGTACACTAAGGTCAAAGAACAAGAGGAGGTTAAGAGAGCATTTACGTGTGCCAGGTCCAAGTTATGAAGTTCAGAGAGAAGTTTAAGGAAATCTTCTTTGAGAGTTATTGTGAGCGTACCACAAGGACTAGAAAGACGATGGAGTCGCTCAACTTTGTCAAATTGGAGTAGTATTGAAAGTGAATCATAAGGCGATGATGAGCGTCCTCAAGGAGACACATCGCTTCAAAGAGAAAATGTTGGATCTTCAAGGGCCGAGAGTGTTAAAAGTGTAAAAGAAGTCAACTTGGTCATGTTTTGTGGATTTGGAGCAATGTTTTAAATGTAAGGAGAGTGGTCATTTGGTCAAAGGTTATCCGGTTTTGGATTAAGGGACAAAAAATGGTGGCACTGAAGGTGTTTTTTTATCGTGGAAGATGCAATACGTAGTGCACGTGCCTTGTGGTGTTGTATACAAAATAGATATTTTGATATGTCCAGGTGTTAAAGAAGTGAGATGAGTACAAGTTTCTATAACCTTTCTCTTTAGATGTGAGAATATATAGATAAGAAAGGTCTATTGCTGGGTTAAGAGATGTGTTAGGCACAATAAAGTAGCTTGTGTTGCAATGCTACCACTCACTGGCAGATGAAGGGAGAGAATTTATACAAAGGCTCATCAGTTGCAACAGATGTATATGACGATCGGAGGATCTAGATGTGTGATTTAGCACTTTGCTAAGTCGTGTTGATTGTGAAGGCAAAAGAAGTAAAATCTTTTGGAATTTTCTAGTAAAGGTATAAGACAAAAAGTTGTTTTGGGTATTTTGTGTTAAGAATAGGAGTTGCTATATGAGTTTTTAAGTCAAGGAAGCAATTATGTTAAGCTAAATTTCGAGGACGAAATTTATATAAGGAGGGAGAAATGTAATACCCCAATTTTTTGTAACGAAATTTAGTAAGAATAATAAGGAAATTAATTGGGTATAATAGGATTATTTGGATAATTATTGAAGATTTATTTGATGAAATTATTAGAGTGGGTTAAAAGGGAATTTTGGTTAAGGATTTGAAGTATAAGTCATTAAGGGAGTTGTTAAATAAGTAAATGAGAGAAATATAATTAAAATAAAAGAGAAATCGACAAAAAAAAAAAAAGGCGGGGCGAAACGTTGACGTTTTGAACAGAAGTGGGGTCGCGTTACTCCAGTCAATTGTAGCCATCGATCGAGAATGCGCGATTGACTGGAACAGTCAACCGGTCCCATGGTATTTAGCAAAAAATGTTGCTGCAGACGACTGTGCATTGCATTTGGACACTCGACTGGATGGCAACCGGTGCTGCTGGATAATACATGAACCCGATTTTAATCTATTCTGGCTGAGGACGTCATGGTCTGTGCTATGATTCCTCCACGTTTCTACCCTTTACACATGGCAAATTATAAAGGTGTTAGGTGACATTACGGGGATGCACAAAACGTATATGCGAAGCTTACCTCTCTAGAGAAATAGAAACAGTGAGAGAAGAGAGAAATATAGAGAGCTTTCTAGAGGAAAGAGGAAAGAGGAAAGAAAGGATGCTGAGGAAACAAAGAAAGAAAAGAAGAAAGAAGGGGGAAGGAGCTTATGGAAATAAAAGAAAAGAAGGGAGGAAGGGAAAGAGTGTGGAAGGAAACCGTGAGCTGTGAAAGAGGAAGAAGAAAGTGAGGAAAAATAGAGAGAGAGAAATAGAAAGGCAGTGAAGGGAGAAAGAAGCCGTGGAATTTTGGAGAAAGCTCTCTGGTGAGCTGCGCATTGCGAGGTGAAGAGAAAGAAATAGATAGTGTTTTGGAGATTACCAAGAAAAAGGAGAAGCAGAAGAAAGGGAAGAAGAATAAAGGAAGGAGGAGCTCTCGGGTGATCACTATCTCGGGTATTCTTCTATTAAGATATTCCTCCACTTATGTTATGGATTTTATGGAAATATTGAAGAGTGTAGGATGTTAGTTTTTGGATGAGATAGACTCTATGATTGGATAATTCTCTCTGTGGTATTGGTAATGGAATGTTAATATGCCGATGAAATGTTGGTTCTATTTATGGTTGCTAAATAATATTTATGCCCTATTAATTGAAAATGCTCCCTGTGAATTACAGTTATGTGGAGTATTATTTGGCTAAGAAATTAAGTGTGTGTTGTGATGTTAGTATCTGTTATGATGGTAACTGCCTAGGTTTATTAGACGTGGTTGAGGAAATATTGCTCCATGTTCTTTGCTTTGGTTATCTGTTATTTGGTTTCTGTTCATGGGATGGAAATTGTGAAGTTAAAGAAAAGGGGAATTGAATTATAATGCTAATGTTATTTATTTTCAAGGTATTGAAAGGGAAAAAGGATAACGCTAAGTGCATTATTATGGTGGCAACAGTGAGGTAAGTGATATGTATGTGTTTTGGTCTTTAGATCCTACATTGCAAGAATTAGGGTTGTATGTTGACTGTTTATTAGATTTAGATTCTTTTATAGATTTAATATGATAAAGTTATGCTTTGATGGATTATAAGATTTGATAGAAATCATATTTTGAGGATTGTATTGTAATATTCTGACTTTTATATTGGAATTTAAAAATGATAAATTGGAAAGTAATTCGATTAGTCGAATAAATTATCGGGATATTACTAAGGATGTAATTATTGTAATGGACTAAATCAGTTTGGTCCAGTTCGGTCCGGAAACAATTATATGGTTTAGTTTTAATTAAAAATGAGGAAAATAAATAATGAATTTATTTGGAATAATTAATGGGGGCAAATTAAATAAATGAAAACAGAGATTAATTGGATTAATTAAATTAAAGGAAATATATTAAATTGAAAAGGAAAAGAAGAATTTATGAAATGGGGAAATAAACCGGTTCCTCCTGAACCGATTTGATTAGAATAAATTGGCCTTCGGCCATTTGAGAGAGAGAAATCGAGAAAGGCAGGGAGAAAGGAGAAAAGGGCGTCGGGGCTTGGGCGAAGACGGGTGTTTGCGGCGACGAGGCACCGTACGGCGAGTGAGCAACGGCTGGCAATGATATGGGCTGCTGGTGCGACTACAAGCGACGGTATTGTCGACGGGCTCACGGGTTGGATCGACAAAGCTCCATAGAGGTGAGTTGTTTTGATGATTTTGATTTCTTTGTGCTGCTTGGCGATGACTGGCTGCAACGAATGGCGACGACAAGAGGATGGCTGCGTAAAATTGCCATTGGCAGTGTCATTTCGGCGAAGTGGCTGGCATCAGGAGGAATTGACCCGGTCCTACTGGTTCCATGTTGCACCGATTTATTCCTGCTAGCTGGCCTGACAAATTCTTCCTCCCCGAGAAGATTGGGTGCAGCCCATCTGGCGCTCGCTCATTGGACCTCCCCCATTGAAATGGGCAAATGTCTAGTGTTCGTCAGCTTTGAAATGATCCTCTGCTACCTTTAAGATTGCTGGATGACTGTGTGAGCAAGGGAGCTCTCCATTATGGTCCTTGGTGCTACAACCGTGAAGAGTGAATTGGAAACAGTGAAGGAATCAGCGGGAGGTGATGGTTTTGGCTGTTGCGATCATGTGGTAAGAATCTCCTCCCTGTCTGTTTACAGATTTCATGAAGTGTGCTTCTACTATCATTAGTTTATGGATTTTAAGTATTTTGTTAGAAGATAAATGGTGAATTTCCTTATGTTGGTTAAGGACAGCTTCGAAGATTGTGAATGTCTGATTTCCCTATTTTGGTTGTTATTTCTGAACTATGAAGAAATGTTAGTCTATTGAAAGTGTTTAGTTCATTAGTGGGTTCCTGCCCAGAGATATATTTTGAGGAAATGTTGTTATGTGATTGTCCAGCCCTGTTAGATTTAAGTGTTGTCTTGTTGATTGGATTGGAAACTGAATAATATTATGTGATTTATTGTGGATTGTGATCTGTTCACCCTTTGAATATATGCCTCCTGTTGAGTGTTATTTGGATCTATTTCTTTAAGATATATCATGAGATTAGATTGATGCTGTGGGATGGATTATAATCTGTAATTTGTGAATGGGTTGTGATTTTAATGTTTCGATGTTATTAATTGTGAAGTGTATTCAGCCGTTGTTTAGTGATTTTATTAGTTTGAGAAAAATAAGTAATGTCATGTATTCCGTTGTTGACTGTGAAGCTTGGATGATTAAGGATATATGAAGTTAACTTTGTAAATTATAATTCCATGTTAAAGTAGTAGTTAAATGGTTCTCTACTGCTGTGGGAAATTGTGATGGAATACTATTTGGTTTTGTAGAGTACATTCATTGTGTATTATCCTTCACATTGATGGAATGAGCAACTATCGTGGATTATTACTATTCCGTTGTGATAGTGGAAGTGTTAAGGAGACGAGTCATAGAAGTAAGATTTATAATATGTAATTTTAATGGTTTTGAAGGTA
Organism: Begonia loranthoides; assembly: GCA_022433065.1. Lineage (NCBI taxonomy): Eukaryota > Viridiplantae > Streptophyta > Magnoliopsida > Cucurbitales > Begoniaceae > Begonia > Begonia loranthoides. Next base: position 8,808,681 of record CM039484.1, on the reverse strand, counting down.
CGGAGAGGAGAGAAGATGCATAAATGTGCTATGGACGCCAGGTAAGTTGATACATACTGTGTTTTGGTTTTTAGACCCTACATCGCAAGAATTAGGATTGTATGTTGTGTGTTTACTAGATTTAGGTTCTTTTAATGATACGTTTACTAGACATTTATATCATCATATAAGGTTGTATCATTCACGAGCATATTGCATGACATAATTAATATATGTAAATAGGCGTGTGGGGGTTCGGGTGATTGGTGACTTTCCATACGGTAGGATACTCCCATGTAGGGAGCAGTGTGAGAAGAGAGTTAGCTGCGTGGAATCTAGGGTTCACCTTTCCCCCATTCTGAAACCTCTAACGTCTTTAACAAAAGTGAGGTACCGGCATGTGGAACACCCCCGATGGATATATCTCCTCGTCGGAGTGACTGGTTAGGCCACATGACCCTAGGGAGTATTCCACCCTAACTTCTAGAAGAGATACGGTTCTCTTCTGTAATGCATTTTATGATCATGCATATCACCTGCATTGTATTTCATTTTATCACTTACTGAGCATTAGGCTCATTAGTTAGGTCTTCTTATGTATGCACGTTCGAAATAGGTGAACAAGCCAAAGACAGTTAATGAAGGATTTGCACGGGTGGATCTTGTGGCTAGTTGGGCTAAGGAATTTAAAAAGGAAATTTATTTGTAAAAAGAGTTTGTAAATTATTTAATATTCTTTAACGCTTTGTTTTAATTCCGCTACGTTTTATAAAAAGGATTTTATTACTTCTTCTGTAATTGATAAATGTTTTAAGTAAAGAGTTTTAACACTCGGATTTTTATAAAGAAAGAAAGTTTTAAATTTCACGTGATTTTAAAGTAAATAAAAACCAAGTCGTTACATGTATTGTTGTTTGCTGTGCGTTTACTAGAATTAGGTTCTTTTAATGATATGTTTATTAGTTTTGAGTTAAAGATAATGATAATGAGACTACGCATGTTTTGAGGCCTATATAGAGGAAATAGAATTGTATGCATTCACAAGCATCATGCATCATAGTTTTTAAAATGATACGCAAATGATTTTCATGCATGGTTTTGAAAAGGAAAACAATAACGAAAATGAAATGTGAATAAACGTAAACGGATTCATTTTTACGTGAGTTCTGTTCTTGAAGAGGTTGCTCTCACATGGAAACGAATCCGTGTGGGTGAGTGTAGATCATGAAGAGGTTGCTCTCACCCAGCGTGCGGGTGAGTTCGGATACTGAAGAAGTTGTTCTCACCCCACATGCCACCTAAAAGTAAAAGAAAACGAAAACAAAAAACAAAAACAAAAACAGAAAATAAAAATAAATTTTAAAACATAGCATGTGCATTGTAGATTTTACTTTATATCACTTACTGAGCGCTAGGCTCATTAGTTTAAGTCTTGTTGATATAGGTATGTACAAGATTAGAAGAACAGGTTAAGAAGCAGTTGATGAAGGATTTGCACGCGTGGATCTTGTGGCTGGCTAGGCTAAAGGATTTAAAGGAGAAAAGAGTTTTGTAAAGATAAATTTAAAGAAACAGTAAAAGGTTTATTTATTGTATTTTAAATAATTTGTTTTATCCTTCCGCTACGTTTTCCAAAAAGGTTTTAAGGAACATGATTTTTATAACTAAAAGTCTTCCGCTGTTTTATAAAAGAAAGATGTTTTCAAAAGTTTTAAATTTTTACACGTTTTCAAAGGAAATAAGTTACGGGTTGTTATAGTGTCGCTAACCATTGTTCACAGCAACCTCTGTGAGGTGGCATGATCTATATATTGCGCTCACTATTATATTTCTCATTGCTCATGAGGTATTGCCACTTTCGAACTACCCTTTTTCTATGTGATTGTATTGAAGGGATCTTTGAGCACCCTCCCTTTTCATTGATCACTTCTTTAAATTTGTGAAAATGATGTAAGCTTATTATAATATAGTTGGTTATATATTGTCACGACCCATTTTTCATTTTCATTTTCCTTTACAAACCTTTTAAAAATAAAACGTACAGCGGAAGGTCTTCCTTTTAAAATCAATTCAAAACCCAAAAGAAAATGTACTATAACAAAATTCTTTTCTTTACTATCAATAGTATACATATAAAAAAAATTTCTTTTCTTAAACTGTTCCTACTTAGTTTAGCCAGCGCAATGTCTCATCGTGAAAACCCTCCATCAACTGCTCCTCTTCATTTTCCACTATTGTTATTACCTACATCACAAGTCATAAACTATGAGTCTAACGCTCATTAAGAATGGATATCTAAAACAATAACCGTGAACATGATATGCATATGCTGACTCAATGCTCACGTTGTTCATTTCAGAAAAAAAAAAATATCTTTTGTCTTTCAATTTACGTTTCACTTACCAGTCCAAACGTTGGGGATTATAAGTTTAAGAGAAAAGATATATCCTATGGTCCATCTTGGGCTAAACTGTCACTCAATCCCGACGAGGGATGAGATACATTCATTAGGGATTCTCCCAAATAGGACCGTTACTGATCTCTTTAACCCCCAAATGTCTATTTACATTTATTCAGTCCGTGTCATTTACAATGCAATGCATACAAACAATTTCATATCATAACTAAATCATGATGCATGAAATACAAATAATCAATACAATATACATTATCATTTACACAATTCATCACAACAACATTTTACATTTCTTTCATTTACTGTGTCATTAACAATCAACGTTTTATTCTTTAATTGTATCAATACTAACCTCATATATTTTCTATAAATAATCACATGTGAGTATACAAGTAATCACACCATATCATAATAATAACCTCATAAATACATAACATATCAAACAATTTCCTAAACGTTTGTAATGTAGGCCAAAAGGGCAACTTAAATCCATTACTTACCTTATTACTTTGACGTTTCTCCATTGATTTTTGATTCCTAAACCAAACACATCAATACTCATATTATCATTCCTTTGCAAAATAGAAGGCATGAGTCTAAACATTGTAAATCCTTAACTTAGATACCACTACCCAAAATACTGATCTCCAAGTATGATTACTCTTCTTTATCATAATTATGCATATTTCACAACATAATCCTTTGATCGACCGCCCTTCAGCTCAAGAGCAACTTATCACTCAAACTAGTCATTCACCGATCGACCGCACATTCTGGACTTTACAATCTATATAGACCATGATCGACCACTCACTCTTCAACCGATCAACTGGACTTTACTAACTCTATAATCTATTTAAAATCGATCGATCATATTTGGAATATTACTCTTATAATGCTTTGTATGATAATATTAGGAATATTACATGTATCTAACGATGTTTTGATGATTGCCTCATCGATGACTTGTGGAGCCTGTTTTGCTAAAATGGTCAAGAATGTTTTGGAATGATAATAAACTGATGCACAATAATGACATTTTGATTCATCATGGTTTGACGTGAAAAGATAAAATTAATTTTATATACATTGTATTTAGTGCTAGCTGCCTACTGAGTTAGTCACTTATTCCAATGATCCCATCCATCCCAAGTAAAGGCAAGGGTAGCCAGGAGTAGCTATTCAGTGGTGGACTTTTACCTTTTCCTTTCCTTAGATTTCTTTAAAGTGTTTTTTGTGCCAATGAGGATTTACACATTAAATTGGGGTTTGTATCTAAATATTTAAATGATATATGAACATTTAGGTTTGATGCACAATGTATAATACATTTATACTATTATTTCTCATTATCATTGTGGACCTAAGCCCATACTATGTGGGTTATGGCTTTGATTTATTTTCAAGTATTCTACTGTAAACCAGGCCTTGGGCTAGGCAATCGGGCCTCTTCAAGGATCGGGTTATTACACTCGGTGTTTCTGTTATACTTACCTCTTGGTCATGACAAAAATAAATTGCTATCAGAGCCTGCTATAAACTTCCAAGTAGTGATTGCTTGAAAATTTAATAGTGTAAAGTTTGGACGATGTTCACTCTCTATAAGAAATTTTCTGAATAAGTGAAATTCTTTTTTTCAAAATACTTGAGATTCCATCGAAAAGGAATCTCTATAACCCAACCCAAGATGATAGTGTTGACCTTATTGCAACCATGATAGAGGCACTGCAAAACCTCTCGAGTAGAAATTCTACTCAGAATTCTGGCATGACTCGAATGGCATATTTATGAGAGTTCTCCCATATTAACCTGTCTGTGTTCAAGGATGGAGCTAATCCTATGGAGGCTAAGAATCAGGTAGAGGATATGGAACTAAATTTTAAGTCCTTGCAAGTACCAGAGGAGCACCAAGTTGTCATTGCTAACCATAATTTAAGAAAGTTTTCCTAGAGACGGTGGAATGCAGAATGGGCAAACTTTAATGCTCATTCTATGGAGTGGAAAGACTTTACTAAGGTGTTTAGGGCATAGTACAACAACAAGGACCATCAAGGCACATTGATGAGGGCATTCAATGAGTTAACTTAGGAATCGATAACAGTGATGGAGCACCATGGTCGTTAAATTTAGCTCTTGCCTTACTCGAGGGGGGTTACCACATGAGGGCAGATCATAAAGTTTTAACAAGGTCTAAGGTAAAAGTTACAGTATGTTGTAGCTATTATCCAATTTAGTTTCTTCATGGAAGTTTTTGTGGCTGCTCAAAGGATGAAGCGAATATATGATAGCATCTATGACAATCACCAAGAGAAATAGGAAGAAAAGAATGAGAGGAAAGCCACCTAAAAGAATCAAATAAAGTTTCAGAGATAGGGTTCTAGTGGAGGTCTAGTGAGCACCTGGTAGTCGTCAGTATAGTCCTTATACCTGCCATACATGTGGATAACCAGGGTACTTCAGGAGAAATTGTCTACATAATCAACAGCAACAACAACCCCTACATCTATCTTTCTCGTCATCCTAGGGTAGTGCCACCCAGACTACTCCAATAGGGACAGGCATAGTTTTGTCAAACCATCTTTCAAGCATTCCCAGACACAACAGTTTTTCATGCCCCTGCAATCAGGGCCTCGTCCACAGCATTATTCCCAGTACTAGCCAACCAATCCAAAAATTTAGAGGCCAACTAGTTATCAATAGTGCTTTGGGTCTAGTCCTCACCTACAATGGAAGTCTGATGATTTTCAAGGGCAATCATTTCAAAGTAGTGGTGTGAGCCTACGTTCAATTAGAGGTGTTCGTGGAAAGGGCCACAAGGGCAAAAAAGAAGACCTCTGGTCATGCATATCTAATTGGTGGGACCGATTATTTCTATGGTCAAGAGGATCAGGGCATTGTCAATGGTACTATTCACATTTCTCACTTTTTTGCACGAGTGTTGTTGGATAATGGCTCAACAAACTCCTTTATTTCCTCTATTTTTACATTAATCTTGGGGTCATAAGAGGAGGAGATGAAATGTTCATTGGTTCTTAACACTCATTTCCACGTTCAAATTGGAGTGTCTTCGATGTGCATAGTAGTTTGTGGTCTTTGATGACTGCAAGTTTTCTACAAATTTGGTTAATCTTTTGATGAGTCAATTCAACGTGATTTTGGACATGGACTGGCTAAAGAAATATAGAGCAACAATGGAGTGTCACCCGAAGAAGGTCACAGTCATTTCAAAAGATGGATGGTTTATTGTTTACCCCAATGGTCCTAGTGCGATGACAACTAACCCTATCTTAAGGGCTTGTCTAGGTGGCAATAGTGGATTAGAGCAATATGGAATTCTCTAGTCGGTTAATGTATATGGCGAGACCACTAGCCAAGACTTGGATATCCTGGTTGTGAGGGAGTTTTCAAATGTGTTTCCTGATGATTTAGTAGGGTTGCCGCCAAACCAAGAGATTGAGTGTCATATTGATTTAGACCCTAAGCTCTAGCCCAGTTTCAATCCTCTCATATAAGATGGCTCCTATAGATTTTTCTGAGTTGAGGACACAGTTGGATGAAGTAATGGAGCGAGGGTTCATCCTTGAGAGTACGTCACCTTGGAGTAATCCCATCCTGTTTGCTAAGAAAGTTGATGGTTCTTTAATGCATTATATTAATCACCAAAAGTTGAACCAAGTTAACATGAAGAACAAGTATCATTTGCTGATGATTGATGAATTTTTCAACTAGCTTAGGGTTTCACAGTACTTTTCTAAGATTGATTTGAGATCTGGGTATCATCAGATGAAGATCCATGAATAAGATATCCTAAAGACAACTTTTCGAACAAGATATGGACATTTCGAGTTTCTAGACTTACCTTTCAATTTTACCACTATCCTAGTTGCCTTCATGGACCTTATGAACTAATTTTTGAAACCATTTTTGGATCAGTTCATCGTGGTTTTCATTGTTGACATCTTGGTGTACTCAAAATCTCAGAGTAAGTAACAAGAGCATTTAAGGATCGTGTTGAAAACACTGAGAGACTATCAGTTGTATGCCAAGAGGAGTAAGTGTGACTTTTTGATGTCAGAAGTCAATTTTTTAGGACACAAGATTTTGCGTGATGAGACTTCAATTGAACCTACGAAGATAGAGGCAGTTGTGAAGTGGCAGCTGCCGAAGAACGTGTCAGAGATTCATAGTTTCATTGGTCTTGCCGACTAATACTGACATTTTATGGAGAATTTTTCTTTGTTTGTCGTGTCATTGACCAAGTCAACCAAAAAAAGGATATGGTTTCTGTAGTGAATGGAAAATGCTTTTGAAAATGATTATTAAATGTATATGCAATGCGATGACTTATATTGATTGTGTTATTGATGAGATGTGTTATTTCATAGGTGTTGGATTGGAATAATGACTTGTGTAATTTATCATTCGATGGGATTTAATGGTAGTTAGGATTTTGGTTGGAATTATGCTATGACTACGTAAACAGAATTATATTGGTTTTTGGAAAACAGTGCAAGTGTTTTAACAGGAGGATGTATATTTCTGGGAACAATGCAAGTGTTTAGCAAAAGGAATTATATTGGCTTCTAGAAAACAGTGCTAGGTTTAACAGGAGAATGAATAAAGTTAATGCAAAATGGAAATATAGTCTTCGACATAAAAGGTAAGTAATAAAATGACGTCGTTAGAAGAGGTGTCTGCTAAGGAGGAGCATTCGCAGATAGGAACATGTCTGCAGAAGGGTTGAAAGGAGTGGATGAAACAAGGGTTTTCGGATGGAAAGCACAGGTGAAACATCATCTATCGGATGAAGACCACAGAGAGGAATACGTTCGCAGAAACGATTGAGAAGAGAATATAAAACAATTGTCATTGGATGGAAAAAGTAGATGAGTTAAGGGCCATTGGATTAGACTGCAGAAGAAAAGATGCTCCCGCAGGAGACAAAGATTCCATTGTAGGAGAGAGGATGATCATTAGATTAAATGGGAGGACAAAACGTGGATCGTCTTATGAAAGAAAACATTCTTCTGCAGAGAGAAAAGATCCTCTCGTGGGAAGTGAAGTGGTCGAGTGGAGAGTTAAACAATATCGTTTGACTTAAGGAAATGTTGAAAGATGTTAATAGACAAAAGTTAAACATCGTCATTTTGGATATAGGCATGCGTTGAATAGTGGAAGTCGTTGTAGTGTAGGCATCCGCAGTAGCGAACATGACTGCGATAAATAGTGGAAATGCATGAAATGCTGTCGTTTGAATAAAAATACACAGGGATGTGAGGATCCACGAACGAACGCTTCCACAGCAAATAGTGAAGCATGGAACATCATTGTTTCGAAGGGATAATCCACAAAGAAAAATGGGAGTTGCGAGAGCGTAGGCAAGCATGGAGCAGAATGTGTCTGTAAATCAAAACAAACGATGTCATATGGGTTACTGATCACAGAGAAAATATGAGTGATGCAAAAGCATTTCTTTCTGTAGAAGTAAACGCAGACGCGAAACCAAGAAACATGGTCGTTAAGTTCATAAATTGACGAAGGAAGGTGCATATCGTGGATCAATAGGCGTGAGTATAAAAAGAGGTATTTTGAGAGAGCGAAAGTTTTTTTTATTACTGGTAGCAGTAATAAATTTGTCTAAGAGTTTTACAAAGGGACAAAGCCTTTGGAAGACAAGAAATAACTGCGAGGGACATTCTCTTCCGTTAAAAAACTTAAGATAAGTAATGTTGTATGTGTATGGCCTCAGGGCCTACATCAAAAGGTTCTAGGAAGGTTTGAGTTTGTGTTGCTTACTGTTTTCTTTACTAATGACTCTCGAGGATCTGATGCTTGCTTACTATTTTTCTTTTATGTTTACTAAACTGAGGATGTGATGCTCTGTAATGCATGATGATAGATGCTAGTTTTATTTCCAGTTTATATTGATAATGTAACACCTCGACTTTTTTAGTTGGACGATTATCGGGGTATTACCAAGGAACTTCTAGAGCGTTAAGTCTAGGGGTATTTCCATTACGTTTTCCCCGTTACACGATGTAATTAGACGATGGGGTGATTAGGATATTACGTTGCGAAATTCTATGTGTCATGTTATGATGTGTATTTAGAGGGGAAAGTATTATGGGATAGGGGCTAAGTGAGAAAATATGAGAAATAGTTGTCCTAGGTGTTTTCGGACGCCTGCAGATGGATTTTATCGTTAGCAAATGCATTACCCAATGCCCCTTAGCCTTGGGACGCCTTGGGAAGAGATTTCATGTCTTGACTTCACTATGCAGTGGATTTACGGATGAACTCCCGGATGATGCAGACACGAGTTGCTTCGTCCACATCGAATCTGTCCAACCCTGGGGACTTTTGGACGCTATGCGGATGAGTAGTGGCCTATTCTGATTTGCGTTTGTCTGATTTTAGGACACTTTCGGACGCGATTTGGCGTCTGAATGCCGCTTGCAGATGGTATGGATAGAACAAGGATGCATTCTCCTGTCCAAAACCTCGGTTTAGTCTGTGAGATTTTAGCCTTACGGACGACACCTATGTGTCTACACCCGTCCGAATTAGCCCAGACCTACGATTAAACTAGAGATAAAATGATGAAAAAAAATTGATAGTGTAGCCCAATTTCACCGACAAGGAATGACCCCTTCCCCTCCCTGGACGATGAAGTTGTCTTCCCTGTGTCATAGCTAGCCTCCTCCCTACCCTCCAACCATGATTTTGTCTCCCCCTCTCTAGGTAATATCCTCCTTCTCTCCCCTTCATTCTCCATTTTACGTTTCAGCTTTCCCTTTCTACGAGAAGCTCTCCTCCCCTGCGAGAGCCTCTCTGTCTATGGGTGGAGAGTTGAGTGTGTTGTGTGTATTGTGAGTGTTGTTAGTGTAGTTGTGAGTTGAAAGAGTGAGCTGAGAGGAGTGAGCTACATGGGTGTTAGTGAGTGTTAATGGGAACTCTGGAAACTGGAGCTGCTCCCTGCTGGAAGTACCGTGAGGCTGGGAGTACTGTTGTCCCTGAGTGGTTTGGTTTATCAATTTAGGTAAGGAATTAGGGGTGTCTTGGCCATTTGGAGACCCTGCACCACAAGTGGGTGTGCGTGAGTTATTTCCTTGTCGTTAACTGCAGTTGTTGTTAGTTAATTTGATTTTCAGATGATAGTCCCATGGATGATTATTGTTGTTATATCATTGTTGCTTTCGTTGCTGCACATATTTCTTGTGTTGATGGTAGTGTAGATTTGTTATTGCTGTTATGCGATTCAAATACTCTGCTTTATTAAAGATGAGTGATGATGTTTAAAAATGCTAAATGGTTGAAATAAGAAAGGAGTAATGCTTATTGTCTATTTTAATTACTGCTTAGTATAAACTTTTAAGTGTTAAAATTCTTTCATTTATGTTGTTTGTGTTGTTCTGCCATTTCCTTTGTTGACACCCATGTTAAATTAACTAGCACGTTCAATTAACTAGAACTAAACCAGCATGTCTGTATACTAATCAAAGTAGTTGTCAATCATTTCGTTAAGCATGTTAACAACAGGATAATTAACCACACACAAGAACATTAATTAATTTAGATAATAACGGTAGGTAGATAATTTAATTGTACTTCAATTGAGCATGTAATTGATTAGAATAATCTAAACATGTAATTGATTTACTTAACTAGAGTAATACCTAAAGAAATTAACTAGACTTGAGTATGTTAATTAATTGGAATAATTAATTAACTAGACTCATGTTAATCCATTAGAATAAATAATTAGAAGTATAATTGAAATCTTTCCTTGAGCATGTAAATTGACTAGGATAATTATTTATGGTCTTGAGCATGCAAATCGACCTAGCACAAATAACTATGACCTTGAGCATGCTAATTAACTAACATCATTAATCAAAAATTGAGTATGTTAATCAATTAAAGTAATTAACTTAACTAGAAATTGAGCATGTTAGTCGTTTACTTAACATGTTTAATTACTTAACTAGTATAAAAGCATGTTTAAATTGCCTAGGATAACTAAGTAGAATAATAGCCTAGAATAAAAAATGTAGGAAGCATGTAAATGGATTAGAAAATTAACTAGAATAATTAGCACATTTAGATTAACCAACTAGCATGTTAATTAACTAATGTATGCCATGTTTAAATGACTAGTTAACTATGAGCAATTAGAATCCAAATTGTAATTATTACTTCAGCATGTTAACCAATTTAGTAAATCTAAGCATGCAAACAATTTAATTAATCTAAGCATGCGAATTAATTAAATTGAGTATGCTTAAGTAATTAATTGGTTGTTTATTAGCATGTCTAATGAATCAACTAGAAAAGCATGTTTAATCATCTAGGATAATAATCGTAATTCATTCTTGGACATGTAATGAACTAGGATCACTAACTAAATTAATATTAACATGTTATGTTCTTTCCTTGTTATTGTCTTCTTGGTGTTGCTTATAACATTGTTATAATTACTTGTCCTTGTGAGCGCAGTTATTACCTTCCATTATATGTTTTACTTTCGTTTATATGCACTTTCAATTACAGTTTTCTTTCAATTACTTATTTGTGCACTTCGATTTCTAATAATGTTATGTTATAACGCATCATGCATCATATTAGGATGAGAATGTATAATCATGCATCATACTAATAAAAATCAATAGGGAGTGCCGCCGTGGGGTGGTACTCACATGCATGAGTGAGAAAAATGTTAAAAATGAATGATAAAATGAATGGTTAATCGGGTCTAGTCTGGCAACTAGTATGCACCCAAGAGGCTAGTAGCCTAGCAACTAATATGCACCCAGGAGGTTAGTCCATAATGGAATGAATGAGGAGTTGGTGGCTAGTGGCTAGTTCAGTCTAGTCTGGCAGCTAGGTAGAGCCCCTACCATGACGGAAAAGGGACCTAGTTTGCACACAGGAGGCTAGTCCGTCAACTATACCACCTCATATGGGTCCTCCAATCTCCCGCTCGATGTACGAGTAATGAGCGAATGAACGAACGTACGTAATGAAAGGATTGGTTTGGGTTGCCCCCATTCCAAAAAAGACTAAAGAGAGACATTTCTTAACTGCATTAAACGTTTTTCCTTATTAGGCTATTAGGCTCACGTATTACTTGTGGTGTAGGTACAAATGACGAACAGATAGTAATAGGTACAAATAGAGGAACGATGAATAATAATAAAGCAAGGATGAAGGATTTGCACGAGCGAGATTGAGGCTGGGCAGGCTAGAGTGAGAAGAGAAAACGGTTGTAATAAATTGTATTTAATTGTTAGAATTCATTTCTCAAACGCAGTATTTAATTGTTAGTCCTTTCATTTAATGATTTATGCTTCCGCAACATTTTAAACAAATAATTTTATAACGCTTTCGCATTTTGTTCGATTTTCACAACGAATTTAAAGAAGGGATAGTAGTGATCCTATTTTAGAGTCGCACTCTGATTTCGTTTTATAAAGGAGTCTTTTGAAAATTTTAAATTTATTGCATTTTTAAGGAATTACGAAAATCTAGGTCGTTACATATAATGAGAATCTATTATTTATTATGTTGAGGCTCAATTTTATGGTTGCATGATTATGATGAGGCTGTTTACGATGATAAGTGCAAGATCTGTGCTATTATTTGCTTAGTTATTACTCTCATTATTGATGGTTAATGATGAGGATATGTTTTGCTGCATTATGATGATATGTTTTATGAATGAGTCTCATTTAAGAAAGATAAAATATGATGAAATGCATGTAAATGGGTTCTAAGGGTAGGCTGTCCAAAATGGCAGATCGATGGGGTATAAATCTGTTAGCTTACTTTCAATGAGACCCAAGGCCGACTGCCACAAGAGACACTAGGTTGTTGTGCAGTAAATTGCATGGCAACTAATGGAGGACTCACAAAAAGGAGGAGTCTATCTTCACAAGGGCCGGAGACTTTTCCAAAATGGTGGAGAAAAGTGGTGTGTCTCCCACTGCCGAGCCTACTCTTATCTGAAAGAGAAAAAAAAGATAAAGTAGAAAGAAGAAAGATGAATTATTGTTATGAAATGTTATGTTCATGGTTTCATGCATTACTTACTAAGTTTTAAACTTATAGATGAACATTGCGTTGTAGGTGTGGAACTTTTGGAGGAAATAGCCATGGATGATATACAAGTTAAGGAAGTTTGCCCATGATCAAGACTTGGGAATGTTGGGACTTCTTGACCATGAGTTTTGGCTTCAGACTTGATACTCTTTTTAACAAATGTTTTCTTTATGATAACAAGTTTCATTTTAAACATTGGTTGCTATTTGAGTAGTTGATTTTATATAAGTTGTAAAGGAGTTTAAACTTGGGTTTAATATGGATTGTGTTTTGACTTGGAAATGAACTTCCGCTCTGAATAATGTTCATAGGCATGATTTAATAGTTGATTTAAGTTATGGTTTTATTTCAAATAGTGATAAAGTGATAGATGTTAATTGTGGTGAAATTATGGTTTTATCATGCTAAGTATAAGACGCTGTAATAATGATATTGGTTATAGGGTACTAGTTTGATGAAATTATAATTGGAAAGGATGAATGGACAATGAAATGGAAATGGAAGTTGTAAAAATTAAGTAGTTTTGCCTTAGATAGATTAGTGGTAGACCAGAAATAGAATTTTGGTCAACCAGGTATATGTGGTCGGTCGACCAGAATTATGTGGGTGGTCAACCAAAAATAGGATAGATTGAAATATATGATTCTCGGATGGTTTTGCGGTCGATCGACAGTAAGAATTTGGTCGACCGGAATTGTGACAAAATGGAATAGTTGAGTCTCTAGTAGATTTGTGGTCGATTGAAAATTGAAAAGTGGGCGACCAGTAATATGAAAAGTCACTTAAAATCAAGTACAAATTTATGATTGGTTTGGCGAGAGGTGTCTTACCATTTTACGATCAGATGAGACACACCTCCAACTTGAGGTTGGAGAAGATGTATTTAAGTATTCTAAAAGCTAAAGAAACTTGAGCTTCATAAGGTTCAAGAAAGAGACATCTCTCAAGAGCTTTCAAAGGAAATTCTCCCTCTTTTCCTCTTGGAATTTTAAAGATACCAAAGGTTTCCTTTATAATTTTTATGAATTCTATGAAGTTATGGGAGTTATAATGGAGGAAAGAAGTAAAAGATGAGGGAAATAGTAGAATCAGGTGGTTAGGATGTTTGATGTATGTTGCCTATCTTCTTGGAATTTTTAAAACCAAGTAAGTATGTTATTCAGGTCATCTTAAGGAAGAGATAAGTTTTGGAATTAATGAATTTGGTTTAGTATGGAGAAAGTTATGGATAGTTAAAGAAAGGTGAAAATTTGGATGGAAACCCTAGAAAGTATGCAATTTGGATTGAAGTTCTAAAAAGGTGTTGTTTTCATTATGCACATGGTGAACATTAAATGGTTAAGATATTTCTAAGTGATTGGAACTATAGTAATGATTTCAAGTAAGAGATATGCATGCTTTTGGCCTATTGGCCTACATCACAAGAAAATAGGAAATTCTTTGATATGTTGTGTATATATGGGGATGCTATTATGATATGATGTGATTACTTGTATATTCACATGTGATTAGTTTAGAGGAAATATACAAGGTTAGTATAGATTTAATTAAAAGATTAAAACGTTGATTGCTAATGATAAGATAAAGAAGAAATGTAAAATGAAATGTGTAGATGATATGGTACATTGTGTTTATCATATGCATTCTCATGCATCATGGTTTTGATGAAAATCTACGGAAATATTTTATGCATATGTTTTGAAAAGAAAACTGACATTGTATAGAAATAAACGTAAATAGACGCTACAAGGTATGAGTTCTTAAGATGGCTCCCTTGAGTGGGACAAGAGGTGTTACTCTCCCTTGTACGGTTATACATCTAGTGCATTGATGGGTAAGTGGAACTAAAGGAAAAATGGAATAAAATGGAAATAAATGTAAATTAACATTGTGAGGTATGAGGTTTGAGATGGCAATCCTAAGTGGATCATGAGGGCCACTCTCCTTTATACGATTATACCTCCAATGCCTAGATTGTTAGGTGAAAATAAAGTTCAAGTTAAAGGTATAGGTAAAGGAAAAGAAAAATGAAAATAGAAACTGCATACATTTTACATAGTTGCATAGTATGAGCATAACATATTTCTATCTCTTACTGAGCGTTAGGCGCATAGTTTATGTCTTGTGATGTAGGTGAGGATCATATTTGTGGATGAGGACTTTATGAAATGAAGATAGAGAGGATGCAGCTAATGGAGTATTACTATGTTGAGCATTTTGTGTTATTGGCAACCTAACTGGTGGGTTATAGCATAGAATAGCATGTTTTTACATATCGTATTTTGATATTTGTATAATAGTTTTAGGAACAGATTTTAAGTAATACTTGATAACTTTTTTCTACACTTACGTAAATTATGGGTTGTGATAGTGGATATGGTATGTTCATGATATAGAATGAATGTTTTCATCATAGTAACATTAAGGAACATGTTTTATATTAAAATGTAAAGTCTTCCACTGCGCACTCTATTGGAAAGATTTTATTAAAGAGAAAAGTTTTAAATTCTACGTGTTTTTCTTAATGAAAGTCTTCCACTATGCGCTTTACAAAGAAAGATATTAGGTTTATAGTAAAGTATGAAAATAGGGTCGTTACAGACGAGGGGACAAGGACATAATACAGACACAAGGGATGAGGCTAATAGTCAGCTATCTAACCTTGTGGAGAGACAATTCTAGTATCTTAAGCAGTTTATGGAATAGGAGACACAAGGAAACACACATACTGCTGCTCCCAAGGAGGCAGGATGGGATAAGCTTTGCAGACTAAAGCCACCCAACTTAGATGGGAGCACTTCTAATCTCGCTAGAGTAGAAAAATGGGTTCGATCCTTGGAAGACATGTTTGAGTATGCCAAGATTGAGATGGAGGAAAGGGTGTCATGTGCTGCATAACTACTGGTGCAAGATGCCAGGTTCTTGTGGAATTCGATAAAGATGACACACGATGTCATGGTGATGACATGGGAGATATTTAAAGAGGTGTTCTATGACAAGTACTTCAACTGTACTGTCAAAAATTAGAAAATGGTAAAGTTTATTCAGCTTTGCCAAACTTGAACTGTTGCGGAGTACATTCAAAAGTTTGAAGCCCTTTCCTTTTTTACCCCACACATGGCAGCTTCAAATTTAGCATAAAGTGCACCAGTTTGTTCAAGGCCTGAAAGTAGAAGCCTACAAAGGGGTGAAAATCTATAATACCCAAGGGGTGTCTTATTCTTGGATTGTGACCAAGGCACTCAAAGTGGGGGAGACAGAAATGTTGTTTGTCAAACAGTGTGATTTAACTAAAGATTTTTTAAAGAGGTTCCCTCCAAATAGAGAGGGGGGGGGTGGATTGGGGACAGCCACTTTCCAAGAGCTTTAAAATACCTATCACTCAAGCCAGTGACCAAGGGAGAGTGAAGCAGTTCCAAGGGACATCTCAAGCCGTCCAATGCCCAAAGTGTTAAAGGAATCATACGAGGGAATATCGAGCAAGAACAGGGAAATGTTATTGGTGTGGTGAGTTTGGACAAGTTTTCCCAAGAGTCTTCAGAAGCAAAATGGGGAGCGCCCATAGTTTTTTGTCTCATTGACCCTGATGGAGATGTCCAAACCACGATGTTGTCAAGTACAATCTTAATTAGTGAAGCTGATGCATATATTTTAATTGATTCTAGTGCTACACATTTGTTTGTGTAATCTACATTCCTCAATAAATTGAAATGGAAACCTATAAAATCTTAGTTGAATTATGATGTGTTGATACCTTCTGGTAAGAGATTATTCTCTAGATGTGTTTTGAATGATTGCATGGTCGACATGGGCGGTAGGAAGCTACCGGCAGATCTTATTGTGATAGACATGAAGGGTTATGAGATCACCTTAGGCATGGACTGGTTGTTCCATTATGCTGCTATGATAAATTGTCTGACATAAACTGTTTGTTACAAACTTCCAAGGGAGGAAGGATTTTCCTTTCAAGGTATAAAGGAGACAAAGATACTACCTATTATATCATCCCTAGATGTGTTGCAAATGATAAAAGTAGGGTGCAATAGCTATTTGGCGAATATTGTGGATACATGAGCTGAGCCCTACAAGAGTATTGGAGAAATACCAGTGACTCGAGACTTCCCAGAAGTTGTTCTAGAGGATTTGTCGGGGTTACCTCCTAGCTGAGAAGTGGAATTCACCATTGATAGTCATCCTAATGCCACTCCCATATCCAAGAACCCTTATAGAATGGCACCAGTGGAGCTAAAGGAATTGAAAACACAGCTAGAGGAGTTAACGAGTAAAGGCTTAATTCTCCCAAGTTTCTCAGTGTAGGGAGTGCCAATATTGTTTGTTAAGAAGAAAGACGGCTCAATACGAATGTGCATCGATTATCACAAATTGAATAAGGAGACAATAAAGAATAAATACCCTCTACCTAGAATTGATGACCTATTTGATCAACTACAAGGTACGCGAGTATTTTCAAAGATTGACCTTCGCTCAGGGTACTATTAGTTAAAGGTAAAAGAGGAAGACGTACCCAAGACAATGTTCAGAACTAGATATGGTCACTTTGAGTTTCTAGTTATGTCATTTGGATTGACCAACAACTGGTGGTGTTTATGGATTTAATGAACCAGGTCTTCAAGGAATACTTGGATAAATTCATCATTGTATTCATTGATGACATTCTAATTTATTTGCAAACTGAAGAAGAGCACGAGAAACACTTGAAGCTTACCTTGACAGTGTTGAAAAAGCATCAGCTATTTGCAAAATTTTCTAAGTGTGAGTTCTAGGTTGACAGGACTGCTTTCTTGGGGCATGTGGTATCCAAAGATGGCATATAATTTGATTCGTCTAAAACGCAGGCAGTAATGAAATGGCCTCAACCAAGGAATGTGGTCCACATATGAAGTTTCCTCGATTTGGTAGGTTATTACATAAGGTTTATTAAGGAATTCTCAAAGATTGCAATGCCACTAACTCAATTGACAAGAAGGGACTAATATTTTGGTGGTCTGATGAATGTAAAGCTAGTTTTTAGGAGCTAAAACAATGGTTGACCTCAGCCCCTATCTTATCCATTATTGTGGAAGAAAGAAAACTCTGTGTGTATTGCAATGCATCCAAGGTTAGGTAGGGTTCTTTCTTGATGCAGAAGGGTAGAGTGATCGCTTATGCCTCCAGACGATTGAAATACTATAAACGAAACTATCCAACACACAACTTGGAGTTAGTTGCAGTAGCTTTTGCACTAAAAATATGGAGGCACTACTTGTACGGAGAGTAGTGTGAGATTTTCACCGTCCATAAGAACCTAAAGTACATCTTCATGCAAAAAGAGTTGAATATGAGACAGCGGTATTGGCTAGAGTTTGTTAAGGATTATGAATGCAAAATCAAATATCACCCCGGGAAAGCTAACATTGTGGCAGATGTGTTGAGTATGAAGTTGGGATCAGAGAACTCTTTGGAGATTTGACTCCCATTGTCCTTGTAGAGAGAAATTCAAAAGTTCGATTTGGCATTGGTCTTTACTTATAGTGACCCAAAATTTTTAAAGCTTTTTTTAACTTATTTATCTTATGAAAAACGGGTTTGGTCAAAAATTTTAAGTAGTGGAAAAACACTCTTTAACAACAAAAAACGTACATAATTAAAAGCATCAGAAATACATCATTAAAAATCCATACATAATTCCAATATTCAAATCTATAATTTTAAATTACATGAAATAAACATTTTATCCTGAAATAAATATCCATACACTACAAACATTGCCAGAACACCACCAAGGCTCCCTCATGGAAACTCATCCTCAACAGCTTCTTCCACAATAGTATCTTTGTTGTCATAGTTACCTACACCACAAGGTTCAAACTATGAGTCTAACGCTTAGTAAGCTGTGTAAATCAAATGCTATAAACATATATTATGTGGTATGACATGATCATGATCTTTTTCTAACTTTTTCTTTACTTTTCTTTCACTTTTAAGAATGAGTAGGCTTAACAGTGAGAGACACACCACTATTCTCCAGTCTTTGGGGAGATAGTCTCAAACCTTTCGAAGTCCTCCATTAGTTGCCATGCATTTCTGATGCACATCGACCCAGCAAACCTTTGGGCTGGTCTGTCCCAACATCAACCAAGAAAAAACTAACGGGCTTATGTACCCACTGGTCCAACCTTTGGGAACAGTCTATCCTCGCTTTCTATTTAAGTAATTTTCTTTCGTCTCTTATCTGCCTTGCATGTAAACTTATGCATGAAAACATATCATCTACATACAACATAACATATCATTATTCATCTAGAGAAAGAGTACTATCTTATCACTATAACGATAACAGGTTCACAAGAAATCACCTAACACTATGAATAGAGCATCTATCATAATCCTAACATTTACTCTCATGCATATAATAACCAGGACAGTAAAGTACAACAACTACATAACAAATCATCAATATCATGTTATCATCATAAACTGAAAACAATAGCTTAAACACCTACATATTATATCCTCAAATAACAGGTTATCACCGTGAATAGAAAATAAAATCTCCAAGCAACATGTAAACAGATCCTCGATATTATGTCATCATGACCAAAAGAAACAATAACTTAAGCAACTAAGTATCATGTCCTCAAACAACATGTTATTTCCATGAACAGAAATTAACTCAAAAATATATAAACAGATCCTCAAGTCAAAATAGTGAAAGCACTAAATATTACAATAGCAATCCTATCACCGTGGGCAGAAATCAACTCAAAAATATATATAAACAAATCCTTGAGTTAACATAGTGAAAGCAATAAATATCACAACAACAATCCTATCACCTTGTGGTGTAGGTTGTGAGGCCATAGACATGCATCATCACTTACCTGGGTTCCACGTATCACACACAGCCAAGCCTTGAGTTTTGTTGAGTCAAAACTTACTTCGGCCTATGCAAACAAAAATCCCACATTTCTCCACTTTTCTTCTCTCAGTCACTCTCGCCTAATATCTTTCTCAGTCAAATGTATCCTCCTCTGTTTCTTTTTCCTCCTTTTACCTGGAGTGTGTCCCCATACATCCAAGATAATGATCAGCCTTGAATTTTCAATTGAGAGGTTAATCCATTTCACTTTTCTTCAATGCGTGTTTACTCTGCGGCAAAACAGTAGAGGATGTCTAAATCGTAAATCTGGTAAAGTGTCATTTGAATTTTAAATCGCTAGTACATCGGATGCGGAAGTATTGCTATCATGGAAAATTTCATGTCCGCCGAGAATATTCTCAGTGAATATTAGTCCCACTAAACCAATCATTTCATGCCACATTGTATTTCCAAAAGCGTCTTTGTCCACGGATGTCTAAACTCCCACAACTTCACTATTTAGCTGGGTTCCTTTAGTCAAAATATCATCGTTTATTTCACCACGGATGCATTTTTTTCCATTAAAACGATGACATCCTTTTAGACTCACAGATGCGTTCCTTTCTGCGAATGTGTTTCCTTCTATGACTTCCGATCCAAACGATGACGTTTAATCTTCTAGTGTCTCATACAACGATGCCTTTCTCTTTCTCCCGTACTCTACTGGCATCCTTCCTTGATCTGAATGACAGTCCATGTTTCATCCTCAATTAAATTCAATGGTCCTTCCTCCTTCTATACAGAATCTTTTCTTTCTGTGGAGGCATCTTTTTCTTGATCCAATGGCTCCTGTCTCGACCGCCCCTTTAAATCCAACGATCCCCCTCTCTTCCACAAAGAATCTTTCTCTCCCATGGAAACATCTTTTCCTTCCGCCCTCTCTCATCCAACAGTCAATCTTTCACCCTCTCTTCTCATCCAATAGTTAATATTTCATTCATTCTTTTCCGTTCTCCAACAGACACATTCCTTTTTTAAAAGGAATCTTCTCTTCCGCCCTTTCTCATCCAACGACTATAAACTCTTCCACTCATTTTACTATAACGGTCTTCATATCCTCCACTCTTCCCAAACACTTTTCACGGATTTGTTGGCTCATGCGGATGCCATCCCTTGACAATTCAAAACAACGGACATCTCCTTCAAAATGACAATGTCCATTAAATCACGGACGACATCTACAATTTCCCACACATCTGATTTCTCCATTCTCAACTTAATATATTTTTCTATTCCCTTTCATTATTAAAATTATTTACATATATATTTCTAAATCATAAAATATATCCATTTTAAACAACCCATAATATATATTACATATATATACCCTTAAGCACAATTTCTTCCTCAATAATAATTGTCCTTACTTTTCTTGCAAAAATTGCGGTCACTACAATCTACCCCCTTGATTTAAATTTTGTCCACAAAATTTAACTCATTCTCAGCTTTTTTCTTCCATTTTCTTATAGACAAGCTTCATCCATCTTTCCTTTGTACGACAAAAACAACATAAACTTTAAACCTTCTCACTTTATCACTTCAAATAATTCATTTCATAACATTGGGTACAAGGATGTTAAAAATTCTTAATTTATCGAGACATCCAACTAAGTCCTAAAGTCCTCCTTCACGTCCTAGAGATGTAATCTCACTCTTGATCCCTATGAAAGCGGCAATCTTTGGGGTAACGTTTCTTGCTTTCTTTGTCGATAATGTGCCTTTCAAGCATAATGTCCAACTTTATGATAGATGAAACAACATCCTAATCAAGTCATACATATTCCAAAAGGGTTCTTTTTGCACTTTGGACATTGATTAACCTTAGGCTCTACTTGAACGAGTTTTTCTTTTCCTTGTCTTTCCTCATCCTCTAAGGGTCACTTAAAACTCTATGAATTTTCTCCCTCTTCTTGCAATCATGGTTGAACCGTATTAGGAACTCCCTTTGTTCTGAGAATTCTTTCTCCACCTTCTCGATTCCAAGATCCTTTGAAACCATCTTCGAGTATGATATTCCTTGGAAATCATGTTCCACCCCATCAAGTGGCTGAAACTGAACCTTTCTATTCTTACAATCGATTATTGACGAGTGCTAAGATAACAAGTCCATGCCTATTATAATGTCATACCACTTCATGTCAATTCCGTAAAGTTTGCTGGTAGTCGTCTTTCATTTATTCTCACTCTACACTCTCTTAAATCACCCATTGAACACGAGCACTTACCAGATGGCAACATTACTTCGTATGTATCCTTAGATGACTTAGATAATACTTTTAACTAAGCATAAAACTCAGTTGACAAAAAGAAATGTGTGGCTCCTGAATCTATCAAAACATAAGCATCTTTACCATCAATATTAAGTCTACCTAACACTACTACTAGTTGTTCTTCATCTTCAACTTTGATAAGGACGAACACTCTAGGTACCACCTTCTTTTGTTATCCAGCCAATGTTGGACACCTTCTGGCTTGATGCCCAAAGTCATTGCAACAAAAACGCCATATCAAACTACTTTGCATTCACCAAGATGATTCTTTTTGCATCACAGGTGATATCTCCAATTTCCTGCACTTCTTATTTCTCCATTCTCAACTTAATATGTAATTCTATTCCATTTTTTCTTTAAAGTTTTTACATATATATATTCCTTAAGCACAATTTCTACCTTAATAATAATTGTCATTACTTTTCTTATAAAAATTACAGTCACTACACTACTCAAGTGACTACGGCTTTGTCTGTATTGACAATGCAACCCACATTGTCAGAAAAGATCAAAGAGGCTCATAAGGAAGACGGGAAATACAAAGATCGCAAGTCTGGAGTGCAGTCGTATTCGCTAGTGAATTTTATCCTATCCAAGGAGGGAATAGTGAAATTTAAGAACAAATGGTTTGTACCTAAGGATGAAACATTGCAGTGAGACATATTATTAAATACACACACCTCCACCACCACAGACCAATCGGACAACACCAAAATGTATCAAGACTTGAAAATACACTACGGTAGTTGGGCATGAAGAAAGATATAGCCAAGTGTGTGGAAGCATGCTTGGTGTGTCAGCAAGTCAAGGTAGAGCATCAAAGACTGACTGGTACATTACAACTCCTACCTATACCTGAGTGGAAATGGGATCAAATTGTGATGGACTTAGTGGTTAAATTACTAAAAATGATGAAGGGGCATAAGTTGTTATGGGTCATTGTGGATCAATTCTCAAAGTCGGCTCACTTTCTACTAGTTAAGGAGACTTATACAATGAATCAGTATACGGAGCTATATATTCAAGAGATTGTCTAATTACATGGGATTACAATATTAGTTGTGTTGAACCAAGACCCTAAGTTTACATCAGCTTTTAGGAAGAGTCTACATAAGGCTATGGGCACTAAAATGACATTCAGTATGGCATTTCACCCTCAAACTGAAGGACAATTTGAAAGAGCAATTCAAGTGTTAGAGGACATGTTGTAGGCCTGTGTGCTCGAATTTCAGACTAGCTAGAGTAAAATACTACCATTGGTGGAGTTTACATATAACAATAGCTACCAATCTACCATCAAGATGGCCCCGTATGAAGCCCTGAATAGAAGGAAGTGCAAATACCCACTATATTGGCATGAAGTTGGAGATTCCAAGTTGTTAATTCTTAAAATTGTGCAACAAACCAAGAACACGGTGTCGATTATAAAACAAAGGATGTTAGCAGTGCAAAGTTGGCAAAAGAGCTATTGTGATTAAAGGCAAAGGGAGTTGGAATTTAACGTGGGGGATCAAGTCTTCTTGAAAGTTTCTCCATTTAAAAGAGTAATGAGGTTCAGGAAAAAAGGGAAGTTGAGCCCAAGGTATGTATGACCATACCTGGTGACTGAAAGGATCAAAGCTATGGCCTACAAGTTGGGTTTGCCAACTGCAATAGAGGGAATTCATGATATCTTTCATGTGTCTATGCTAAAGAAGTGCATGGGGGAACCATTCGAAGTTATTGGGCAAGAGGACATAGTGATTCAGGCAATGGCTCAATTACAATGAGCAACCTGTTCAAATTCTAGACTCGGCCACAAAAATGCTTAGAAACAAACCAATCCCACTAGTGAAGGTGTTATGGTAGAATCACGCCCTTAAAGAGGCAATGTGGGAGGAGGAAGAGATGAGAATAAAATATCCTGAATTATTTGTATAATGAAATTTTGAGGAAAAAATTTAAATTATGGGGGAAGGGTTGTAGTGACTAGAAATTTCTTTTGAAAATGATCATTAAATGTATATGCAATGCAATAACTTATATTGATTGTTTATTGGTGAGATGTGTTATTTCATTGTTGTTGGATTAGAATAATGACTTATGTAATTTATAACTTGTAGGGATTGGATAGTAGTTAGGATTTTGGGTGGAATTATGTTATAACTACATAGAAGGAATTATATTGGTTTCTCGAAAGTAGTGCAAGTGTTTTAACAAAAGGATGTATATTGGTTTCTGGGAACAATGCAAGTGTTTAGCAGGAGGAATTATATTGGCTTATGGAAAATAGTGCAAGGTTTAACAAAAGAATGAAGAAAGTTAATGTGAAATGGAAATATATCCCGCTACACAAAAGGTAAGTAATAAAACAGTACCGTTGTGAGAGGTGTCCGCTAAGGAGGAGCATCTGCGGATAGGAACATGTCCGCGGAAGGGGTTGAAAGGAACTAATGAAACCAGGGCTGTTGGATTGAAAGAGTGGGTAAAACATCATCCATCAGATGAAGACCGCGGAGAAGAATACATCTGTGGAAACGATTAAGAAGACCAGATAAAACAATGGTTGTTGGATGGAAAGTGCAGATGAGTCAAGGGGCATCAGATTAAAAGGCAGAAGAAAAGATGCTCTCGCAGGAGAGAAAGATTCGATTACGGGAGAGAGGATGACCATTAGATTAAATGGGAGGACAAAACAAGGATTATTGGATGTGAGAAAAGATGCTTTTGCAAAAAGGAAAGATTCCCTCATGGGAAGATAAGTGGTTGCGTGGAGAGTTAAACGTTGTCATTTGACTAAAGGAAACACTGAAAGATGTTAAGTGACAAAAGCTAAACGCTGTATTTTTTAATATAAGCATTCGTTGAATAGTGGAAGTCACATGAGTGTAGGCATCCATGATGAATAGTGAAATGCATGAACATTGTTGTTCAAATTTTTACATGAGGATGCAATGATCTGTGAAAGTGAACACTTCCATGGCAAATAGTGAAAGCGTCTAGTAGAGGAAAGCGTCCGCAAATCAAAGGAAATGATGTTGTATGGGTTACAAGTCATAGAGGAAATGTGATCAACATGGAAGCATATCTGTCTTTGGAAGTAAACACAGTTGCAAAACCAAGAAACGAGGTCATTTAGGTCATAAATTGATGAAGGAAGGTGCATATAGTGGATTCATAGGCATCTGTGGCAGGGAATGCATCCATAAATGGTAACTACCCACACCCTAACTGTGAGTATAAAAAGAGGGTATTTTTAGAGATCAAAACTGTTTTATTACTGGCAGTGATAATAAATTTGTCGAAGAGTTTTGCAAGGAGACAAAGCATTGGAAAACAAGGACGAGCTATGAGAGAAGTTCTCTTCCATTAAAAAACTTAAGGTAAGTAATATTTCATTTGTATGGCCACACGACCAACATCGCAAGGTGTTAGGAAGGTTAGGGTTTATGTTGCTTATTGTTTTCTTTATTAATGACTCTCGAGGATCTTATGCTTGCTTACTGTGTTTATTTTATGTTTATTGAACTAAGGGTGTGATGTTTTGTAATGAATGATGATAGATGCTAGGTTTATTTCCAGTTTATATTGATATCGAGGATATGTTATTTATGATGTTAAAGCTCAATTTTATGGTTTCTTGATGATGATGAGCCCATTTATGATGATAAGCACATTTGAGGATCTATTTTGTGATTCGCTTAGTTATTGCTCTCTATACTAATGGTTAATGATGAGGATATGTTCACCTGCATTATGATAATACGTTTCATGCGTGAGTCTGCATATAAAAAAGATAAAAGATGATGAAATGTATATAAATAGATACTGAGGATAGGTTATCCAAAAGGGCAGACTAGTGGGACATAAGCCCATTAGCTTGCTTCTGATGAAACCCAAGGCTAACTGGAACAAGAGCTCCTAAGTCGTTGTGCATTGAATTGCATGGCAGCTAATAGAGGAATCTCAAAAAGAGTGGAGTCTATCTTCACAAGGGCCAGAGACTCATCCAAAAGGGTGGAGAAAAGTGGTGTGTGTCTCATTACTGAGCCTAATCTTATCCGAAAGAGGAAGAAAAGAAAGGAAAAGAAAGATAAAGCAGAAAGATGAAAGATGAATTAATTTCATGAAATGTTATGTTCAAGGTCTCATGCATTACTTGTTAAGTCTTAGACTTATAGATGAACCTAGTTTTGTAGGTGTGGAATTTTTGGAGGAAATAGTCACAGATGATATATAGGTTGAGGAAGTTTGCCCATGATGAAGACTTGGGGTTGTTGGGTCTGCTTGACCTTGAGTTTTGGCTTGAAACTTGATACTTGATACTCTTTTTACAAATGTTTTCTTTATGATAACAGGTTTTGTTTTAAACGTTGGTTGCTGTTTGAGTGGTTGATTTTATATAAGTTGTAAAGGACTTTAAACTTGGGTTTTATATGAATTGGGTTTTGATTTGGAAAAGGACTTCTGCTTTGAATAATGTTCAAAGACATGGTTTAATAGTTAATTTAAGTTATGGTTAAATAGTTTATTTAAATTATGGTTAGAGGAAAACTAGGAGTTACAGTTTAAGTGGGATGACCATTGCCAGAATGCATTCGAAGAGTAAAGGAGCATATTAATGAGAGCACCAGTTCTGACAGTGAGCAGTTCTATGCAGTTTACACTAATGCATTAGGAGTTAGACTTAGATGAGTTCTGATGCAGTAGGGAAAGGTTTCTTATGCATCACAGTAGTTGAATGCCCATGAATAAAATTGCCCAACTCATGATTTGAAACTTGTTGCGATCATTTTTGTCTTGAAGATTTGGAGGAGCTACTTGTACAGTGCAAGCTTCTAAGAGTACTTCAATCATAAAAGTCTGAAGTATCTTTTTACTTAGTGGGATTTGAATTTTAGACAGTGCAAGTGCATGGAGTATTTAGAGAACTATGACTTCATCCTAGAGTATCACCTAGGCAAGACAAAATTGGTGGCTGAAGCTATAAGACAACATCCTCAGGGATCCTTGGCCTATTTGGTTCTTGATGAGTGGAAGCATTCAATTACTATTAGGGATTTCAACCTTCAGTATTATGAGTCTAACAGTACAACTTGTGTGTACAACATTATTGCTACTCCGATGTTTCTCCAGATGACTAAGTAGTTGCAGAAGCAAGATGATGAACTCAGACGTAGAGTTAAGCAACTGCAAAAGGGTGAATAACTTGACGGTTAGAAGTCAACGCTGAGGTCGTGTATGGGAGGTCATGTCATTCATTGTTGTGTTAGGCTAAGGTGAAAGAAAGAGTTTCTCTTGGACCAGAGATGATCCAGGAGACCACAAATAAGATTCAACTACTTAGAATAAACTCAAGACCGTGCAGAGTAGGAAGAAGAGTTACGTTGATCTGAAGAGGTGCGAGGTTGAGTTTGATGTGGGAGAGTTTATTTTTCTCAAGGTTTGACCAAGGCATGGTGTCATGCCTAGAAATCCAAGTTCATTTTTATGTACATTTCTAAATACTTTTTATCGTGTTTTTGAAAAACCTTTAGTGTAGTGGAAGGCTTTTCTGTTGTAATAGTACTTTGATTGTCGTAAATAACTTCAAAAGAACATTCATAAGTCATTACTTTTCAAATTCTTTATATAAAATATGAACCACCTCCATAAGTCAAATTCGCCGTAACAACCAAGCACTTCTCACAAGTATACATTATCAACTATGTCATCATCCACATTGAGTCTCATTGTCTAATTCCTTACCTACATCAAAATATTCATCTATGAGCTTAACGCTCAATAAGTAATGCATGAATGTTATGCAATTTCATAAAAACAATGGTTTTCATTTTGTTCTTTTCTTTCTTTTCTTTTCTTTCTTTCTCTACTTTCTTGTTCTTCTTCTTAACATTGGGACACAACACCAAAGCTATAAATTTATTAGGAGACAAGCCCACCTAAACTCCATTGAGGCCAAAACCTACCAAAACTCCATTGGTACCGTATCACTAAAGCTTCTTACGTACATCCATTTCTATTTTAGTCTTTCTTAATGAAAACATATGCACGTAAAATATTTTCGTCATTTTTTTTGAAAACATGATGCATAAGAATGAATGCAATTCTACATGTATCTTAACATATGATCTAATCATAACACTTCTCGATCAACATATTACAATGAATGCAACACTACATATATCTTAACATATCATCTAATCATAAACATATACTTGATCAACATATTATGAAACCATTTTATCAAAAGAATGCAACATATCCTCGAGTAACATATTATCAGAACTATCATAGCATACTAACAATCAAAAACATCCTAGCATCTTGTGATGTAGCCCAAAAGGCCAACCACATGCATTACTACTTACTACATAGCAAATCCTCGATCAACATCGTCCTAGCTATCACAGCATGTTATCAATCACAACATATCCTTAAGCAACATATTATCGGTCAATATCAACATATTAACAATAAATCATGTAACCATCCTATCATCTTGTGTTGTAAGCCAAAAAGACAAGCACACACATCCTTACTTACCTTGGGGTCTTTGCACAATTCACAGCAACTTATGAATTATCTCCTTGAGTTGGAAGGTCTAAAACATGTTACATTCCGCATTAGCATCCAACTACACATGTATACATTAAACATGCATAACTTTTTGTATACTTATCCAATTTGAGTGATTCTTGAATCTATAGTTCTCTTACATAATGTTCATTAACATGTAAAATCAATTTGGAAATCTAACCATTTGTCTCTTGGGTCAACATTCCAAACATAACATTTCTTTTATCCAATATTCAGTTTTAATCTCACTGTTTACCATCAAATTCCAAAATTCATAACTTTTATTATACAAGTCCAAATGTCTTGATTCAAACACCCCTAGTTCTATTAAGGTGTTTATTAAAATATGCTAAAATAGATGCATAAACATATATTAAATGAGAAATCCTATCATCAATCATCACTAACAAGCTATTAGGTATCTTTTAATCATAAAACTTGAGCGTGAAATCCAATTTCATGATTCCTTTATTAAAACCCCAAGCACCACTTTATAATATTCATTTTTCTTATTATCTTTCTACTCATAAACACAATCAACTCTTAAAATCACTTAAACTTTAAAAGAGAACTCACTAACCTTCAATTAACAGAGAGAAAGGAGCTCCAAGTTGTGGGCCACTTGCCCTCAATTTGAAGAGTCAAACTCTCTATTTTATAGAGATTCCAAGTGGTGACTCAATGTAATACCACGACTTTTCATAACGAGATTAAATAAAGATAATTGGAAAGTAATTGGGGGTAATCAGATTAATTAGATAATGATCGGGGTATTACCAAAGATGTATTCGGTTGATTATAATTTAATAGAATTTATTGGATTATAATTGGGTGTAATTAAATTAGTTGGATTTTGATGATTATTGGAGATTTAAGAATGAATTTATTACGGAATGTTATATCCCAAAAATATGTTTAATAATCATAATAGGTTGGGATATAACTTGTACCAATTATTTAGATTAATTAAGATATGGGATTTAGTTGGGAGAATTGTAAATTAATTTTGAAGTAGAGTGATTTAATTGGGGATAGAATTATAAAGTGAAGGAATTAAAATAAAAAGAAGAATTTAAATGGAGATATGAGGTGAACCGGTTCAACAGGTGAACTGGCTCATGCTGTCGTTTGGATGGAAATCATTTGAGGGGAGGAAATAAGACCCTGGTCAGCGATTTGCTAAAGAAAGAACAGAAAGGGAGTGAGAGAGGGAGCGATCAAGGGAGAGATCGAGGGAGACAACGAGAGCGAGGGAGACGAGACGATGGCGATTGTGAGCTCGGGCTTGGGCGTTCAAGGCGATGTTCGATCAGGCAAGCTGCGAGCGGTTGCTGGTGTTGGGTCGCGGGGTGCCTAGGGCTTGGGATTGGAGCTTCCACTAGCAGCGATTTCTAGCTTCCAGTGATGGATTTCGTTCAGGGGTGCCTCAGCATGGGATTGAGAGAGAGAGAGAGAGAGAGAGAGAGAGAGAGAGAGAGAGAGAGAGAGAGAGACGATTTCTAGCTGTGGCAAAGCCTCCTTCGGTGCCTTGGCATGGTGAGCATCCTGTTTTGGTTCTTGGCCTCTGGGGACATGTGTATGGTAAGTTTATTGGTTTAAATTCAGCTTTGGATTGTTCTAGATTTCTGATGATGGGAATTCACCTCTGATGCTTCATTGTTGGTTGTTTGGCATTCAGAATCAATGAGGATGGAAATGGCAGGGCTTGTTTTCGATTTGGCAGCAGACGTTGCAGCAGTTGGGTGACTGTGGACCAGCCCTATAAAACCAAACCCGGTTTGCTGTGATGGTGTTCTGGTCCACTGCTTACTGAAGAGAAAGAATAGAAAGAAAGAGAGGGAGCTCGGGAGAAGGGCAATATCTTTGGGCGAAGCTTCTTCGTGGGAGAATCTCAGGATATCGCCGAAAAATTTGTACCCATCGTTTGAATCGTGGGATAGGTTGTTAAACATTTCAATCCTTGCCACCTATGTATAAATTCAACGTGTGTGAGTGCGCCGCTTTGGAAGAAATTTGAAGGAAGTCGGGAGAGCATCCAACAACCGCAGGTGTGAGTAAACCTGCATACTACGAGCTAGGATTTCGCAACACTAATAAACCGAAGCAAACATTGGGAAAAGTTGGAAGGCTGTTCTGAATGGTAACAATGGTGCACTCCGGCTGTGGGCATTTCGAGTGTCCGAATGGTCAGGGGCGGATGATTTCGAGAAAACTAGAGGTAAGGGTTTTATGTTAAGGATAATTGGTTGAGGAATTTGGTTGTTGCCGAAAAAATTAAATTTTGTATGTCCATTCCTTAAGCCCTAGTTTGGTCTAAATTGAAGGGAATTCTATGACAAATTGGGGATTTTGTTCAACAATGACAAATTCCATGTAAGGAATTGAAATGGTTTTGCTATGCATTAGGCCCTGCATCATAGGGATTAGGGCATTGAAATGTATGTTAAATAACTTCACATTTGGTAATTGGGAATTTTATGAAATGATGTTGCTACATGTTTATGACAGAATGATAAATTGAATTGGAAACTACTTATATTATATTCATAAATTATGTGGAAATGTGATATGTTGATTGGGGTTCTCGGATAAAAGAAAATAATTTTTCCTTAAACTGTTGTTGCTACATGTTGAGAACAGTATGCTGGATAGAATTGGGAAAGTTCTATGTTGGATTTTATAGACCTTGTGATTGTTTGGAACACTATGTGATGAATACTTCAAACCACTACTCTGTTAGTTGGAATTCATTTATTGGTTCCTGTTTTGATGGGTTATGCATGTACAAGTTTGGTTGTGGTTTACAGTTTAATTGTAGAGAAGTGTTCGTAATTGGATATGTGTATACTGTTGTGATAGCAATATGGTGATTGGTTAGTTATGGATTCATGGCTGCGATTTACAGATAGAAATAGGTATGAGAAATTGAAGGAAATATAGAGTGAGATTTTAATGTGTATGCATGTTGCTAGGAATAAGTCTGAGACGTTGGGATAGTTGAGTTATTATTAATAATTAAATGTTATTGAATTGTGAAGGTACTAAAAGATAAGGAAAGAATAATGTTTAAGTGTTAAACACTTTAAGGAAAAATGGTAAGTGATACGTGTGTGTTTTGGTCTTCAGACCCTACATCACAAGAATAGGATATGCATGTTTTGTTGTTTACCGCTTTATTAGATTAGTAGATTATTGAGCGTATCTAATGTTTTAAGAGCATGTCTACAATTGTTAATATCATATTTCGTTGTTTACTGTTTTTATATCATGTCTACAGTTGTTAATATCACATTTTGTTGTTTACTATTTTTATAGCATGTCTATATTTTAATAGTACGTTTCGTTGCTTACTATTTTTACAGCATGTCTACAGTTTCTATCGCATGTTCTGTGAATCGCACGTTCATTGTTTATTTATAATCCTTGTTTATATGTTAGAATTGTATGCATTCACGAGCATCATGCATCACGATTTTCAAAGATTACGAAAATGGTTTTCATGCACAGTTTTGAAAAGGAAACGAAAACGAAACAAAGTACAAAACAAAGAAATAAGAAAGATAAAGAAAATGGTTCTTGTGGCCCGGTAGGTCAAGCCTGGCACATGAACAAAAGATAAAGAAAAGATAAAAGTTTTTGTGGATCAGTAAGTCAAGCTCTGCACAGGGACAAAAGAAAAGAAAAGAATATGCAAAGAAAAGAAAAGATAAGTGGAGAAAAGAACATGAAAGAAACGGATACGGATACGGATACGAGAACAGAAATGGAAACGGATACGAAAATGGTACAAGCACAAATACCGAAATGAAAAGGGGAACAGAAACAGAAACGAAAATGGAAACGAGTTTTCAGAAATGGAAACAGATACAGATACAGATACGGATACAGATACTGACATGAATACAAAAACAGACACGAGAACGGATAAGAAAATGCGTACGATCATAGATATCGAAATGGATATAGAAACAGGAATAGAAATAGAAACAACAAGAAAGTACGTAAATGTGAAAAGATAAACGCTAAAAAGAAAGAGAACGAAAATAGAAACTGTACGCGGTTTTAAAATGGCACAACATGTGCATCTAGTATATTAGATATTATCACTTACTGAGTGTTAGGCTCGTAGTTTACTACTTGCGATGTAGGTACAAGTATGAGAGAAAATGATGAACAGATTAAGGAGCAGCTGATGAAGGATTTGCACGGGCGAAACTTGCGGCTGGCTAGGCTAACGAATGTAAAAGAGAAAAGAGTTTGTAAATAATAATGTAAATGGCTTGTTTATTATTCTTTAAATAAATTATTTATACTTCCGCTGTAATTTTAAGAAAAAGGATTTCATAAATAAAGTCTTTCGCTGTTTATAATGCTTTAAGTGACGAGTTTTAAGCAAAGGTTTTTAACGGTTTAGTTTTAAGAAAAATACTCTGATTTCAATCTAAAAGGTTTTAAAAAGATTTCAGTTGTTTTATAAAAGTTTTAAATTTCACACGATTTTTAAGAAAAGAAAAATCGGGTCGTTACACTCAACCCCCATGCGGTGTCACAAACTTTGCATGATGCTTCCAAGTATTAATGAGGTGTCATGCTTCTATTCTTCCTCCTTAATCAGCAAGACATCTATTACGTGGAATTATCATAGCATGACACATCATCTTCTAGAAGGTTTTTGGTGATTTGTCATTTACCAGTCGGCCACTAATTAACTTCTGGACAGCTGCACTACAATCCAAGAGCTTCTTAATTTTGATTTGTGCATTGTACAGGTCAACCACTACTTGAACTCTAGATGACCACACAGCTATCGCGGATACACATGCATCCACGACGGACAACAACACGTCCGTTCTTGACATCCACACCTCCTTTTACTTGCCTTGAACGGACAACCACAATTTAAACTTTGATCAACTGCAAAACTACACAAACACCCGCGCTCCCAAAAGCTTTCCTAAGAGGTCTCCAAGTCCTTATGGCCGTCTTACTTCCCCCAGTTGTCCACATCATCATAAAACCTTGGTTTTTCACAATCCAACCTCTAAAATTTCCTAAATTATTACTATCCAATCAAACAATTATTTAATATACAATCAATATCGACAATAACTAACCAACTTCAAAATCATAATTGTACGTGAAAAATTCTTGGGTATTACACATTATATCAGTCAGTTCAGGGTGAAAGAGAAGTTAGACCCAAGATATATTGGTGCAATCCAGATTGTTGAGAGAGTCAGCAATGTGGCCAGTAGACTTGATCTACCTCCCTAGCTTGGTTATGTTTATTATGTCATCCACATATCCCACCTGAAAAAGTACACGTTTGACCTGCCCCATGTCATCTCATGGACTAACATTCCTATCTAGGAAGATATCCCATACGATGAGGTGCCTAGGTAGATTTTGGGTAGAGAGATTTGAGTTCTTCGTCGCTGGTAAATTCTTTTAGTTCTTGTGTATGGAGGAATCATACCGAACAGGAAGCTACTTTGGAGCTCAAGTCTAAAATGATGTGGAAATAACCCCACCTCTTAGATAGATTATTAGGGTTGTATTGGATTTTAAGAGTGAAATTCTTTAAGGGAAAGATGTAAAAACTGCCATTTTATTAGTAAAAAAATTTAGGTGTAGATTTTTTTACTTAATATTTGTTCAAGATATTTGGACTTGACCCGTTTTGTTTCTTAGTGACCATGTGTGAATTTTCAGTCAATTGGTCAAATCGTAAATTTGGATGTCACAACATAGTAAATAAATTGAAGAAATTAATTCACTGAATGAGAATTG
This sequence comes from Begonia loranthoides, assembly GCA_022433065.1. NCBI lineage: Eukaryota > Viridiplantae > Streptophyta > Magnoliopsida > Cucurbitales > Begoniaceae > Begonia > Begonia loranthoides. The sequence goes on along the minus strand of CM039484.1, from coordinate 8,774,651 downwards.
TCTAGGGTCAGAATCTGGGTAACAATTGAAATAAAAATAAAAATTTTGATCAAATTAAAATATATCAAATTACGTGGGAATTACTTGTAATATATTAAATTATAAATTATTATATATTAAATAAATAATATTTTAATTTATTAAAATTTTTGGCCGTCGCAAAGCAAGAAGGGAGACAATAGATCGAATCAGAGAAGGAATCAATCTGACACTTGATTCGCACTCCCAACAACCTTAGCTCAAACTTTTGTGAAAATATTTGATGGGTAAACTCTTTTTCCCTCTTCATTTTTTCTATTGAAAGTTTAGGTTTGGTTGGATTTGGAATCAAGATTGGAAACTCAAATTTGTGAGTTATTACTGCAATGTTTTGGTAGATTTAGAGATTATATAAAAGTATTGGCCATTTGGAGGCGAGAGAAGGTAGAACAACGCGTTTCCGTTGCAAAAATCATACTGGAAGTATGTCATGACCTTAGCCTTGACACCCTCAAAAATTAAAATCATGCTAATGATTCTCCACCTAGAGAATGACATGTGCACACTAATATCCAAAATAAAATATAATAATGTAGGGTTACCACACCAAGGTATCCACACTAGGGATAAAATCACAATTAATTCCCACATAATTCGATATATTTTAATCCGATCAAATTTTTTTATTTTTTTTTATTTTTATTGTGTACACATTCTTGATTAAGTGATTTATTTTTAATTACAATCACACTCAAATAACGATATATTTAGTATTTACTACATAAAATAATTTCTAACTTTATTATAACACTTGAGCCACTAGATGTGACCTTCACACTAAACTATACACAGTAGAAACTAAAACCCCCACATACACAAACTAGGCCCAAGTGTTTTGAGTTCTACACTTACCCTGAGTGTTTAGCCTCATGCCTTTAAGTTGTCTTGGCCTTGTCCTTGTCCTTTTGGTTATCTCCTGTATCTGAAAAAGAAAAACCACAATAGACTGAGTTAATGTCACTACCCAGCCCTCGATCCCGTCAAAAACCGCATCGTAAACCAAATTTTACACCCGGAGAACATTCACACAAATTCACAACTCGTAGCGGAAGCTCACAAATCACACATAATGCACTCACACAATTCGACCACATAAAAATAAAATCCAACTCAAACAGGAAAGTTGTACACTATTATTTATTTACAAAACTGTATCCAAATTTATTTTACAAATATGGCTAGAATTAAAACTAAATACATTAAAATAAAAACTCAAACCATACAATTGGGCCATCCATCTAACTGATCTTTACCTTCTTGTCCTAAAGTTGATACTACTTGTTCCTATAAAACATGATAAATTAGAAACGTGAGTTTTTTTAGCTTAGTAAGAATCATAATCTAAGGATCCAATAAACCATACAAATTTCACAACTAACCATGTATTAAACCCAACATGATTAGTCCTCACATCCATAACTTCCAACGTTTAACTTTTGATAAACTCTCATGATCACACATCCAAGAGTCTATGTTTAATCTGGATCTTTAGATATTTTTAATTAATATTTCAACTAAGTGATACACCTCTTTATATAAGAAGTGTTTAGTGCATATGTATAAATATTTAGGCCTATGATTAAGATAACCATAGCATACCTTTCCCAATTCTCTTGTGCAATTTATCTTCATGCACATACAAATTCTCATATGTATTTAATTATTAAATACTTCCATTACAAACATCATGTACTATTCTAAATAAGGATCACATTCTATTTTGGCCCATCAATTACCATTACCATTTAGACATTTTCAATTAATATCTAATTCCCAAACTGTAATGCTCGGATAATTTCTCTATAAATATAATTTAAAAGAAAATACGTTTTGAAATTGTCTATTGTACGCTTGATATAATGCAATGAAAATTAAGGTAGAAATATTATTGGATTAATTAAAGTGTAAATTTTTGAGAGAAGTGTAATTGGCGTTTTCGGTTGACGGGCGCTTGAGGATGCGATTGAGATGCTCAACTGAAATTCATTACAGATTGCATTTTTATTTTTTGGTTAAGTCATCAGTCGATGGAGCAGTCGAGAAGTTTGACCGAAATGTATTACAGATTACTCTCGGAAATTTTGATCGACAAGGCAGTCGAGGATGCGATCGAGAAGCTCGATCGAAATATAGGACAAAAGTAAAATTGAAGTAATCGGTTGATGGTGGGGTCGATGGTACGATCAACTTCCTCGACCAAAAAGTCCAATTTTAACAAAAAAATTGTTTATGTCGCAACCATTTCTTTTGTTTCTCCTGATAATTTTCCTCCTCTCCAGAAGCGATAAAGAACTGTCCACATGGGTGGGTTGTATTGGACCTCCTCCTTTGATATAGGTGACTGTCCATCAACCTTGGCTTCCACGTGAAGTTTCATTATGTCAATAAAATGATGGCACATGAAGGAAATGCACTCTGGACTTTAGCTTACGGTGAGCTTCTGGAGTTGGTGTTTTATTTTTTGAGAGAAAGAAAGTGTGAGAAAGTGAGAAACGGAAGACAGAGTGTGAGTGAGACTTCTGTGAGCCGAGCGTGCAAGGAAAAGGAGAAAGGAAGCTTCTGTTTTGGATTTTCCTAGATGTGTGGGTATTGTGGTTAGAGGAAGGAGCTTGTTGTGGAGTAGCATTTTGGTAAAAGGTAAGAAATGGGATGTGGTTGGCCAGAGGAGGCCCTGCATCACGGGATTTTATTGGTGTTAATTACTACTTTGGTTACTTGCTACAAATTATGGATTACTACCTTGATTACTTGCTGACAATTGTTATTATGTAGATGTTAAAAGGAATTAAAATTTTCAATGATAGTTGGATGAAAGAAATGGGATGTTTTGCTTTGTTGGATGATTTGTTACTGCCCTCCGTTGTCCATTTGAGATACTGGATCACATATTAATTTGTTTGTCTTATTGTAAATGGTAGTGTTGATGGAAAGCTTAATTATAGTTTATGGAAAGCTTAGAAAATGTATGAGATTGTTATTAACCGTGAGAGGTTAGACAATAAGGAATTACTGGGAGTGTTAGTTTGTTGTAGTTGGTTACAATGAAAAATATTATTAGGCTGTTATGCGGGTTAGTACTTTAGACTTGGATGATTCTACTCTATTCGTGATAAACGTTCTGTGGTTCTACAAATTGTTCTCTTGTAATCAAAATATAAACTTCTATCCCTCTGTTAATTATCACATAAACTACTCCCTATTAACTAATATATGAACTGTTATCTCTTATTAACTAGCATGTGAATTTGCCCTTTGTCAAATAGCATGTAAATTGCTCTTGTTAATTAGCATATAAATTGCCCTTTGTCAATTAGTATATGAACTGCTCTTTGTTTTAGCTTAAGCATGAACTGTTATATCACAGCTTCAATATTATGTTTCCTTTTGTATATTCTGTATATTGTTGTGAACTGTATATGTCACGACATACATGCATCATGAATAGGACTTATGAAAATGCTAACATATGCACGACATGCATAATAAACGTCAATAGGCGTGTAGGGGTTCAGGAGATTTGGTGACGGTCCATTGGTGGTGACACCCCTAATGGATGTATCTCCTCCCATGTAGGGAGAGAGTGAGGGTTAAGCCACATGGACCATAGGATGTATCCTCTTCTCTTGTACCAGAAATCCCCAACGCTTGAAACAAAAGAGATTGGTGACGGTCTGTGGTGACAATAGATGTATCCTTTCTCTCGATAACGAAATAACAGAAAAGATAGGTTCTTTTCTGAGGTAGATTGCATAAGCACACATTGAGCATGAGCATTGCATCCATTCTATTTCTTGTTGAGCGTTAGGCTCATTATTTTATCCCGTAATGTAGGTGATTATTATGAGACCAATGATATGCTAGTGGAGGAGGAGACATTATAGGATGATCTCTTGGATTATCAGTAGGGTTCGATGTAACACCCCGATATTTTTAATTATCGAGATATTACAGGGCATATTAGGAGCGTTAAGCCTACGAGTATTTTAGTGATAAAAAGATTTAATTTGTTAAAGTAAATCAATCGCGAATAGGATAGAGTTAGAAATGATAAATCGGGATATTACGTAAGAATTTCATTTATGAAAATTAAATGAAATTTATCATATTTAAAATAAACATATCAATTTAGCAAATTAAATTATAATGTTTAGAATTAATTATAATCTTTAACTTGTGGAATTTAAAATGATGAGTTAACAATAAATTGGATAAAATTAGATTTAATTAATAAATTTTAATTAAATGTATGTCCTTCACCATTTTGGTGAAGAACAGAAACGAGAAAGAGGGACGGAGAAGAGGAACCCGAAGCTAGAGAGAGGGAGAGATCGATGGAGCTCGCGACGACGAACGATGAACGGCGAGGCGGCAGCGCCGGTGTGCGATGAGCGAGCGACGGCGGTTTGGCATGAGCAACGTCCAGGCACGGCAGGGCACGATTAGGGCTCGCGAGTTGAGCTCGTGATCGGGACTTCGAGACGGCGATTTTCGACTTGAGGGCTTCCGCGGGCAGTCCATTTCAGTGACGATGAGCAGGCGAACGGCGACTGCGATGGCGACAACGATGTGCGTCGTTCCATCGAGCGTCTGAACGGCATCGTGAGTCGTTGTTCAAATCGCGTTTCGGTGGGCTTCTGCGGGCAGTCCATTCCTATGACCGACTGGCAGGGATGCGACGGCGTTGGCGTTTCTCAGACGATGGCAGCGAGCGATCGACGATGGAAGGGACAGTTTGGACAGGGGCTAAGTGTCGTTCAGGGAGGAACGACTTGTCGTCTAGTTTACTCGCGGTTCGGTTCTTTAGGTCTATCCCTCTATTTTCTTGCTTGTCGTTTGGGATCGAATCGGCTTGCAGCAACGTGGCATCCTTGTGATGGAAGCCAACAATAGGAAGTGGGTGTGATGCATTGTCCACTTTCCAGCTGGTCATTCTGCCGACACACACAATGGGGGAGCACATTTACTGGGTTGGTTAATGAATTTATGTGGAGGCAGTGGGTGGTTGAAGAAAAATGAGGAAGTTGTCGGGCATGTTGGAAGATAAAATGGCAGAGAGCTTCTCTGGTATTGGGGAAGGCCGAGACAGAGTTGAGAGGGAAGGCAGGGGATGAGCTCTCTGGGTGAGCTGCTAAAGCTTGGGAACTCTCTGGAGGGGGAGCTGGGTTCTCTGTGCTGGAGTCCAGGAGCTAGAGCTCTCTGCCGTGAGGGGTTTTGCTTGCTGCTGTGGAGTGTGTTCTTCGGTAAGGAATGGGTAGAGTCGGCCGTCTAAGCCCTACCCACGAGTATGTGTGCGTGCGTTGAGCTATGATTAATTGTCTATACTTGAATGTTTAGCTCTATGGTTGAATCATGTTGTTGGTTACTCTGTTTCTTTGAATGAATTATAAGTGCTAATTTCCTAGTTCATTGCTTGGTTCTTATAGTGCAGGTCCATTGATATCCCCTTAGTTGATAACTCCCTATGATTGTTAGTATTGTGATATTTTTATTGTTTCTGAAGCATGATTTTGTCGATCCATTTCAATATCCTCATGGTTGTTTATTTTCTAGTTAATATCATGATTTCGTCATTTTATTCCAATGTTTCATAGCTGTAATTTAGTCGTTAAAATGCACGCATGAGCTGTTTTGTTTTGCTAATTTCATTGCTGTAATTTAGTTGTTAAAATAGCACGTTTCCCTGCTCGGTTCTCATTATTTCACTGCTGTTTTTAGATTATTTTGCTGCTATTTTTAGGTGATTTCGCTGCTGTTTTAAGTGTTTAAAAAAGTATGTTATGCCATTTTTAATTTGACGTAATTCGCTGCCCTAAATTGATGCCACTCGCTGCGGTTTCATTAGTATAAAAACATGTTTTCATCAATTTATTAATCTGTTCAGAATATTAATCTAATCGATTTAGTTAATCTAAATAAGTTAGTTATTAAAAGCACGCTTAAATTATCTAGGTTAATAATTGTAATTAAATTCTATTATTTGATTGTTAGCTCATTCCTTACTAAGCCTTTTTAGGCTTACAGTTTACTCGTGGTGTAGGTACCCGTAGGAGAAGATAGCGTATTGATTCGACACAGTTGACGAAAGATTTTGCACGCGAGAAGGCTTATGGTTGGTCAGGCTATGAAAAGCAAAGATAATTGGGTCGTAATTTGATTTAAATAAGTTTTCCTAAATTGTAATTAAATGGCGAGTTTATTTCTTTCAACATTTACGCTTCCGCATACGTAATATTTATGCAATGTTTTTAATTGTTTTCTAACGGCCCGGCTCGTACTCTGATAATTCTTTCATAAATTTTAACGCATTTTTAAAAGGAATTTACGAAGAAAATCCGGTCGTTACATTCGACCTGAGGGCTATGGCTCATAAAAAGTAATACTGGTTGTTTTGAATAATTAATTATGGTTTTAAATTCAATAAATGTTTTGTGAACCATGGACGTTAGAAATGTTGAAACCATGTTTTGAAAATTATTATCAGTTTCCGCTAAATCACTCTGACATGCTTTCTTCACACACGTTTTAAATAAATTAAAGAAAATTAAAAGAAAAATTTTTATATGACTAAAGTAAGAAAAGGTTTTAAATAACGCGGGGCGTTACACAAACCATCTCTAGTTTTCTTCTATGGTTTATTTAATACCAGTACTAAACACCTCTAATATGTGTCTAATCTCCAGTTATCTAGACATTTACAAGGTATGTCTAATGTCAAATCTTGTCTAGACTTTTCTATTTAATGTCTATCACAAACTATCGAGATATTTCTATTTAATGTTTATCATAAACTATCTAAACATTTCTATTCAATGTCTATTACAATTGATCCCTCTGTATGAAGGATTTCATTAACATAGTGCATATAGAAATGCCTAGACTTATTATCTAATAAATCATAGCCTAGATACCATAACAATCTATCAACTACATCATCCCATGACCCACAATTATTCAATAAATATAAAATGCATATCACAACTCTCCTTTCACAAAGATACAGTGATAATGTGAATCAGTGCAATACTCTATTTTCTATTAAATGGTCATATCATTTAACAAGTACAGTTTTATTAACATGTACGTGAATGTCAACATATATGAGAATGTCAACATTTATGTGACTATCAACATGAATGATCATACACCATCATGTAAAGTCACACATGACCATGAAACCCTGCCATATTGGCCACTGTCTCCAATAGCTATGTCCATGAATATCAATTTCCAACCCACCATTTTCTTCACCTAAATTATGTAATATTTAACATAGTTTAATAAACACTTAGTATAGGGTTCTTACTCTTGAGAAAACTTAATCTTCACTTCCTCCTCTTGATTTTAGGCTCAAAAGGATCCTTTTGGAGAGAAGAACAATTTTCCTTGAAAGGTTGAGGACCAATTATTCCTCCTTCCCTCTCTTCTTCTTTCTTCTTTTCTTTTCTCCCTTTTCTATTGTCTCCTCTTTTCCTCTCTGGTTAGGCACAAAATGGCTTAGTTCCAACCATTACCTTCCCTTTTCTAGAGAGTTCATAGGGTGAAATTACCTTTTTGTCCCTTTCATCCTTTGATTTTTACCATTTTACCATTCATTCCTTGAATATTTACAAAAATACCATGGTTAATTATCTTTAACCACTCTTAGATTAGACTAATCACTCTAGCTTAGTTCTAAACTAATCCCTATTACTATCATAATTAATCATGATTAATTAACCTTAATCATCCACTAATTACACCTTAAACACACACTTAGTCAATAATCCTTAAGTGACATGCATTATAACCCATTGGTTATCCAATTTCATTAAATGGACACATACTTCCATGTATTAGGAACATTTTTTATTTATACACTTTTCCGAATTCCCATCTAAAGTCATATTTAAAGACATATCCTAAAACAATGCAGTTTTGAACTCATCCAACTTCAAACTTGCATAACTTCTATCACATATATTCAAAACCCTTCAATCTAAAGCCATACACTTCATTTATGTGTCTACTTTGTAACTTCAAAATAGTTTGAATTTATAATCACTATAACCTCTTCAATTAGCCACAAACAATGACTATACTCATTTATAGCACATTTTTCACTTTCGTACAAAAATTCATATCTTAATAAGCATACATCCAATTGATCCAACTCTATCACTTTTTATATTCTAAGGTATCTACTATTATACCTATTTTTAGTTTGGAAAACTACCGTCAACTAATTGGCAATTTCTTCATCAAAGTCATCTCTAGACTTATTATCACTGAATCATGTTTAATCATAGTAAATATGATTATTAGGGTTAATCCTTAATCCAGATCATCGCAGCCATAAAGTTCAACTGCAACCATAAAGCTCAACAACTAAATCTAATACTCAAGAATTACAATCTCATGCAATTCACAAATATAGAACCAACGCCCACTTTCTAGGTCTACCTCTAAACCTTATTATTATATTACAATTATATGCAATATGAATATCACATAATGCTTCTCTAGTCACTCTAATGCAATGATAATTTGAATCAATGTTGTAATATTCCAAATTTTTGTAATGTTAAGAATACGAATTAAGTAATAATTCTGGGGTATTAGGAGCTGAAATGGGCGATTACAGTATTAGTCAAGAGAAACATATTTGGAAGAAGTGAATTATGATACCCCCAATTATGTTCATAGTAAGTTTAGGAGGATGATTACGATTTATTGGAATTGACTTGGATAATTTAAGATATTGGTCAAGGAAAAATACATTTGGAAAATAGTGAACTACATGTTGAGAATAATAGAGTTGATCAAGGATATATTGAGTTTAACATAAGGTGGAGGAGGAATTATGGACTATACCTTAATTTTGGAAGAATAAATTGAGGTTTGGATCATTTGGAATATATATGGCAATTGATCTGTAGAATGTGGTGGTTGATCGATTTGGAGGGAGAGGGTTGACCAGCATCTTGGATGTGTGTGGCGGTCGATCGTCCAAAGGAATCAATCGACCAGTGTCATCGACTAGCAATTCACTATGTTGTAAAATATGGATTGGCGGTCGATCGTCCAAGGGAGAATCGATCAACCAATAATTTGGAAAGTCGCCAATAATTAAGAAACTGTCACCTGGAAGTGGAGGAGTTTAGCGTTGGACGCATCTGGATAATCAAGCGTCTATCCTTTTGGCCTTCCACCTTCATTGGACGCTAAAAGGTTGTGGGATACAGCCTATAAATAGTGAAGTAGGAGTGTAAAATTATCACAGTGAAGGAAACCGAGAGAGAGTTTAAAAGAGGAACTATGAGGAGAAACTCTGTGTTTTGAAAGAAACTGAGTGAGGGTTGTTGGGTGTTTCTAGAAGAAAGTTGGGGGAAAGAGTTATGTTCTTTGCTTCTATTTTCGGGTCTTTCTTGAAGTTTACCGTGTGAGAAGGAGAAATAGTTTGAGTAAAAGTCTGGGTGAAAAAGTTGCTATGAATTTATGAGAACTAGGGGAAGTGAATTCTGGAAAGAAAGTTTGGGAGTTCTCTTTGGTTTCAAATTCTCGGGTTCTTCTAGTATAGTTTTTCTGCCATGTTTTATTGAAATTATCTTGATGAAATACAATGAATAAAGCATAAAGATGAGAATATGCCGGATTGTTTCACTCTAATTATTATACTCTTGGCCGAGAGGCATTATTGGAAGGTTTATTATGTTACCATGTTAAGTCTACTATTAAATATTGTCGATAAAACTATCTGAGTAATTGTTGCTTCAGTTGTTATAATCTGTTAGTTTAATGGTCTTGACGAGAAGTGATTTTGAAGGATATTTTTGAATATATGTATTTTGGATTTGAGATTTAGACTTAAGTTTACTCTCTGCATGATATTGAACTTGTTGAGAATATTAGTTTTGTTTGTAGGCATATTCTATGTTGTCTTACTATTTCGATAAATTAGTGTTCACCGTTTGAGTGGATGTTATTCAGAACTAGTGTTTGGCAGTGGAATTTTATTGTTGAAACTATGATTGGGAAACTATGCTTTGGTCATTGTTGGAATAGCCTGTTAAGTTGAATTATTGGATAGGGTTAGAAATTATACTCCATTGGTTGATGCGTTATCCTATTAGAAATGTTAGGAAAACTATGCACTATCGGGGAAATCAGTCAATCAAGTTAAGATTATTTCATTTGACGCAGAGTTTCATAAACCATTGTTATTGTGAATAGGTTTTGGAGATGGATAACTTTAAGTACTAACTCTCTAAAGCTAAGGACTCCAGGTAAGTAGTACTGCATGTGAAAGGACCTACATCACGGGAATTAAGGTTTGTTTGATGCTTGCATTTACTTGATGTATTGTTGATTGTTTGGTGTGAATTGTATATTTATTATATTTAAGTTCAGTTCCTTAGTTAAGAATAGATCATATTTTAAGGATACGATAGATAGAATTGTATGCTTGCATCATTGTTTTCCTAAAGTACATGGAAATGCAAATGTAACTGAATTAAACAGAATAAACGTAAATAGTTATTTTTGTGCTCCAGTTGGTCAAATCTGACACAGAAACCAAAGATAAGTAAATATATGTTTTTGTGGTCCAGTTGGTTAAGTCTGACACAGAAACCAAAGATAAGTAAATAGTTTTTTTTGTGGTCTAGTAGGTTAAGTCTGGCACAGAAACCAAAGACATATAACTGGAACTAAATAACAATGGAACACACGTGAATAAAGTTAAGTGATATTGTGAGATGTGGGTTCATAAGTTGGTCGCTTAGGTGTGTGCCATAGAATGGTCGTCTTGTGCATAAACCACTCTACCTTTTTCAAATTGACATCTCCAACATCGGTAAAGTTAATGGTAAAGGAAATGGTAACAGAATAATAAACATTGAAAACTGTATGAGTTTTTAAAGAGCATTGCATGAGCACTTTTATTTTTATATCACTTACTAAGCTTTAGGCTCATAGTTAGGTCCTGTGATGTAAGTAAGGAGCCAATGATTGGATAAAGCTTGTTGAGAATGCAGCTTATGGGGTGTTGTTGTGTTGAGCTGTTCGTGCTGTTGGCGATATTGACCTTGGTGGGTTATGGATCAGGGAATGATTTTTAATGTGCTAAGTATTTCAATTGTTTCAAATAATGTTTAATTGAGACAAATGTTTTAAGTAGTTTTCAAGCATCAATGGTGGTTTACTTTGAATGTTTTCAAACTAGTGAATTGTATGGTTTTATATGGTTAAGACTTCCGCTTTGTTTTACTCTGGTATTCCCCCACATAAGTGTTTTAAAAGATCAAAAATTTTTATACGGTAAAAAGATTACGGGATGTTACAAATGCAATGTCTGATTAATTAAATAGTGCATTTATTTAACAAAAACCATCTTAAAATGTTCATGAATGTCAATATGCATGATCATATACCATTGTATATAAAGTCGTACACAACCATAAAACCACACCGAACTAGCCATTGTTTCCCATAGGTGAGCTCATGAAATACATAACCTGCGAAGGGCTAAGGTTTTTCAATCCAAGGGGGACCCATAGTCTCTACCCTTATTTACATATGTCACACAAATATATAGCCTAGTAAGATATATTGGGTTCGTATATGACCAATCATACCCGCCAGATAATACTCTTTCTTACATATTAACATTTCATGATGCATGATTTTGCATCCACATTATACATACATTAAATACATACTAATAATGTTGATGATTCATTCAATTCATCCAACATGTCTTAAACCCTTGGTATTGATGGTTATCTGATTGATGGCTCAACTATCCACACACATTCTCATAAAACCATCCTTTTTTCTTACTAATAATGTTGGAATGGCACAAGGACTCAATGATTCACAAATGTACCCCTTTTCAAGTAAATCAGTAACTTGATTGTGTGGCTCTTTTGCTTATTCCGAATTTAATCTATAAGAGGGTTTGTTTGGCAACACAACTTTGGGTAAAAGATCAATTTGGTGCTCAATGCCCCAAAAAGGAGGAAGTCCATGAGGAAGTCTTCTAGAAAAATATCTTGAAATTGCTCAATAAGGTCTTTGATTACCTCTGGAATTACTCCTCTCTCTTCAAGCCTTTCTCAGAACATAATCTCACAAGAAGCTGGCAACTTGATAAAACTTTCTTCAACTTATTCTTCGACAAGTATAGAGATTATTTGCTGGTGTTCTCATTGCTTGCTTGAAGGTCGATTTTTATTTGATCCAGAGATAAAGGGGGCTAACTTAACCATCTTACCATCATGCTTGAATAAATAAAAATTTGTATACCCATCATGGATAGCCCTCCTATCAAATTGTCGCAACTTATGCAACATGATATGACTTGCCTCCATAGGAACTACATCGTAAATAACCTCATCTTGATATTTTCTCATAGAAAAGAGAATCGTCACTTGCTTTGTAACTTTTAAGTCCCTTTTTTGTTAAGCCAACTTAAATTGTAAAGGGTCAGGTGTACAGATGTCTCTAACCTCAACTTTTCTACCATATCCATAGAGGCAACATTGACGCAACTGCCTCCATCAATAATTAAAGAGCATATTTTATCTTTGACTAAACAACGGCTATGGAAGACATTTTCTCTTTGGCACACATCATGCCAACTTTGTGTAGTAAGAGCCCTCCGAATAACCACGAGAAGAGGACCCTCTTAAACCACTTTCTCTTGTAATTGCTCATCTTCCTTAGTAATTACATCTTTTTCGTGATGACTTTAAACTTGGTTGGAGGGAGGCTATGTGTCCAAAACCAAGGCACTTGAAACACTTAATTTCCCTAGCCCTTGTTTGCATTGATTCTCCCACAAATTTTTTTTCTTCTTGCCCCTAACCCACTGGGAACTTGTTAGGAACTGACTTAACTTCAAACTTGGATGGTATTTTATTTGCTATGGGCCTTGGTGTTGGGCTATTACTGAACACTTTTGAAGATCTCTTGCGTTGTTGTTCTACTTTCAATGATAATTGGATTATTCCATCCAAGTGCACATCAGGTTGTAATTTGACTACATCCTTAATTTTCTTATTTAAACCCTTGATGAATCTTGCTATAGTTTGCTCCTCGGGGGCTCTTCAATCCCACTTCGAATCTTCAAGTTTCAAATTCAATCACATATTTCTCGATGGATAGTACTCCTTGCCTCAAACTTTGCATTTGTAAGAAAAGCTCAGAGTTGTAGTGGCTTGGCACAAATCTTCATCTCATTAATTGTTTCATCATACTCCACATCAAAATTCTTCCTTCACCATTCACCTTCTTTGAGTTTTAAGATTTTCCAACCAGGGAGTAGCATAACCAATAAATTTTAGAGAGGCCATTTGAATCTTAGTATTTTTTAATAATTATAGCAATCAAAAATTTTCTCAAATTTCTCCCCCCAATCAAGAAATTTGTCGTCATTGTTAGACCTTCTAAATTCTAGTATGGACAATTTTATATGCCTGAAATTATCATAAATGTCATTCGCAAACCTTGGAATATGCAAGCCCTCATAGTCAATATCATTGTCAATCTTATCTTTTATCACATCTTTCATCTTTTGTCTTCCACTTTTAGCACCCCCACGACTCCTTGGTTTAACAGTTCTTGGAGCCCGTTCATTTTGATTCATCGGCCATTGTAACTGTTGAGTAATGGTAGAAAGAGAAGTTCTCAACTCATCTATTTGTCCTTCAGTGCTACGGCTTACCCATTAGGTGGGTGGGTTGGCAATTGTATATTCAAGTCACGTGTTTGAGATGTATTTGCTTTACCCCTAGTCATTATAGTTAAAGATAGACTCTAATACAAAATGATGCACTTCAAATAGGATTCATGAGAGTTAGTGAAGGGTGCGGTCGACCTGTATGGAGGAGTGGTCAATCGGAAAACAAACAAATTCAATAGACCACTACTAGATGATTTGCGGTCAACTGAAGAAATAAAAGCAGTCAACCAGAATATTTTAGAGTTTCTTAAAGAGCGGTTGATCAGATATGTAGAGCGGTCGACCGTAACACTCTTTAGCGTCATTTTTGGACATGGTACGGGCGACCGGTATTCAAATTGCAAGTGACCGTACGTAGATAAAAATAGAAACTTGATTCTGTGATTGACACTGTTCTGAGGGAATCCACAAAAATTCTTAGCTCTAATCTTTGGTTCTAAATTTCCAATGATTTTTCCCTCAAAAATTTGATCTTTTTTACTAGACCAAGAGACAGAATTCTACCCACCAAAATGAAGAAATAACTAGTGAAATATGAATGGGCAAGTTGGTCAGAAAGCCGCTAAAATCTAAGGTTTCCTACTACAAGGAAATCTACCCAAAAGAAGAAAACACTCTAACTTGATAATTTTTTAGCTTCAACAACTCCACTGTGAATTTGCTCAATGAGATAAACAAGGAAGTTGCAGTAAAAAAGATTACTAATTCAACTCTCATGAAGAATTAGAAACTAGGACATAAATCGATGATTGCGAGCAACCAAGTGAAATGTTGGTTTTTGCTCGCAAAGAACAAAAAAAAAGAGGCAAAGTTCTAATATTTTTTTTATTCAAAACTAATGGAAAGAAACCCTAAGGTCTGCTTAAATAGCTCCTTTGAAATTAGGGACAAGTTCAACAAGAAATTATGAAATAACCTTATGAAAATTAAAACTCGCTTGAAAACAAACCCCTAGTCAAGTGTGACAAACAAACTTTATTAAAATAGATAAATAACTAAATAATACTTCATTTTGAATACCTCTTTAGTTGTACTCTCCTTCGACTTCAACTTAGACCCAATGATTCCAACTGATGACGTTCTTTGACATTCCTTCATTAATGTTGTTTAGGGGTTCCTACAAGCTTTCTTACCACATTTTTTCTACAAAATAAATTAAATTATAATAATTGGTTAGCCTCATTGACTGAGATATCGTGATTGGTCCTCGTGGCACATTATTTTCTCTTTTTCTTTCCTTAGATATCTATTGAGTGTTACATGTGTTGGTGCAGATTTATTTATTTAATTTAGTTTTGTATCTGAATATTTGAATGATATTTGAACATTTGGGTTTGATGCACAGTGTATAATACATTTATGTCATTATTTCTCATTATCATTGTGTGGACCTAGGTCCATCCCATGTGGGCTATGGCTTTTATTTATGCTCAAGTCTTCTACTTCGAACCAAGGTTTGGGCAGGGCAGTCGGGTCCTCTCCGAGAATCGGGTCGTTCGACTTAGCGTTTCTGTTAGGCCCGCATCCAAGTTGTGACATCCATTGTCACATCCCAATTTCAAAAGCCACTTTTTTATAAAAACGTGATAAGATAAAATATGCCTTTGAAAATGGTTTGTAAAGTGGAAAACTTTCCTTTAATAAAATCCATCACATTTATTTATAGTCAAACGAGTTCCTAAACTTGTTTTTAACATAAAAACATACTTCATGAAATGAGCATAAAACATACCTCATAAAATACTAATTCTATATTTCAGATCTTTTATTTAATAAACTTTTCCTTGAATCTTAGCCTACCAATCAAATATCTCGCAACTACACTAAGTCATTACCATGGAGATACCTCTTCAACCTTACCTTTCATTTGGATTTACCATCAGGTACATCATTAATTAATTCCTCACCTACATCACAAGATTCATTTGTAAGTCTAACGCTTAATAAGTAATGCATTGAATGACATGAACATGATATGCAATTTTCGTAAAACATGTAATTTTCATTTTTTTCTCTCTTTCTTTATTTTGTTTCACTTTACAATCTAAAGCTTTAGAGGTAATTTAGTTTAGGGGAAGAGAAAACATCAATAGGTCCACCTCTTGCAGGATAGCCTACTCGACCCCACTCCACAAGGTCTCATTACATATCTCATTTCATTTTCATTCTTTAACAAGTAAGAAAATATGCATGGAAATTTTTTTCTGTCCTTTCTTAGAATACATTTTGAATGATGTATGTGAATGCTCGTGTATGGTCATGACAGTCAATCTCATGCATCATACAAGTATAACATGATTCATAACATATTAATAATCTACATCATGATATCAGACATTATCATATCAAACATCAATAGCAACATATGTTTATCTACATCAAGGCATACAAATATCACTGCATAATCATACCTATCATGATCATGACTAACATAGCATAACATCATCCAACATAGTGTATTCTATTATATCAAATAAAAAAATGCCATGTGAATGTCAATTGCATGGTATTCAATCATTATAACATATTCTACATTTGATGTCATAGCATTATAGCATGTTATCAACAAAGCATATTATCAATCAACGTTATCACTTATAACAAGCATTCTATATTCAACATCACGACAAAGCATATCATCAATCAAAAGACACCCTAGTGTCTCGTGATATAGGTCATTAAACCAAACACATGCAATATTATTTACCTCGGAGTCTTAGCACAAAATCTAGCAATCGACTTAATTATCTTCTTGAATCGAAGGACCTAAAATATGTTAATTTCATCATTAGCATCAAATCGTACATACGTATTGTAATGTGCTTAACTCCTCCTACATATATCCAATTTATGAATTTATAGAACCTATAGTTTCCTAATAGAGTGTACAATAACATATAAAAACTGATTTGAATATCCAAATCCACATGTTTCAGGTATGTCATACAAAACTAAACTATTCTCGCACAATTCCTAATTTCTATCTCATTCAACTTTTAAAATTCATAACTCCAATTATAGTAATTCAAAAGCTTCAATTTCGGGCCTATAGCCCTCTTAAGATGTCTATAAAAACATAATAAAACAGTTTTGCAATTGAAAATTGTTAAGTTGTGGAATTAAGGTCAAACCTGAAATTGATCAAAATTTCCGAATTTTGACCAATTTTGACATTAGGTCTATAAACATGCATAATTTGACCATTTCCTTTCTTCTATAACCATCCGCTTGTTTTACAAGACAAGAATAAGTATCTTCAACTAGAATAATTGAACATAAAATCTAGATTCAAGGACCATTTCTAACCATTTATACTACCCCATAAAATTACTCACAATAACATGTTTTCTTGAGCTATTTATAAACTAGCATTAATATGAACTAGAATTCCAAAGAGGAAGACTTAACTTATCTTCTGAAAAAGGAGAGAAAACTATAATGCCCCATTTTCCATAACATTTTTTTTAAACATGTTTGACATGCTATTAAAATTGTAACGTAGCAGAAGACCTTTCTTTCAAATTAAAAGACTTATTCATATCATTCAAACATACAAAACATATTTTACAAAATATTATCTCAATCTTTTCCATTAATCAGTATAAAAACTATATTTTAAAATATTTATACAAAAAGTCATGAGTCATAACCCATCAGTAGAAATCACCACGCAACACAAGTGCTTGATGTAGCTATGCTCCTTCAGCTGTAGTTCCCTTATCAATAGTTGACATTTTCTTCATTCAAGTCACACTCCTCACCTACATCACAAAATTTAACTATAAACCTAATGTTCATCAAGAGATAAAATAGATTATTAATAATGATATGCTCATGTTATGCAATTTTAAAAAACACGTATTTTTCATTCAGTCTTTCTTTTCTTTCACATAATAGTCCAGCCATCGAGGTACATCAGTCCAAGGAAGAGTGACATTATTTAGTCCTCCTTTTACGGGATAGTCACCTCAAATCCCCTGACTCACAGCGTCTATTTACGTTTATTCAATTTATTTTCAGTTTGTCAATTATAAACATATGCATAAAATCATTTTTGCATAGTTTCTTGAAAACCATGATGCATAAATTATGTATGTGACCATAACAATACATAACATTTTTTAAGAATCCTATAACATGTTCATACATCACAATTCATTATCCATTATGGCATGTCAATATTAAACAACCAATTGATCATAATAATATCCTTACATAACACAATAAATCAAACAATGACACAATTATCAACACTAAACCCAATATTTCAATACAAGTCAAAATCCTACATAAATAACAATGTCATCAATAAATTCCTAATATCTTGCATGTAGGCTAAAATGGCTAAAAGCATGCACTATCTCTTACCTTATGCTTTTAAGACAATTACAACAACTTAATAGATATCTTTTTGAGTTTCAAAACCTAAGACATGATAAGTTTCATGTTAGTATACATTATATTCTTATAACTTAAAACATACACACATTTTTATCTCCTTCCTGTTTTTGTCCAATCTTTGAAAATTCAAAACTCCAACTATACTTAATCAATTCCACTAATTCCAAAGTTTATTGTTACCTTGAAGTGTCTAGTATAACATAATGGAATGGTTTTGAATTTGAATCTCATTAGGACAATCCTTAACTTCCAACATAAAAAGTACACAGTTTTGACCACTTTCAAGCCTTTCACCCTTTTTGGTTTACAAACCTATTCAAACTTTTTTTAAAAATTCTCATAATTTATGAAAAACAAAACTTTGTTACCTTCAAAAGTTGAAGAAAAAATGTTTTTCCCTTGAGAGCTTTTGATCCTCAATAATCTCTACGATTGAGAGTTTATTTCTTTAAAGAAAACCTTCTTAAGCCTTCTCCTCTCTTCTCAGCATGAAGTGCCCCCTTGATCAGCCTTGAAACTGCTTAGCCAGCACGTTTTTTTCCAATTAAAACATGACACTTAATTTTATTGCAAGTGACCTTTCGCATTCCTAGTCAACCACACCTAAACTCCAGTCGACCACTCCCTCATATTTCAAAGAAAAACCTTAACTGGATCTCTATGGATGCCTACCCTTCTGAAAAAGTCATTTTACACAGGTTGCAAATGACCACATCCTCATATCCGGTCGACCGCATTTCCACCCGAAACTAAAACAATCTACCTTTAGTCTAGTCAACCACACTCTTAACCCAGTCGACCGCAAAATGACTGAGAGAAAAGCATTCTTTACTGGTCTAAAGACCAGTCAACCGCATCTTCAACACTGATCAACTATAATACAACCTGAGAGGTTTCGAACACATTTTCATGGTCATTCACACTTCTACGGTTACTCGTGCTTCCACGGCCACCCGCACTTCCTCGAATACTTGGAATTGCCTTGAATCCTAGTCGAACACACTCATACCCTAGTCAACTGCAAATCTATCTGAGACCAATACATTCTTCACTGCCCTTGTAATAGTCAACCACAAATACAACTTTGGGCAACCGCAAAACTACCCGAGAGTAAGTCCCAACTTTGGATGTGCAGTCAAGTCGTCTGCTCCTAACCATGGGCATCCACAACAATGCAAACCATCTTCATCCCCCAAAATCCACAAAACACAACCACAACACAATCATCCAATATAATTCCAATAATTAATCATCCAAACCATAAAAATCAACATTTTCAACACAAATAATATTACACAATTTTCAAACATAGTTAACACATAAATCCACATTTAGCAAAATAAAATTTTTGGGTATTACAAAAGTTGCTATCTTCGTGGGTTCCTTTGGCACAAAGTGAATGTTTGCAACAAGAGAGACTTTATTAAGTAATGGATTTGAAGAGACTTTTGACATCTCCTTAGATGAGCGGAGGGGTTTATTAGCTAAAATGAAGAGTCATAGTCTCTCAACTTTCATAGAGCGCATTACTATGCATCCCTTTATGGTTTTGAGTGTTAATCACTCACCTTTCAACTGAAAAATCGCCAACTTTTTGACTTTTGGATGATTGAACTTACTTTGCTTATGCCCACACTAGTGTATTTTATGCTTTTTTTTTACGTCTGCAATAACCTTCGAGCACCCATGACCAGACAGGTCTTAGGAGTCCAAACGTCCACATTTATTTCCAAATGCCCCCATCTCAAGGGAGTTCAACAATCCAGACAACAACATTTAATTCTGGACATCCACAACCCAAAAGGTTCACCAATCTGGACATCCACTCTTGATACGCAGTCGCCCACAACATCATTTATACTAAAACCATTTATATCCCAAAATCCTAGTAACTCTATCATCTTAGCATAGAGTATTTCTATCGTGAATATTCATTTTACTGCCACATGCTTCCATAAATAACACATAAACCAAGTAACTATATGTTCAAATTTTTTAAGTGTTACATCCGCGAGGCTCTTCGGGTGCCCACTGCAGGTGTCCACATGTGTTTCTAGACTTCTGCAATTTGAGCTTCAAAAAATAATGTGTAACGTCCAGAGTTAATTTTCTTACTTTTTTCTTCTTAATTACCGTGTAAAATTTTTCTTTTTATTTATGTAAAATATACGAGAGGAAATAGTTAAAGTGAGTGAGATAAATTAAAAATGCATAGTTAAATCAGAGTAAAAGCAGAAACATAATTAAATCCAAAATAAGGTTTGACGATCAAAACGTGAGTTAACAGTTTTACAAAACGTTTATAAATTATCCACCCATTTCAAAATAGCATTTTTACTTCACGCGAGCCATAACCTTTTCAGGTCGATTTAGCTGGGTAACCCAATTTCTCAACAGGAAATCCCTCCTCCTCCACTCCAAGAGTAACCACATCCTAACAATCACCTACACACACAAACAAACTGTGAGCCTAAGGCTCAACAAGAAATGAGATGCAATATGATGTATGTCTGTAACTAATTATGTCAGAATGGAATCTACCTAAACTGTTCTTTACTCACTGTCATATGCATTAACTAGTACCTCAAAGCTGGGACATTGGAGGTTCCGTCGCAGAGAGAGTGGCCACTAGTCGGCATCTAACCCTTGAGTAGACAGGCTCTCGCGACCCTGTAAGGGCAGGGCATAATCTCGAGTCTACTCGGTTACGATCTGAACCACCTCCCCAACCTCTAATTCCCCTTACATTCATTTACTTTATCCCATTTTCTCTCACAATAAGCATATGAATACCAACCCGAACGTGGTATTCCTAATTGTTTCTATTATCATGATGCATGTCAATGCGGTGCACAGATCACAACAATATATCAATATCATTCAATGGGAAATGTAACGATCTAATCTACGCAAGTACAAGTCAACAATTAAGAGTAATTTAACAACTTATACTACAAAGCAACATAATAAAATATGGTGATCATGGGTAATAATCCAAACAACGAAAACTAACAATCTAAATATTCGAGAACTATCATGAGGCAATATAAAGTAATTAGAACTAGCATAACATAATTTTGAATAGAAAAACAGTAGCTAGGCATTAAATACGATGATAAATAATGGCGTTCTATAGCATGAAGCGATATGTTACAAAAGAATAATTCAAAGCTACCTAAATACAAACTAACGATTCGTATTATTGACAACAAAGCATTATAACGTGGATTGCAAGGCAGCGTATTAAATACGGTAGTTAATCATTGGCGGAAACATGCTTATTAAATCAGTAAATTGACAATGGGAGATGAGCATAGTCGTAGTGAATCGAGACAGCATACTATCCAGGAAATAAGCAGTCAAACAGAGTCTAATCATGCTTATAATTGGTAGATGCTTTAACTGAAATTAATTGCACAGAGAAATAAAATCAAGTAGCAGAGTCTATAAGCGTTAAACAACCAAGGGACTAACAACCAATTTATTACTTCCATTACAACAGGGAAAATAATCACAAGGTACTAGTGGGCAATTCACAATAGAGGGATTGCTAGACATGCTTGACAATTAAAGAAAAATAATAGCAATTAACTAGCAGAGAAATAAACTGAACAATTACTAACAAAGATGCTTGGCATGGATGTTTACTACAGCAGTTTAGTACAATTAACAAATAGCAGGGTATCTAGGATAGACAACTAAGACGTGCGAGTTAAACTAATGATGCTACCCTAAATAATAAGCTATAGAACAATATTACTTTAATCCACAGATTATGCGTTAACCATGAAACGTTAGATAATATTATCTAGTGAATTAATCAAGAGCAGTAGAGAAGTTACCTACCATAGAGAACTAAACATGCTATTTAGAATTTAGGATTAACCTAACCATTGATAACTTGTAGCTAACCAACCAGAGGGAAAATCAAAATCCAACCCACAGTTCATGCTTCACATAACAGGGAACTAACTCACAGTTCAAAAAGTCTCATATCAGAGGCTAACTAAGCAAAGACTAACATTGCATAATCGGCCAATTAACCAAACCAAGATTAGTAGTATCCAACAGAAGCATCATCAAGAATCATCCAGAATACAGAAACAGTATTAACAATCAAGAAAAACTCTACTTGTGGTGTAGGGCCTCCACTGGCCACAACACTACTCATTTTCTTACCTCACAACAATTGAAGACTTACAACACAGAGAATAGCAGTAGCAGAGAATGTCCACCGCAGCAACAGAACTCACAGTTCACAGCACACTCATGGCTTACCAACACACACAAGACACCAGTATAATATTTCCCTCACTCACTCCTCAACACACAGTCGCAGCTCTCAGTTAAAATATAGTTCTCGGCAAAATGCAGCTCCTCTAGGAAAGTGGCAACCACACACGCACGGCCCCCCACTTATAGATAGAAGGAGCGAAGCTTCCAAGAGGATTTACTAGTGCATGGACAATCACCAATTCCAACAAAGGTGGTCCAATACCTCGATGCCACGTGGAAAGTTCACAATCTCCTCGGGAGAAAAAGAAAGCATCGTGAGGAGATTCAAAAAAATGGCGGCAATTGAAGCTGCAATTTCGTTAAAACCAGACTTTTTGGTCGAGGAAGTCGACCGTACTATCGAACTCATGGCGACCAAAAACTCAATTTGGCCACGGTTTTGCGTTTTTGGTCGGATCTTGCGACCGTGTCCCGATCGATGATTTGACCACAAAATCAACGAATTTGACAGATTCAAAAACTTCTTGTTTTTCGGTCACACATCACGTCCACACCCTCAACCACCTTGCGTCCAAACCCACAAAATGTAATCTGGAATGCATTTCGGATGCGAACCTTGACCATATCTTCGACCGCAGTGCGACCAAAAACCCAAAATGCAATCTGTAATGCATTTCGGACAAGAAGCCCAACCACGACCCATACCACTCGGCGACCAAAAACCCAAAATGCACTTTTTTTCTTTAAAAATTTATACTTTAATCACTCCACAATATTTTTCATATATTTACACGGTATTATTTTGACAAAATACCGTCCCGCAATATAATACATTAATTTCAAAAAATTCATTACATAATATTAACAGAGAAAAATTATCGTGGTATTACATAATGCCTCATGATTCAGCTTTCGCAACTTGCTCTGGGCATCCACTGCGAGTGTTCACATCTAAGGTCCTAATGTTTTCCCTTCTGTTATCAAATGGTTTGACACTCAGGACTGAGCTTCTGCGGATATCACTAGGTGTCCGATACAGATGTCCACGTCCAAACAGCTCTTGGGATTGGGCGTCTGTGAATTCTTCTATTTTGCATATGGCTCAGGACTTGCACCCACAAATTCTTCAATTTTGCATATGGCTCGAAACAGGGCTTTTGCATTTTATCTGAGGGTGCTCGCACAGTCTATACTTAGACTTTTCGAGCCACTTTTGATTGAGTTCTACATGTAAATTTAAGCTATTGTTGCATAGACTCAAATAAACATATTAGAAACTCCAAATACTTATTTATAAGGGTATTTTTAATTAGAGTATAAATATATATAACAATATTTATCAACGTACAATTATCATTAACTGAAATTAATATTTTATTAATTATGTCAATTATTAGAATAATTAATCTTAATACATATTAATCACATGACAATGACCAAAACAAATGTAACTTCAACCAAACCGGACGATACTTAAGAAGCAATAGACCGAACGGGGTGGAATGTTAACCTGAAACACCTCTCTCTAGACTCCATGCCGACCCGGCCTCTCCCTCTCCCTCTCCCTCTCCCTCTCCATGAAAGATGAACCCTTCAGCTCCGTATTCAATCCCTCCTTCATTTACCCTTTTTCTTCCTCAAAACCCTAATCTTCCCTCAAACTCTTATCCTTATTCTGCTTCTTCTACCTTTGAACTTCAAACTTCTCTGCTTCCTGATCTCTCTTCCACTCTATCATCTCTGGACGACCTCATCAACCTCTCCAACCAAACCCTCCTCTCTCTCTCCAATCTGAAGCTCTTCCCCACCACCAATGGCGGTCTCATTCCCTGCCCTTTCGATCCCAAACACCTTCTTCCTCCCCCATCCCTCTTCCGCCACTTCCTCCGTTGCCCCTCTTCTAACCATCCTACTCTCGACGCTGACCACCTGCTCCAATCTCTCCATTACCCCAGAAACGTCGTTGCATCTGATGAATTGCTTAGTGAAGACCGATTTCGTCAGCAGTTGCCTGAATCAGAGGGGGACCTATGCTTCTCTGTCGACAATAATTTTGATTGGGTTTCCAATTTCTTCTACCTCAACTGCCCTGGTGTTGTTAGCACATCTAAACAGGACGCTGTGCAGAAGACGTTTGCGCTTCCACGTATTTTAGCAACTGAATGCGAAAATTTCACCAATAGTAGTGATGGAGAGGGAAAGAATCTGCAAAAAGAATGTCTAAAATTGCTCCCCTCTAATTTGTGGGCTCTTCAGAGCGAGTTACTAGTATGGAATGGCTATCCTTACAACTACTCATATGATGTTCTTTGCGCTCTTGTAAGTTCAGATATGGTTAGAGTGCAGCATTTGATGGAATGGGTAGTTGAAAATTCGCCTCGTTATGGTATTGTGATAGATTCAGCCATGAGAGATCACATATTTTTACTTTTCAGACTATGTTTGAAAGCCATTAGAAAGGAAGCATTGAGCTTCCTGGAGAATAGGGATAGGAAAGAGGGTGGTTCTATGAATTTCAAGTGTCCTAATTTGGTTCAGGCGTTGATGTGGTTAGTGTCTCATCTTTCAATACTCTATGGTGATTCAAATGGGAAGTTTTTCGCCATTAATATGCTTAGACAGTTTGTAATAGTTACTGCATCTGGCTTGGCATGTTTGCCTTTAGAAGACTTAGGGGCGTGTAATTCTGTTTCAAAGGAAGGATATCAGAATTTGGATTCTAATTGTAGGGATGTTGTTGATAATAAGCTTGGCAAATCAAATGAGGAAAATAAAAACCAGGATTTGAATAATATTGAGGATGGAAATGTCACAATAGGACCAATATTTGTTTCGCAAGTGGCAGCTGCAGTAGCTGCTTTACACGAACGGTCTCTTCTTGAGGAAAAAATTAAGGCTCTGTGTCTTTCTCAGTCCCTTAACAGATATCAGAGGTATTTTACTTTCTCTCATTTTCTTTCATATTTTTTCTTTTGCTTTTTAGTTTATTCATTAACTTGTCTTACACATCAGGACTGACTTATTCATATTAAATAGTAGTTTTCAATTCCAAGGATGTCTAAAAGATCTCCACCATTGTTTTCGTTTTTTCTATTTCGTTGCTTTCATGTTAGTTTATGAAATTCTAGCGTATTTATTGTGTTCTTTGAATGCCACGGGGTTGTGAAATTAAAATGTTTTGGGTGAATTTGTCTGAGATTACATTTGTAAATCTATCTGTATCATATGTTTGAATAGTTATCTGATGGTTGATGTGTTTCATTTTCCCCTTATTCAATTAATGAAAGATGTTGCATTTGTAATCATTGTCCATTAAATCGAAATTGTCACATACAAATTCAAAAATTGAATGTCATTTCCAAAATGAAAAGAAAATGAATTGCTACAAATCTCTATATACAGATATTTTTATCTACAAGAAGTAATGAATGTATTAAAAAAAAACATCTTTTTTGAAGTTTCTCCCTATTTGTAGTTCTTGAATTTCAAAACCTTAAAAAACATTTAACACTTCTATGTTTGAGGATGACTGAGCATGATTTCATCTCAAGAAGAGCCGATGAAGAGCGTAAAAAGCATCCCGACTATAGACCAGTTATTGACCACGATGGACTTCCGATACACCAGTCTTATAACCCGGTATTTGTAATTATATTTATGTTCTAACATTAATGCCTTGTCATTTTATATGTCTTTGTCAATGCTTAAGAACTTTGTACGAGTCAACAATCGTGAGATTCTGTTCCATTGTACTGTATTTTATTTCTCAAGAACAATTATATTCAAGATTTGAGAAGCAAGTTAATTGCATTTTTAATAATTTCGTATAGAAAACTTCCATGGGGTAATAAAGTTTGCTCTTCTATGACATGAAGTTAGACTAATGTAAACTTTCTCTTTATATCTCCTTGAGCCATAAAGCCATCAAGTTCTGTCTCAAACTAACAATATTATGAATTCCTTTTTTAGGAAACAAATAAAAGTAAAACAAGAGAGGAAATTCTAGCTGAAGAAAGAGATTACAAACGACGACGAATGTCATACCGCGGCAAAAAGGTTAAGCGAACATCTTTACAGGTAAGTTAAGGATTTGTTACCAATGGAATATGACAAAATACTTTTTTTGTTCTTGTCGACTATCATTTTATCAATCTGCCATGGTTGTTAACTTATTTCTATAAATATACTTCAAGGTAACAAGGGATATCATTGAAGAATACATGGATGAAATCAAACAAGCGGGCGGAATTGGGTGTTTTGTGAAGGAAACCGAAGATAGATTAGCATTTCCAACCAAATCAATCAACCAGGATATCATGGGTATTGATGGACCAAAACAAGCAAACTATGACTCGGCTAGACCAGTACCAAATCATTCAAGAGAGCATTATACTAAAAATACATGCTCTTCAGCTTCTCAAGACGCTTCCCCTCATAGAGATGAGCATCCTAGACAGCACTACGAAAAAAACAATGATTTTGTAGAAGAGAAAAGGAGAAATAACAGTACTGGCAGACATAATCGAGAGTACCATTACAGAAGTTCAGATAGACATGACAGGCATAGCCAGAGCCACAAGGAGAGTGGTCATCGTGTGAAAGGAGATGATGTTGAAACACGAAGATCCAGGCATCGTGAGATTAACAGACAAAGTGGTGTTTCCAATTATCGCAAAAGTAAATCATCTTCTATGTCAAAATATGAGAATGATTCAAGAGTAAGAAAGGAGTATTTTAGTAACAGATGGGAAAGCAACTCAGATAAGAATTATGATTCAGACTCTCGAGTTCAAAAAGACATTGGAGATAGATATGACCCATCAGAAAGTTTTGACGATTGAACGCCAGTTTGTTCGTGCCAGGACGAAGGTTAGACTGGATAAACATAGTGCTGATGCAATTAATCACAGATAATGCTAATGCAATTAATCACAGATCCAGTGGATACAACAAAAGAAGGCAGAAACTCAATTATAGCAAAAAAACCTTTCTGCAGCGGTAAGTTTTTCCGCTCAGTTTAGATTTCTTGAGTGATACCCATGATTTTTTTTTTTTTTTTTGACCTGTTTTATTGACAACTATGCAGCCTGTAATCTTGAGGATTCACCGAGTTATTCTTGATCCGTATCCTCCTTTGTATCCTTCATTGATTTGATTAATATGCATACTTTATACCATTGTTTCGTTTTATTCTTCCGAGAAGATTAAAAAAGGGATGAAAGCTTCATAGATCATTAAGAAAAATGGACGAGGCCATAGATATGCAAATATACAAATTGAAGTTCACTTCTTGTTTGCTCGCATAACTAGGTCAGGATGCATAATAAATGATGATAAGATGAAGTTTGAAGCATCATGAAAACTACTTACTTGATCATCATAATTTAGGCGTTTTCTACAGTACAAAGTATAGAATTTTCACTCGGGAAGTAAGACATTAAATATAGATTTAATACAAGCAAGTGAAAAAGTTAAAAGGTCACGTTTTTTTCAAAAACTACGTGAATTTCTTCCAAGATGGTATTGATAGTATTGAAAACTGGCTGCCCCACAAGTCTCTTAGTGCTTGGTTTGGCCAGAATAATTGAGTAATATACTTTGGACTGTTGAATTACATGTTGTTTGCCTGTGTCTTATTCTGGGCTGTGTTGTATTGGCAAACTTTTATGTAGTTGTTGGTCGGATCTCCCTGCAGGATCATTTTCAAAAGCAGTTTGGGAGGATATGTTTCTGCCTCTGAATTTTTAATGGAGTCTATCTAATCGTAGTGTAATTTGTTTCAAATCATCGCTTTTGAATTTCCCGGCCTGGCCAGGCCATATATTGTTGGTTCAGGAACCAAGTCTGCTAAATTTGCTTTGATCTCAAAACAGTAACAAGTGTGTGTGCGTGTGTGTGAGCAGATGAAAATGGATTTGGAAAGTGGAGCAGAGCTGTTCCTTTTGAGAAACTTCAAAAAATTTACATGTCTATTGATTTCAGGCTCTCCATACTCAGGAATTGCAAGCAGGTATTAAGCATCTTGAAAGAACCCTCGACACTTTGTTCTGCACAACAATTTTGGAAAGAAAAAAATTGTTAATTCTTGATTATTTGGAATTATTTTTTGGTCTATTTATGAAAAAATGTTATAACGCAATTACACATTGATATTTATCTCTATCTTAGAATTTGATGCTTTTTTGTATTTATTTTTTTGGAAGAACATGGTGCTAAAAGGGACGTGTCGTCCATGATTAAAAACGCAAGCCAGCAATAATCTAAATACATTGCCGACATTTTTAATTTTTATGGACAAATATCATAATTAATTTTATTTTGATAAAATAAAAAACTAAAAATGGATACTTACTCGTCTGGACATGTGGTGCTTGAGTTGGTCTGGAGGAATTTTGTAGAGATCTTCGTCCACAGGCTTCGGAGGCTTTGGAGGCAGCGACTGGTTGTTGTAGACTTTTAGTGGTGGCTCTACCGTGTGCCGCCTCTTCCCTGCCTTACTAAGTTGTTGGCTATGGCTTGCAGCCTTGGCTGTCTACACAATTTGTCAAAAATTGGAGTAAAGCTAGATTTATTGTTTTGCTAGGTGATCGCCGTGGATATATAACAATATAATAAAACGTTATGTTGGATTATTATTTCCGTGCAGATAAAACCTATGACATTAATAATAATGTCACGCAACTAAAACATAAAATTATATATATTTGACAAAAATTTCAGCCCACGTGGGACTAAGCAGAATCCACAAAAAAAATGTGAATGTCAAAAAATAATGCATACATTGTTTTTATTAATTTATCAGTATTTTGAATAATCAGAAGTCCAAATTTGTGAGAAGAAAATTAAGAAAGTAAACTACCATCGTTTGATGAGAATTAGTGGGGTCCTTTCTTTTAGGATCAACGCCGTATGATTCACGACGACCGACGGTCGGAGCGCATTCGCCTGAGGAGGAGCTGTACCGAATCAAACCCGCCTGCGTCGCAGAAGCGAAATACTGAGTGATCGGAAGCTGGTTGGCGTTATCCCAGTCTCCGAACACCGGGATCTGGATGTGGAGTTGACCACTCTTTTTGCTGTAGTAATCCTGCGCAGTTCAAACCAACAAAGGAAAGAATAGATGAAGAATGCTAAAAAACAACAAACAAAATAGAATTTCAAAAACTGTGGAGAGAATTTACAGTCATTCTGGGTGTTTGGAGAGAAAGAAAACGCCGGGAAAGTCCGAGAAAATGATGGGGTAAAAGAGCAGTAAAAGGCGAGGGAAAAGGCAGGGTTCTTTTCAACACTGATAAAGAGATGAAACTTCTGAGCAGAAAGTTTGCAGGAATTGAAGTGGGGATTCCTAGAAAATCCAAGAGGAAAAGAAAGCTTTCCGGGAGAAAAGAAGAGAGAGGAAAAATGTAGAGAGACAGAGTAAATTTTGTGATTTCAAGAACTGGAGGTGTTTTTCTATTTTCATGGGAGAGTGTGAGAGAGAAGAACATTGCCTCTCAACAGTCAACAGAGACAATGACTCATTACTCCTCCATTGTTAATGTTTTTGTTTTTATTTTTATTTTTATGTTTAAATGTTTTGATAGATTCATATGTCCATTTTTATATTTATTTCTTGGGTTTAATTTCTTTTAGTCATATAGATTATGTGGTTTGACATTTATATTAATGAAAGAAAAAAACAGCTTGTTTGAATAATCCAGCAGAAATTTTAACAATAAATATGTTTTAAATCCAAAATATAAAATTTAAGAAGTTATCAAACAAATAATTTAGGGTATTTACTATATCTTCCCTTTCTATATGATTTTTAATATTTACCAAAAGCTAATATATTATAATAATACTCTAAAAATTATAAGGAAAATTAACAAAATAAATTCAAAACTATAAAATTATTGATAAGTCAAACTTTAAACCAGGTTCGCTAACAATGAAAATTCTGAACTATGAAAAATGAATGACGCAAATTTCGTATTCACGTTTTCTATGAAAAGACATTTACGCCACCTGTGGACATCCGATTAGACCCTTTTATATGAAGGCAGACGTCTGCACTTATAACAGATGTCCGCGTATACCTATTTACACAGAAGCATACTTTCATACTAAAATAAGCGGACGTCCACTTTCTAAGAAGGACGTCTATTAATCTGTGACCATTAATAGGAAGGACGTCTGTGCTTTCAAATATATAATTTCGTGCATTTTTGTATAAGTGCAGACGTCTACACATAGAGCGGACGTCCTTTCAACTCCATCTATGTAAATTGAAACTTGAAAGGACATTCGCTGTGAGCAAGCAGATTAACCTAGGTGATTTCTGAGAGACCTTTCAAGTTCTAAAATCTCTAGAACCCTAAAATGACATTAAAGACTAGAAAAATTACCACAAAGCGTAAAGCCGCTCCCTCCGTAGCTCAAGGTCAATCACAAAGTGATTCGACCCATCCCCGTCTATCGATATAGAAATACCTTTCACTAGCATTTAGGACAATATCGTCCAAGAAAAAGTATGACAATGATATCAGACATCATTTTATTATTGTCTCTATAATGGTAGAATTTCATGCATTCGCAGACTTGGGAATAGAAGATATGTTTGAGCGCATTGAATTTGCTAGGTTGTGCAATATGGGGGATATTATTGTGAGTGAGTTGTCAAGCTATTTTACGCGAATCAGGAGCTAGGCAACCAACCCTTGGAGCTAAGGATATATATGTTTGAATGGAAAATTAAGATAACTCTCAATGAGTTAAATGAGCTAATTGGATGCTCCACAGAGGAACTGACTAAAGAGTATTTTCACGTATTCAAAGATCCAGAGTTCATTAAATAAGGAGAATGTTTGGCATTGCTACAACAGTTGCACCGCAATCTTGACGTTGGATCTTTTTACAAGCCCAAACCCAAGGATTTAAACGCCAAAGCAAGAGTCGTCTATTACATGATAACCTAAATAATTCTGCCATATGGTGGACATAGAGATCATGTCAGCTGCATAGATCTCTATGTGATAGAGAAGCTCTACAATGAAAAGAGATTCAACCTTGGAAACGTGATTATGAATCTCATGAAGGACGTCCTAAACAACCCAAAAATAACCTCCCCTAAAACTAGCTCATTCAGAAGATTGCGGCCAATAGCGAGCTAGCAGTCCCTCCCAACGAGACAAGAATCAATGAAAAGACACTTGATGTTTACAATCAAGTGATCTTGGCTCAAATAGGAATGGTCAAAGTCTGAGGGGAGTGGGTATTTCAAATGCACATAGACTCCATCCACCTCGGCTGCATCGTGCTCAGATCAGGTGGAGGTAAAAGACGATATTATTCAGCCCCCTCCTTAATCATCTCACTCTATGTCGATGGCTGAGGAGAGGTGGAACTGGATTGTAGGCTGCTTGGAGAGACTGACTTCCTCAGTTGTGACCTATAGTAGCCGAATTGAAGCAATGGGCAAGCGAATAGAAGAGCTTCATGTCATTCAACAGTCTCTCGTAGATGAGTTGAGGAGGCATGTGGATTCTCCAACAGCCCTTCTAGCAACTTCTCCATCTTCCGACACCAGACCAGATCAATGTCTATAAGTTTTTTAGTTTATATGCACTTTCTATATATGCATTAGTTCGTTGGTTTAAACTCTTTGAATTAGATATAACAATGTGTTACAACTGTGTAAATCTCTTATCATCAAGCAACTGTCCCCTCCTCCAACAATTGCCAAAGTTTAGAAGATATTTTCAACGGGTCCTCCATTAAATGAAACTTTCCAAGACTTATTTCACATCAAAATTTGCACATGGTATGTCTTCAATTTACTTTTGTGCAATGTATCAAATTTACACTTAGTAGTCTGATAGTAGTGTTTAAATTGATCATTGCAACATTTTCATTAATGGATAATTTCATAAGATTGACTCGTGCAAATACAAAAAAAAAAAAACTAGAGACATGGGGTATCTTGCGAGCATTGTGGTAAGAAACTATATCATTTCAAAGTTATTTTCATTTTTAATTGTATGCTTAAAACATCATACTTCATGTTGTCTTTTTTTAAAAAATTAATATTTTCAAAATAATGACTCTCATCATTCTAAAGCAAAAGTCAACCTCTGAATCAGTGATGATAACTTTTTATCAATGGTTAATCAATGTATAAAAAGTTGATATGTTAAATAAATATCTTAAATACTTTCTTTTTATGCAATGTGACACATTGAATGAGAAAAGATAATTGACGTCCAAGTGAGGGACTCGCTTATAACTCTTTGGTGGATCCATAGAAGTCATTTTTTATCCTTCTTGCAATTTTTTTTTTCAATGAAATCACTCATAATATATGGTTTTAATTTCATATACACCCAAATTATAATTATTTTCAAAGGAAAATTCTTGAAAAAATAAAGCTTATTTTAATAAATACGGCCTACAAAAGAATCAAATTCAATTGAAATTAATGACTTATTTTAAAAAAAAATTCAAACACTAACAGATGTAAATGAAAAGGGAAAATGACAAATCAATCATCGTACTTTATGATCAATGACAAGTTAACCACTAAAGTATTTTTGTTAACAACTTAACCACTGAACTATGAGAAATCGATGCCACGAACATCGCCATTAACTTTATGAAAATCGGAGTGGTAAAGAGCAAATACCCATGGAAAAAACAGAAAGAACTCGTGATTTTAGAAGAAATTTTTAGTGGAAACGAGTTATTATCCATGAAGAATAAATGTAGAAGATTTCAAATTTTATAGTTTAGAAGATTTTGTAAAAGAATATTAATATTTTTATAACATCTCATTTTCGTTTTATGCATTTTCATAAAAATTTCTATTATTGATTACAAAGTACGATAGTTAATTTGTCATTTTCCCAAATAAAAACGCAGTAGTACACATCTTGTCAAACTTGTGAGTGAAAATAAATATGAGAAAGGAAAGTAACGTAACACATTTAACACCTCCTTTAAAACATTATTTATTTAATCTATAGTTTTTTGACGTAAAAATTTTCATTATTAATCTCTTTATAATTTAATGAAATTACTCGAAGTAATCAAGAGAGCTGGACGCAAAAGTCAGTGGTTGAATAAGAAGATCCACCTTAATTTTTTAAGAAAAAGTAGCAGACAAATAGGACCAAAGTTTTAGGTGTTCCCACCTACTCAATTATATAAGTACTTTTCATAAATTAATGAATCATTTTTTCCCAAAAATAATTTCAGTAACAATAAAATGCACCAAATAAATTTGATGAGAAAATAGTTATAAAGAAAGAAAAGATTTTTTATTTTTTTTTATATTATTTTGATTTAATTACATAAAAATTCTCTTTACTAAATAAATTAATATACTAAATTTAAAAAGCGTAAAATTAAAAAAAAAAATATATATGGGTAGGGGTTCATATAGTGGGTCCACAAACGACAAAGCTACTCTGATGGTTTGACCTTTTGAGAGGAAAGAACATAACAAGTCAATAACTTCACTCAAAACCCTAGAATTAGTTTGCTTAAATTAAATTTAAGCATTAAAAGTCTATACTATTATAAGATTGTACTCTTTTAAGAATCCTAAGGCATTTAATTTAATGTTTATTTTTAATACATCTGTTGATTATTATTATTATGCATAAATTTTTGAAATTCATGAAAATTCATTATTAATCTCTTTATAATTTAATGAAATTACTCAAAATCACTCAAAACTCGTGTTGTTTTGACATCTGAACCATCTAAAACAACAAGAGAATTCATTCACCAGTGATCAACATGATGAGATAACGAAATACTATGCGTGTGTAAATTTAAACTTGTAAAAGCGTGCATGTTGTCGAACAGTCCCTATGCATAAATCAAACCAAACAACACCATAGCAACCCTTAGGTACCAAAGACGAAGGGATTGGACTGACGAACCTCCACTCA
The DNA here is from genome assembly GCA_022433065.1 of Begonia loranthoides. Classification (NCBI taxonomy): domain Eukaryota; kingdom Viridiplantae; phylum Streptophyta; class Magnoliopsida; order Cucurbitales; family Begoniaceae; genus Begonia; species Begonia loranthoides. The sequence continues at coordinate 8,740,322 of CM039484.1, read as the reverse complement.
TCCAAGGGGAAGTTGAAGCACCCACTAAAGGGGACACCAGCAAGACCTCACAACAACCCCGTACCGAACCTATACATCAAACCTAAGAAAAATATAGACTAAGAGGTGAGTGACAAACTCAGTAGGGGAATCTATACTAAATGCAATGCATGAAAAATGGTTTTTCTCATCCTTTAGAAAGCCAATGTCGTGCTTCTCAGTTACCGTTTATGGATTTTAATTCATAAAACTCTTTACCATTTTATTAAACAGGCTCAAGGCTATCGATGATGCTTTCATCAAAACATGTTGTATGCATAGACAACTATACCACAAAAATATGACAACATTGTTTTCTATTCGAAAATGTCATCAGTGAAAAGGGATGATCACACAAAGACTCATCCGGCACACATCATAGAAAAAAGTGGTCATCTGTAGATTGCAACAACTCATGAGGCAGAATAAATGAAATGACGGAGATCTGGAAATCTAGTACATCACCCGAATTGTTGGCCAGCCACGCTCAGCTCCGACACAACCCATATAATCGAAGTAAAGGATAAGGTTGTTGGTGACAGATTGCTCCTCAACTAGCTACCTATAGGATCTAAATTGATGAGGGTTGCTGACGAGTGGAGCTATAAGTCGTCTTGACACCAATCAAATAGAAAGGTACTAGGCGAGCAAAACGCAACGACTAAAAACCTTTTGATTCGTATAACTAAAATCTTGGCCAAGTTCTGGGGCTCAAAATTTGAGGAGCGTGTCATCACCGCCCTATTACCTTTCGACTTTCAAGGTCGAAACCTAATGACATGTCATTGGTGCTCTATCACCTTTTCGCACGTTCAAACAATCAATCTTCTTGCAGTAGAAGATTGCATAAAATAGCCTTGTGATGCTTTAGCGCCAAGACTGCCTAAAGTATCAAGAGGATTCATCCTCCCAATATATGCATAGAATATCAATAGAATACCATATAAGATAAAGTAAACTTGTGAAAATATAGGTATACATAAAAACGGACGTGCTATCGAAACAGTCCCCGTCAGGTTCTCATATGTGGTATCCTACAAAATATAAGTTTGAAAACCATGATGCAATGCGGTGCATAAAATATAGAATCCCTACCTTGATGACGACCACGACAACCTTACTGACTAGCCAGCTTCACGCGCTATCAGAATTGAGGGTCGAAACCAGTGACATCTCCAGAACTAACAAGGCCGATGTCAAAATCTTAACAATCGCATGAGGGATAACAGATAATTCCCAAACCAGAAATCAAATCTAGGAATACACCAAGAGTCTTAGACTGAAACACAACACCAGACCGGATATGGCTGGTAAAGCTGAACGAAGTTTTTTAAACCCAACTCCGAGAAACAAACAATTTAATCGACTAAAACATAACAACAGTTGACCCGACACCTCAACAGACAACCAGAAAGGCTCACCAATCGACAAGAAATGGTGACAGTCGACGGAATATAACATGCTCGACCTGAACAACTCAATAGTCGAGAAGGCATAGCTGGAGCCATTCGAACCAACCATGATTGATAAGGAACAACGGTGGTCAATTGAGACCACGCAACCATCGAAGAGGCAAAGCGAAGGTCAATCGACACCTCACAGCATCAACCAGACTCAACGATGATCAACTGGGACCATTTACTGTCTATGAGACAAGTCGAGGGTCAACCAGAACCTCACAAATATCGATAAGATACACTTGCAACCATCCAAGACTCAACAATAAAAGAGACTTAGTTAAAGTCAATCGGGTATGACTTTATTGGGGATCGGCTAGAAATCCATAAATTGAACAGAGCCTAAAACCATGCCAAAAGACAAGAATTTCCTTCAATAATGACAAAACAATAGTGGAAGAGTCCCATATCAAGTCTAGGAACACAATTGACATGCAAATAACCCAAAAAACATGACAAAACACACTGTACAGTTCACTGGGGACCTCCTGCAGTTGACTTGGGATCATTTATGCACAACCTGCCCAATTCGCGCTCGACTGGAACTGCATCCGTGATCAACCTAATAACTGCGGTCGACCGCATGAACAGTAGTGGTCGATCGTTGTAGATGTCAAGGCAGCCCCTAGACCATCCACGATCGACTAGACTCGCTCAATGGTCGACCGGGACAATGTTTGAGCACAATTTTCCTATGAAAAACACGTTGTTTTCTCCTGATTTTCGTCTTTCAACGACAAATAACAATGCATAGACTCCAATACTACCAATATAAATAAGAAATTTCTCTCGAATTCGAATTTCCAATATTGAATCCGAAGCCAATAAAAATCAAGATTTTCAAACAGAAAAATGAACCTAAAAACGGACTTACCCATGAAACGTCTTCACGAAAGACAAAGATTGGTTAAAAGCAAAACAAAAATAAATAAAAAATTTTATTTAATAAATATAATATAAATTAACATATTATAAATATTAAATAAAATCTTGGAAAAATGACAAACCAACCATTGTACTTTACGATCAATGACAAGTCAACGACTAAGCTATTTTTGCTAACAAATTAACCATTGAACTGTAGAAAAAGTCATCGCAAACATCGTTGTCATGTTTGTCGTTAAACGTATTGTTTTCGTTGATTTGTCATTTTCCCTAAAATTTTTAAATCATAATCCGAACAAACACGGAACTCAATCTAAGGAAATGAGAACTTATCGAACACAAAATTTTGCAACTTCGGGCCACAAGGAAACACGAAACATACTCGTTGACCATTGACTAGACCCCTTTCACATGTGGTTGAAGACCCACAACACTTGGCAAGAACCTAGTCAACACAAGAAAATTTGACTCAGTCAAAGCGAAAAATTTACTTAGAAAAAAAATATAAAATCCAAAAATTATGGATTTTACATCACGAACTTCGCCAAGACAACAAAATTTTGACTCAAAAAGGACTGATGCAGTCATCCAAATCTTGCCGCAGACAACCAGCACGGTCGCCTAGTCCAAAAGTGGGTTTTAGTGATGACATCCGAACTAGAAGAAAATAGCATCTGCGGACGCAAAGTGCATATCCACGAATGTAGAGTCGCAATCTGTAGATGCCTATGCATCTGCAAACGCTTGTGCTTCCACAGATGCTCACACATCATGAAGACAATATTCTAGCGCAATGCTGTGAGGAAAATATGCGCCCTTTTTGCCGATTTTCATTGACAATCGGCTTAAACTCCTACATAAACTCTAAATCTACCCAAACATTGTTGAGATAGTCTATGGATTCAAGTTTCAAGCTCGAATCAGAAATCAACATATAACCTAAACTTTAAATACGATAATGGAGGGGAAGAAATGACTTACCCTCGAAGTTTCTTCACAAAAAAATGGAGATAAAAGCCTTGCAAACGTTCCTCAAGTCTCACCCTCACTCTCACTTTTATATCTGGTCAAACATAAATGGGTCGAGACTAGTTCAGGTCAATGCAAAATATGTTGACCATGAATTAGAACGAAGAGTTACATGAAAAAATTTATTTACATAAAATTTACCCTTTTTACAAGTTCATTTTGGTTTAATTTAAAAATAAATTATTCAATTAATCATAGACGTAGACATGGATAGAAACAGAAAAAAAACGGTAAATGACAAATCAACCATCGTGGTTTGTGGTCAATGACAAGTCAACCACTAGGGTATTTTTTTTAACAAATTAACCACTGACGTATGGGAAAATAACAAAGCAAACATCGCAGTTACGTTTTTCGTTCTCCGTTAACAAGTTAAAAACGCGGTGCCTCGCCAGACACCGCGTTTTTACGGGGTGTCTCGCGCCAGACACCGCGTAAAAATGTGGTGTCACCGCATTTTTACGGGAGGCACCACGTTTTTACGCGGTGTCCAGGCAAACACGCGTCCAGGCAAAAAGGCTTGGACACCGCAGCGTCTCTGGAGCTCTCTATTTGTCATGCATGGCATTCTCAATTAATTCTGTTTCATGGTTACTTCGAATTCGTTATGTATATGTTTTACGAATACAATGTTTTTATTGGTTTTTTGACTTCTGCACCTTCAAAGTAGCATAACTTTTGCTACGGATGTGGGAATTGGGCGCAGAAGATATCAAATCGAAGCTCTCTCAGAGCTCTATAATCATCATAGGGTAAACCCTATGACCGCCTTTTTCAACCCCAAAATCAATCGTTTAAGCCTTCAAATTTGTGATGAAACATTTTTCCAAACTAAGCAAATGTTTATCGCAAATTTGAGGGCTTAAACTATTGATTTTGGGACTGAGAAAGGCGGTCATGAGGTTTACCCCATAACAATTATAGAGCTCTGAGAGCGCTTCAATTTGATACCTTCTGCGCCCAATTCCGACAGCCGTAGCAAAAGTTATGCTACTTTAAAGGTGCAGAGGTCAAAAAACCAATAAAAACATTGCATTCGTAAAACATATACATAACGAATTCGAAGTAACCATGAAACACAATTAATCGAGAACGCCATGCATGACAAATAAAGAGCTCCAGAGACGCCGCGATGTCCAGGCCTTTTTGCCTGGACGGGTGTTTGCCTGGACACCGCGTAAAAATGCGGTGCCTCGCGTAAAAACGAGGTGTCTGGTGCGAGACACCACGTAAAAACGCGGTGCCTCCCGTAAAAACACGGTGAAACCGTATTTTTACGCGGTGTCTGGTGAGGCACCGCGTTTTACGTGGTGTCACCACGTTTTTACGCGAGGCACCGCGTTTTTAACTTGTTAACGGAGAACAAAAAACGTAACTGCGATGTTTGCTTTGTTATTTTCCTATATGTCAGTAGTTAATTTGTTAAAAGAAATACCCTAGTGGTTGACTTGTCATTGATCACAATCCACGATGATTGATTTGTCATTTACCCAAAAAAAAAAACAAGTCCCGTGACTATTGTGTTAAATTTTACTTTTAAAATAGACCAAATTATCATTTAAAAATAAAACGAACACTTCGAGAACTTTAATGAACAATTTAAACTTTAATAACTAAATTGAAAAACATATTAAATTACAGGGACCAAAAACGTATATTTGTCACCAATTTCTGAGGAGATGCAAGTGAGCTCTTATCTATTTTATAATAAATTTATTCTTTGTTACAGTTCATTAACTTTTGCATGTTTGTGGTTTATCATTTTCAGATTCAAGGCTTCATTTTATCTTCCATGGGAGGAGGAAAGAGTGAATAGATAAAAGGGGGAGGCTAAATAGGAAAGGAAAACCAGTTGGGGAAAGAAATAATAGTCTAAGTGGTTTAAAAAATTAAATCAACTGAAATAATTTTAATTTAATTAATAATGATGTGGATAGATGAGGAAGACAAAAAGAAGTTGTGTGGCATTTTCCGTTAACTATATTAATAGAAACATAAAAAAAAAACTATATAAAAACAAAAATCAAATTATGAGAATTTTAATAAAAAATTTAAAGGAAAATTAACAAATCAACCACTGTTATGTAATCAATGACAAGTCAACTACTAACATATTTTTACTAACAACTAAACCACTGAACTATGGAAAATTGACGCCACGAACATTGCTGTCACGTTTGCCATCAAACAATTAAATTTTGTTCCGAGACTGAACCATATACGTTCCTCTGCGGAATGTCAGTGCAAAATATGAAGCTACTGTAGGATCGATATACGTCTATAGATGGATATTTCAGCGGTACGTCGGCT
>CM039484.1:8463560-8732645 GCA_022433065.1 Begonia loranthoides | reverse complement strand
ACTAAAAAAGATTCCAAACCAACCCTGACGTCACACTTACATATTCTAAGAACCTTGTTCACAATCATTACATAACATAAAATCTAATAATATAAGTCTAAGCTAGGCATCCGAGAGCTCCGTGTCGTCCATGTCTGGAGGCGGTGGAGCGGATGACGACAGAAAGTTACGAGGTGCTGCTGGGGAGGAGGCTCTGGTGGTCCATATACCATGAGACATATCCTCCATGCGTCTATCCACCGAGTCAAGTCGAGACAAGATCTGAATTAAGTACCCTTCAAGTCGTGCAACATCGGCGAGGTAAGCACAATGCGCATGAGGCGAGGAAGGCCCAGCCTCATGATGGAATGATGGACTGAGCTCCATAGACGGAAGAGATAGCATAGGTATGGAGGGCCTCGGCTGCGGAATCTTAGGAGAAGCGAAAGGTGCAACAACGGGTTGGATAATCCAATTACCATTGGGATCAGTCATAAAGCCCATACAACCAAGTGTTTGAGGAGAATAGATATTCATATTTCGGATATCCAGTTTCATTGTGGAGGCGGGGATTGGAATCTCCAACATTTGAAAAAGATTGGAAAGTAGAATATTGAACAGAAGAGATTGATTTTGTCTATTCGCCGCCTCACCCATTTGGTAGGAAATTAGATATCCTAGGTTGAAATGAGTATTGCTATAGATGCGTTGAAGAACATATAAATCCATATAGCTGACATGGTCTCGATGACCAGCATGGGGAAGGATATTGTATTGGATGGTATGGTGGATGACTCTAGCTTGAACATTGAGATCTTTGGATTTAGGTCTCAATTTGAAATCGTTTACTGGATCTCGAAGGATTTGACGCAAGAACGCATTCCCAATTTTCGTGTTATGACAATTGGGAGCAACATGTCCATTGAAATAAAATTCGCATATAAGACCCATTTCATACTCGAGAAAAACATTTAGCATGTGAAGGGTGAATTCAATTTCCCTCCCATAGAGAAAACTTTTGAAAACTAATGGATTTTTCAAATAATGAGCATTTTCATAGAACATACGGATTGATTTGTCCCTAAATGGACCCTCAAGAGAGAATAATTTATGTAATCCTAATCTAGTATATACTTCTTCTAAGTTAAGAGCAACTAAACGATCATTTTTCGAGAGAGAATCAAGGACCGTTCCTTGAATTCTTCCTCGTATCGTCTCCGACATTCATTGTCGAGAAACAATCTAGTCCTATACACTTGGGGAGCACTAGTATTTTCGGAGGATGGATTATTAGTACATTTCCTAATTGGACGGTTGGCCATGGAGAGATATAGTGAGAAAACTATTGACAACCCTAGGAAATAGCTAGAGAAACGAAAGAAATTAGTGATATACCGAAAGGAGACTTGAAGAAAAGCTAAAATCGACAGAGAATGGTCAGATAACGTAAGAGAACTCGCAGGGCTGGAGGGAGGAAGTCGGGTCAGAAGGTTCGGATGGCAGAAATTAGGGTTCGGATCGTCCTGAACCTATTTTAAAACGCATCTCGGATGCATGAAGACGTGGTTTTGCGTCCGGTATTGTCCGAACTTATCTAGAAATGAAGCAGAACAGATTTTTAGCGTTTGAGGATGGTAGGGGATGGCTGAGAGGCGTCCGCAGTGTCCATTCCGGGACTATCCTTGAGGAATTGAGCGTCCAAACATTTTCTAACATAAATTGACTTAAAAAAAACTATATCAAACAAATCATTCCTATACATAATTATTCTTCCTAAAAATTTCTCCCCCATTTTTAGATAGTCTATCCATAAAGCAAACAATGGAGGAAATAAGGCAATCAAATTGAATTTGTGGTAAAAGAAGAAAATATCAAAGGGATACAACCACAAACAAGGCAAAATTCTAACAAAAATCTTCTTCCCCCTTTAAATCAAAAGATAAAGTCATTTGGGGAATTAAGGATACCAAAAAAAATATGAACAACTAATTTGAAAGTTAAATACAAATTTTTCTTCCATTTGATGATAAAAAAATTTTAGTCACAGCAGAAGCACAATCATCAAAGTCAAAAGAACAATTGTATTTTTCTCCCCCAATATCCATTAACACTATTCAATCTATGAGGAATTTGTTCAACTTATTAGAGTAAAAAATAATCTCGTGTACCCCCCCCTAAAACAATGATCAAACTAGAATCAATGAGGAGATTATCAATGTTTAAATCAATAGCGGAAGCAAAATATATCAAAGACTATAATTAAAATCAACATTTCAAAACAAGTCAATTATCTAACTTGATTATCAAAAATTCTATTTTCTCCTCCTATTTCTTTAACCAATTGCAATTCAAGGGAGAAACATTCACAAACCAAGAAGAACATCCAACAATTCAATGTGTGATCTAAAAATCCAATTGTTGGAACCAAATAATCAAAATACGAATGGGAGGAACAAAGCAAATTTTAACCTATGAATACAAAAAGATCAATGCTAACAATGAATCCAAGAAAAAATATTCTACTAACAAAGTTAAATCAAATCAAGAATCAAATATCAATTTAATCCAATTCAAATCCTAATCGAAATCTATAGTATTGATTCCAAAAGGAATTTCAACCAATCAAAGTCTAAATAATAATCCAAGTCAAATTTCACAAACAAATTTAATCATAACAAAGAAAATGCGTACCTCCAAGATAGTTGTATTTTCATGTTTTTTTTTCAAGCATTAGAGGCAATTTTTGAAACTTCTCCCTTGTGTTGGATATTCAAGTACTCATTCTTCTTTTAAGCTTATTGGGAGAATCTCCAACCTACAACACAATCAATTCGAATTCTTTGGTACCCAAACTATTTTGGGTCCATTGGTTAAGGTTTTGGTTCCTTTAGGAACACATACAAACTTAGAGTTTAAAATAGGTTTAGAATTTAAATTATACTTAGAATTAACATTTAATTTCAAAAGACAACAAAATGATTTATGTCCTAAACAATTACAAAAATTACACATTGATGGACTAACAAACAAATTAGAATAATTATTCTTTTTTGCAAAGAGTTCATAAACAATTTTGGCTTTATCGAATGTAACCCTTTGCGAATTCAAGAGTATATTTAAATTTTTGCTCTCATTTGTGAAATTGAGCACAATAGAGTTCAAATCATTATTCTTTACTTTCAATTCTCAAATATCAATCTTAAGAGATTCAATTTTATTATTAGCATCTAGAATAGATTTAGATTTAACATACAAAGATCCAATCTCATTTTCACATGATTTGATTGAAATATTCAATTCATCATTCCTAATTTTCAAATCACAAATCTCATGCTCATGACAATTAATAGTAGCAATCAAATCACAATTTTTAACATTCAATGAGTCAATTTCCTTTTCATGTGATTTGATAGTAGATTTCAATACATCGTTCAACAATTTCAAATTGCTACAATCATGCTCAAGAGATTTAAAGGAAGTATTAGAATCATCAATCATGCACTATAATTCAACAATTTGATCCTCAAAAGATATAAATTAGCATGCTTTTTGATCAAATTGCTATGATCCTTTTTCAATACTTTATATTTATCTTTAAGCTCATTCAAACTATTTAGCAATTCATCTACTAGATCACTATCATCATCATTATTAGAATATGAGTTGCTATAGTAGTGTGTTACCTCAATTTCATCTTCATTGGCCATGAAGTAAGAGATCGCCACCTTCTCCTCTTTTTCGGAGGATGAGCTTTCTTTACATTTATTCGATCGATTCATGCCTACGTGTGTTAGTTCAAGAGATTTCCAAATATTAAACGCACTAACACATGATTGAATTTTATCAAATTCATTTTCACTTAAGGCACTATATAAAACATTCATAGCTTTAACATTTAAGTTCCAATTATGTTTATCTACATCATTGAATTTATATGATGGTCTAGGAACATTAATTCCTTTTTAAATGATTTTCAATAATTTATAATCAATGGATTGAATAAATACTTTCATTCTATACTTAAAAGTCAAATGCTTACAACCATCAAAGTGTGGAGGTGTAGATGTGCATTGACTTTCAACAATCCTACTGAAATGCATAATATGCGTGTATATATATAATTTCTAATCAATATTTTTCAACTAAATTTCAACAATGAAATTTATTCAAATAGATGTAAATCAACAAATTATAGCAATGTGCACAATTGACAAAATATCACACAAAAATTTAAATCCCCTGCTCAAATACCAATTGTAGGATGGATATACGCCTATAGAGGAGGAGGGGGGGGGGGGGGGGGTGTTAATATAGCATATTAGTTATTTTAATGCGATAATTGATTTACTATCCCTAAGTGATAGCATATTAGTTATTTTAATGCGATAATTGATTTACTATCCCTAAATGATTTANAAAAAAAAAAATTAACTTTCCAAAACGAGGAAGAACGTTCTTTTTGGAAATGTCTTCCCCGTTGCAGGAGTTTAGCGGAAGAGAAGGGGGGATTCCTTCCGAATCCTCTCCCTCCCAATTCAAGTAGCCTGTCTCCCATTCATTTCTTCATCCCCTTCTCGTGATAAAAAGTCTTCAATTAGGTGCTGCTATTTTCGGCCAAATCGGGAGGAAATTGATAATCTGTAACCAAGTTTAATTATCAATCACGGTAAGCCTTGATCTCCCAGTTTGAAGTTTTCTATTTCTGGGTAGAAGTTCTGAAGTTTTGATTGAAACTATTGGAAGGAGTTCATGCGGTTCGGAAGGTTGAGTTTTGAAGTTCCATGGTTGACAGGACTTTAGTATTCCAAGGTATAAAAATTTGATTTTTTGTCTTTCAGTATTCTCTGTTAGTTGATAATCTATATTGGTTTGAAATTTGGAGTTATGAAAATTGAATTGAGTTGTTGATGGCAAATTAACCGGTTGATTTGCAATGTTTGAACCCACGGAACTCTTCTGCGTCGAACTCGCCATGGCACAACTCAGTGAAAACTGAGTTGTGATATGGGAAGCCTTCAACTTCAATTGGGTGAACGACTGACCGGGACAAAGAGTCCCAGTTAGCGATGAACTCATCTGCGATAAACTTGGAAGGCAATGTTTCATCGGAATGGCCAGAATCGATGTCTTCCACGGCAGGGATGATTCACCTGCGTCCTAACTATGGACACTGGCTGAAGTCCAATTGTTTGGATTTCCCTTTGGGCCAAAGTCCAAATTAGGGGTGAAAACAGTTCGGTTCAGTTCGGTTTTTGGTCAAAATAGTACCGAACCATCAATTCGGTTTTGTATTTTTAAAACCGAAATTGAACCAAGAACAACAGTAAACTAAGTCAGAAAATGAACCTCAATTTTGGCTTTTATCGGTTCGATTTGGGTTTTTTTCTTAGTTTCAAAATTTGGGTATTCGGTTTTGGCTCGGTTTTGGGATTTCAGCAGTAAACTTTCAAACATTTAATTTCTTAATAGAATTAGAGAAAATAGCAAGGAGATACAGAAGATCACAAAATTCAATTTCAAATTCATACAGAATATTTCAAAAATCAACATGTCTAATAAAATTTAAAGGAGAAAAAAATTGCAAGAAGCCAGTTGTGCAATCCTCCCAACCAGACAACCTCCAAAAACCCAACACCTGCATAATCTTCTAACATTCAAAACAGTACCGACCATTCACATATGAAACAAATAATGGTTATTAACATGCTGATACTAGATTTGTATAACATGGAAAAACCATTCATAGTACTGACTAGCTGTAACGACCCGAATTTTCATATATTTAAAAATGCGTTAAAATTTTAGAAAAACATATCAGAGTGCAATCTGAGCAGTTAGAAACACTTAAAACATTCGGAATTAAAAACATTTGCGGAAGCGTAATAATTTAAAAGAAATAAATTAAACATTTAATCACAATTTAGAAAATGAAAACTAAATTTAATTACACATCACTGTCTCTCACATTACACAATCTGGCCAACCACAAGCTCGCGTGTGCAAATCCCTCCTCAACTGTATCGAGTTCACACGCTATTTTATCCTGTAGATACCTACACCATGAGTAAACTGTAAGCCTAAAAAGACTTAGTAAAAAAATGGTTAACAATCAAAAGAATAGAATTTAAATTAACTAGACATGCTTGATATTGGTTAATTAAAGTGCTAGTTATTTGAACGTGCTTAAATTAGTCAATTAACGGGACTAAGTTCCTTAAATGTGCTTCAATTCATTAATAAAAGACTTAGTGAAACAAAGCAACCAAACTAATACTACGAGCAGAGTTACCAACAAAGAAACCAACAATATTAGCAAAGCAACACAATATGCTTGAGAGGTTAATAGCTTAATGTATTACATGCTTATATTAATTAATTTGTTTAGATTAACTAAATTGATTTGAATGAAACGATTAATAAAACATGTTTTTATACGAAAGAAACAGCAGCGAGTAGCATCAACTAAGGCAGCAAAACATGCTTCTAATCATCCAAAAATAACAACGAATTGCAGAACATACTTTTTAAACACCTAAAAACAACAGCAAATTCAACTAAAAACAGCAGCGAATTCAACTAAAAACAACAGCGAATTCACGAGGACAGAATAGCGAAACGTGCATTTTTAACACCTAAATCACAGCAGCAAATTACTGGAACAAAATGATTAAACATACTCCTAAATAGCAAAGAAAACAGCAGGGAAACAGCAGCGGAACAGCAGAGAAAATGGCAAAACGAAATCACAAAATCATGCTTTTAATAGCGAAGGACTAAACGAACAATATCACGGAGAACCAATCTAACAATTATCACAGAGAATCAAGCTAACGATTATCATAGAGAATTAAACTAACACTTATCACAGAGAATTAAACTAACAGCATATAAAACACAAACTCTACCATCCTCACTGAGCAGAACATTCCAAGAACCAAAACAACCAACAACAACATCAAGCAACCATAACTTGACGCACGCACACATACTCGTGGGTAGGGCTTAGACAGCCAGACACACCCAATCCTTACCATCCAGATGAAAACCAATCACGGACAGCAACTCCCCTCCCTTCTCTAATTCTTCACTGCCACTTTCCTTCAGATTGTCCCTCGGCAGAAACCCAACAAAACAAAATAGAACATCAACTAGATTTCATCAACACAGACTGACTCAAAGAACAGAGAAATCTATACCTACAGACATCTCACAGGTTCTGGCAGAAAACACCCGAGAGCAAAATCTGCTCAACCTTCATTTCCATCCCTCGCAAGACTTTAATTTTCGCTGGATAAATACACAGAAGGAAGTTTGAAATGCAAACCAATCTATCCCACGAAATCATCCTCAACCTAATTTTTCGGCAATCACCGCATTCCACGCCATATCCAGCTCTCTTCCAAACTACCATATACGAATCACTAAAACAGAACGGATGAACCAACCCGCGAGCTGGACTGGACCAACGAAGCAGCCCAACTGAACCGAAGCCCAGTCCAACTTGAAGTCGACGATCCAGCCCCTGCCAACTCCATCGCCGAAAACAGCCAGAATGTCCAACCATCAAAACAGAAGAGGGAAATGAAGAAATCGACTGGACTTACCTCAACCATCGCCGAAAATCGAAACCCGCGGAAGCTCCAAATTCACCAACCCGTGCCCTAGCTTCGCTCCGTTCATCGTCATCCGCATGACCGGACATCGCTGCAGCAGCCGTCCCGCACCGCGAAGAAGCTCGCCTCGCCATCGCCTCTCGCTTCCCGATTCCTCCATCAATTTCTCGGGCTCTCATCTCCCTCCCTCTCATCTTGTTTCTGTCCTTCACTTAGAATGGCCTGAAGGCCATTCATTTAAAAAACTGGACCGGTTCTTGTTGAACCGGTTCAGTTTTAACATGAATAATTAAATTAAATCCAAATTAATCCAATTTAATCTCATTCAATTTTAATATTTCACTAATTTTTTCTCTAATTTAAAAATAAAGCTAATTAATCCCCAATAGTCCCAAATTAATTCATAACTGTAAAATAATTAAATTATTCTCAAACATTGTAATTTAATTTCATTAAATTACAATAAATTTCATTTAATCTCAATAAATAAAATTCTTACGAATACGTTATTCGTAATATCTCGATAAAATAATTACCCACTTTAAAATATCAGGGTGTTACACCAGCATACCTTGTAAGAAACTGTAAGTACAACTGTGGATTTACACTTCCTGAAGAAGGCGGATTATATCTATTCAGTTATGCACGTCACTTTTCTTATTTCTCACCATATGAATATTATATAATAGTAAGGTTAAATTTGAGACAGAAAATACCATAGTAACAAAACATTTTTTTAATAGCTATGAGTGTCTTGAAGTAATTTTAGACGCTTATAATTATTAAATCAATTGATTCAACGAAAAGATTTAACATGATCAAGTGAAATACTTATAACTATTGCCAAGAAAACCAATAAATATGACAATAATTTTGTTGTTTACAACATTGCTTGTGATCAGGCAAGTGATTGTCTATGCACCATGAAAAAATTTAGCATGATCAAAGTTAATTATTTTACATCATCTTAAACACGTCTACTAAAACATGTCAAAAATACAATTTAGGTTATTGTAGCTTTTGTATCTCTTCTTGGAACTTCACGGGCAAAGTGCATTCCGACTGATTTGTCCACTCTTAGCTAAATTTGAACGGGCAATATCTAGGGGAGTCAATCCCATCAGTTTCTGCACCTATAGAACAAAAGGTGCACTTACCAAAAGGTCAGCACCTATGATTTTCACTTCCTAAAGTCTCGAAGTCTTCTGTTATAGTCTTATGCTAATATAGTGCATCGTCCGAAGGAAAACCACCTAAAAAGAAAGCATAATGTGATACACAGAAATTGAGGGTTCCTCCAAAATCTTCAGCAAACAATAAAATCATGGTATCCTTTATTATTTTCTTCTTGGCTTCGAAGGAGAACTAACAGTGACAATGCGTGATAAAAATAGTGACAATAATATCAAAGCATTTAGACTATAAGTGATAAAAACAATGACGAGTGAAAACAAACAAAGCTGAACATAACAGCACAAAAGAAATCCAAACATATCAGCAAAAAGAAATTCAAACAAAACAGCAAAATGAAATCTGAACCTGTGACCGATCCGACTATAGAGTTCAAATCGCCGATGTCCAACTAGATTGTTCAAATCGCCGATGTCCAGCTAGTAAGTTAGAATCACCAATGTTCAGCTAGAGAGTCTTCCTATGAGAGAGAGAGAGTTCAAAGTGGGGTCGTATAGTCATCGCTGATGTCCGCCTTCTGCTAGAGAGACTAAGAGAGAGGGCAATGTTGGCGAGGCGTGTTGCGGTTGTTTGGAGAGAGGTCAGCTAGACAGAATGAGAGTCGAGAGGGGCAGTGGTTTCGGGAGATGGAGAGAGATGCAAGTAGACCTAGAGCGACAGAGTGAGAGTCGAGAGAGGTGAGTGTTGGGTAGGTTTTCGGGCAAGAGAAGTAGGGTTTTTTTTTTTTTTTTAAATTATCGGGTCGATTTCGGGTTACCCAGTTCTTACCACCCAAAATCGAGAACCGAACTGGTTTAGTTCGGTTCAGTTATATCCTAGAATTTTTTTTAATAAAACCAAACTAAACAAACCAAAATTGTTCGGTTCGATTCGGTTACCTGGTTCGAATCGGATCAATTCCCACCCTTAGTTTAGATGAATGGATAGGGCTGAAAGTCCAAATGCTGGACTGCTTGGATTGGGTTGGTCTACGTTGTTTAGGCCAGGGGTAGATTTCCTGGTCTACCATGGGCTGCGACCCACTACCATTTTGGGCTTATTGTTGGATATGTTCTAGGCCTATTTTGGACCAGAAAATTTAGGTAATTTAATCAAATTAATTTTTTGGATTTATTTTTTAGGATAATTGGACATTTTAGTTTATAAAATTTAATCAAAAAATTTAATGCCTTAATTTTTGAATAGGAACCTAAAATTTAATTAAAAATCTGTGGACCATTGGATTTGGATTTTTGGATTATTGCCTTGAGTCATTGTAAGCTCACTTCGAAGTATGGATTTATTTTATGCATTACATTGCATAATTTTTATAAAGTGAATATTTTGAGACTTGTCTCATATTAAAACGACGCGTCCATTTTATGACCGTTAGAGTTTTATATTATATTTTATTTTCACCATACACATTTCAATTAAGAATGCATATTATATTTCTGGATCAACTCAGTTGTATAAACCAAGTTCAATCGATCTGATTTAGGGTCTGTTTTATTTTCACACATTCAACCATGCAGAATGTGTTTGTTGTTGTTTATTAAAGTTGAAATTTTTAATAGGACTACTGTATGTGTCGTGTCCTTGAGTTTTGAATCCCTAAACCTGATCAATGTATTTTATTTGACTTTCGCGATTCGCCGAGTATCGCTTTTATTCTGTTATATGTCTATGGCATGGTGTGCCTAGAGTCCATGAATTTTCACTGAAATTTTTATTTAGTATAATAAGAGCTTATTTTAATTTACGTACCACATATTAGTAAGTATTTTTAAACATGGGTCATTTTGTACACATTTCTCTAAAATGAATTCATAAAAATGTGATTTTAAATTTATGCATGATTAAATATCTCTTTTTAATTAAAATTAATTAAATTCCTATTGAGTTTAGTCAACTCACCTCAATGATACCTTTCAGGTGAATCAACCAAATGTCCAGATACAGAGTCAAGATTAGACCCGGTAGAGTTTATTTAATTTCCTTAGTTTTAATAATTTTCCTTGAGATATTTTATGGGTATATTCTTTATTGGATAACTGTAACATCTATTTCTAATTTTTGCACATTTATTTCATTTTGGATTATATTACTTACTATATGATATAACTTGTTGGACCTGTTAAGCCAAAGTTTTCGTGCCCTGGCTTATATTAATTATTTTAAGTCTTTCATTGTTAATTAATAAATTTAAGTAAAATGGTTCGGACAATTTGGTTTTTTGGGACAAATCGTTCCCCGTTCTGTCTCAGGTCCCTTGCGCGTCGTGATAAAATTTTTGGTATCAGAGCTAAGTTCCATCTTGAAAAGTGATATTAATAAAATATATAATATAGTAATATACAAAGATTTATATATACTGTGACTAAAAATAAAGTACAAAAATTAATTTACGTTAAAGTGCTACTAGAAATAGCACCTTGAGGTTGTTCGCTGTTGTAAAAAGACATTTCTCTAAATCGGGACGAGTAATTTAGAGTGGTCTGAATTTAATTAGAAGTGATATGGATTACGCTTTGTAAATGATTATAAGCAACTTTTTCGAACACATGACTCTGCGAACGCTTTTGGGTTATTTGTGTGGACTTGTGAAGTTTAAACTTAAGAAACTTATCATAGAAAGAAATCTAAAGCCTCAGTTTCCTTCGACGATTCAATGTTTGCTCTATCATATTTGGAATCCATTAGTCTAAGTTAGAACCTTACATTTGAAAACTCTGATTTGAAAAATGTTGGTAAGGACATCTAATTAGTCTTCGTACTGTACAACTTGACATTATTATAAGTTTCTACGTAGGCAGTTGGGAATATTTAGATCAAAGATTAGAGTTGTTCAAGTATAACAATGACTTCAATGGAGAGTTCTTTTATAGTAACTTATATTGAAATAACATAGGATGAGATTTTAAAACATTTAAAGGCCAGTGTTTGTGGGCGGATTTGACCCTCAAAGTGCTAAAAATTGGTTGAGGGTGATACAGAAGAATTTGACCACTTTTGGAGTTCCATTGGAGTATTGGGTTAGGTTTGCAACCTTCTATTTAGAGAAGATGACCGAAGTATGGTGGAATTCTCTTAAGTTTGATTAACCGCTAGATATGATGATATGAATTCAGTTTGAGGTAATGTTCAGAAACAACTATTGTAACGCTGGTCATCACCAGAATATGATCAATGTTCATCATGATATGGATCAAGAGAGTGTGACTATAGAGAATGTAACAACCCGAATTTTCGTAAATCATTAAAAATGTGTAAAAATGTAAAATTTTATTATTATTATTTTTTTTAAAACAAATCAGAGTGCGTAAATCCGAATCGCTACTAACTCTTCTTAAAATTCATCATAAAAACCAACTTATTAATTACACAGAAGCGTTAAAATCATCTATTTAAATTCTTACGACAACGTTATAAAATATCGCTTGCGAAAATGTTATAAAATGTCCCTTTTTACAATCATAGCGAAAACGTGAGAATTCTTTCAAACATTTCATCATCGATAAAAACTTAACAAATAAACTTCAATTTATAACCTTCGTTTTCTTTAATTTCTTTGATTTATAACCTTTTACCTTTCTTTGTCTTTGCCTTGCCAACCCGAATCTCCTATGTGCGAAATCATTCATCCCTGCTTCATTTCGTGATCCTTATCTTTCTCTTATCCATTCATCGTTTCCTACACCACAAGTAAGGACGTGAGCTTACGCCCAGTAAGGAGATGGGGGAAAACAATTTATGCATTCTCTCTTTAGTCTTTGTTGGATTGAGGGCCACTCAATCCAACCATTTCATTACGTTCTTTTTCTTTGTTCGTTTCTTACTCGTACATCGAGCTTGGAGATTGGAGGTTTTCCTTTGAGATGGCCTAGCCGTTCGGGCTACCCATCTACTCCAACTCCCTATTTCCGGCATATACCCGCCTTTAGGGTTCTTTTCTTTCTGTCCCGGCATATACCCGCCTTTAGGGTTCTTTCATTCTGTCCTGGCATATACCCGCCTTTAGGGTTCTTTCATTCTATCCCGGCATATACCCGCCTTTAGGGTTCTTTCATTCTATTTTCGGCATATACCCACCTTTAGGGTTCTTTTGTTTTCATTTCGTTCTTTCTCACTCATGCATGTGGGCACCATTCCGATGGTTACCCCCTACTTGGTTTCTATTATCATGAAACACACTGCATAACATAAACTTTATAATGATAAGTAAACGTGTATAGAAAGAATAATTGAAATGACACGAACATAAAGTAACGTACAACATTTATTATCGAAAGCTAACATAGAGACATGCTTAAGCGTCAATAATGGAATATATATATATAACCTAGAACCAGAAGGTTCCTATCCAGAACCAAGAATAACATGTACAAAATCCATAATTTACGAAAACAGTAAAATCTGAAACGACTTACACAATGCTATTAAAACCATTATCCTTTCGTTCTTTCGTTCATTCATTCTCATCATACGTTTTCTTTTCATTTCATCATTCATCATTCTCATCATACTTTTCTTTTCATTTTATCATTCATCATTCTCACCATATTTTTCTTTTCATTCTTTCATTATTCATATAGTTCATTTGTACTTTTTCTAACTTAATTCATTTTCATTTCCTAGTATCATCCTAGTAAAACAATAAGAATAATCGACTTCAACACGAAGCAACTCACACACACTTTACTTGGGTGTAGGGCACAAGGCCAAGACAACCCATTCCTTACCTCGAGCTTTCGTACGCAATAACACTTATTCGTTGATTGTCATCTTCTCTTCAGCATCTTCACAAATTACCTTTTCGGCGTTCCTTACGATTAAGCGGGGCGACTACCTCCTCGGAAATCGTGGCACACTCGCCAAAATCGTCAAAACCTGACAAAGTTATAAATGCAGAAATTAAAACTTAATTCTAGAAAATAAGCAGATGATCCTATACCGGGAATAGGAGCCCAACCGAAGTGTGAGTGATAATCTCAAATCCCAATAAATACTTTAAACCTTTTAACAACTTCTTTAACTCAAGATCCACTTTTGTCCCTCAACTTTGACAAATTCAATGTAAGACCTTCAACTCCCACAATTTATGAAACTAACCCCTAACATAATTAAAACAATCCATTGCCCTTGACATCATCCAATACGCAGTGGGTGAATAAATTCACAGGCTGAAAACTCATAAATATCCTTAACATTATCTCCTCAATCTTAACCAAACTCCTTTTATTTAGCAACCTTTAACACTTTAAATTTATCTATGATCTCTGGTCCCTAAATCTAGAAATCCATGTATGTAGAAAATTCTCAATTCTTAAACAGATTGTTATGAATTTAAAACCATCACAACTAAGCAAAATGCCAGACCAGTATCCAAAAATCAAAAGTGAAAGTTCTAACTAAAATTCGTCAACATAACAGAATCGATCTCAGCCCCAAATGACAGCAACAAATCAGTAATAAGCAGTTCACTAAAAGTTTCCTCACCAATAGGACGGAATCCGCGTCCTGTTTTCCTTGTCGGGAAAATCGTAAGTATGTTCAGATCCAAAGTTGCCGTCGCCGGAGACTGTCCGTCTGAATTGCCTTAGGTCAACCACTGTAAACCCATAACACAGATCAACCAACGATTCTCTCAAAAACAGACTTAACATCGAAGTAAAACTCGGATCGAAAACCTCACCCACTGAACAGATAGGAGTCGTTTGTCACCGAAAACGGAAATCTGTCCGTCGTCAGAAACGAAAGTCAGGTTCGGCCTCGTAGTTGTTCCGTCACAGATCCGAACTCGTGGCTGCCGAAGTCGGAAAATGGGTTCGGTTTCAGAGCTGCCGTCACGGATCCAAGATCGCCACTTGCGGGAATCGTCAGAGCTCCAACTCGCCGGATTTGCTCGGGATCGGGAGTACTCAGGAAGGTCGCTCACCGTACGCCGCCACTCGGAGCTCACCGATCACCTCAGCACAGAGCTCGCTGGCTGGACGTCGTCAATGGTTGCCGTCTGTCGTGCTCGCCGGTGACTTCCTCTCTCTCTCTCTCTCCTTTCTCTATTCGGCCGTCGCTGGGAGGAAAGAAGAAATGGGGAAAACCCTAACCTTTTCCCCTTTATTTTATTTCCTTTCTGTCTCTCCTTCCTTATTTTATTTCCTTTCCTTCTTTATTTTATTAAATTTCCTTCGATACTCATTTTTAATTCATGTCTTGGTCTTTCAACTCCCACCTCATCATGTCTTCCACTTCCACCTCAACGTCTACCTACCCCACTTTTTAATTCCTTTTCCACTTTTTAATTCCAACTTAATTTCCATTTACAATTAATGTCTTCTACTTCCACCTGTCTTCCACTTCCACCTACGTCCATCTTCTCCACTTATTTATGTTTAATCCCAATGAATCTTTCTTCATCTTTTATTTTTTAATCGATTAACATCTTCCCTTCATTTCTCACTATATTCATATTTTATTCTTAATCTTTTAACTCTCTTTTATTTCTTTCTAACCCTACTTATCCATTTCTTTTATCCAAATAAATTCTTTAATTACTTCCCATCATACATAATGTATATACCCCAATTGCATACATTAACGATTGCAGATGCAGTACTGTCGTCCGCAGCGTCCGCAGTCCAAAATTTCACAACAAAATGGCATCCTAAGCATACGTCCATACATCCGAATTCGGGTTGCGGACGCCATTCCCGCGTCCGCCGCGTCCGCAACATGTCGTCCGCAAGAAATTCAAATTGGACAGATTCATATCGGACTCCAGTTTTTTGGCGCCCGCAACGTCCTCCTGTGTCGTCTGCGACACACCAGCTGAAGACATATTCATATCGGACGCCCAATCTCCCGTCCGCCGCGTCCCTCCAGCCAGCGTCCGCACTTCAAAACTATTGAGTTGAGGACGCAAAAATGGCGTCCTCATGCGCCCCCAAAGGTCCATTTCTTCACATATCCCCATAATTTCACACCCAACTCAATTTCCCGTTAAATATATCGTCACATAACACTTCTAAATACGAGTCGCCATATTTTTGTAACTTCACCAATTCAATTATACAGGGAAAAACGTTACATAATTTACTCAAAAGCTTAACGTTTCAACGTTCTTGGTAATATCCCGATAATTATTCATCTTAAAATATCGGGATGTTACAGAGAATCTAGAAAATTTCCTGATTTTGAGTTTTCCCCTGAATAAGAGATATGAAATGTATCTCATTGTCCGATTTGCTGCCCTTATTATTTGTGGGTATGAACTATCAGTGAATCTGATAGTTATACTTATGGATCAGTAGAATGTAATCCTAGGTATAGATTGGCAGAACCTACTCAAATCTAAGATTGATTGTTATCGGAGGAATATAACCTTTATATTGGAAGATGGAAAGATTTCAGTGCATTCATGTAATACCCATATGTTTCCTATCGATCCTGTTCTGCGAGCCTGTTTGGGTGGTTGAAGGAGATTGAAGCCATACGTGAGTATTTTTGCTGTTAGCAGTGACCTTATTATAGTTAGGTGGGATCCTAACTTGTCAGTGGTTTGTGACTACCATGATGTTTTTCCTGAAGATCTGCCTGGGTTGCCACCCGATCGTGAGATTGATTTTTGCATTGATTTGATGTCAGACACTTCTCTAATTTCGATTGCTCCGTACCGTATGGCTCGTGCTGAATTAAATGAATTGAGAATCCAGTTGAATGATATGTTGACAAAAAAAGGGTTTATTCAAAATAGTATTTCACCGTAGGGTGCACCAGTTTTATTTACAAAGAAGCAAGATGGTTCTTTTCGTCTATACATCAATTACCAAAAACTAAATCATGTGGCAGTCTAGAACAAGTATTTGTTGCCTTGGGTTGATGACTTATTTGATTAGCTTGGAGAATCTATGTACTTCTCAAAAATTAATTTGAGATCTGGTTATCATCAACTGAAAATACATATAGAAGATATTCCGAAAGACTACTTTTCGTACACGTTATGGAAACTTTGAATTTATGGTGCTTCTATGTAGATTGACTAATGCACTAGCTGCTTTTATGAACCTTAAGAATTGAGTTTTTTGTCCTTATCTTAACCAGTTCATGGTAATTTTCATCAATAACATCCTGATATATTCTAAAACTCTTGATGACTATATGGAACATTTGAGAATTGTTCTGCAGGCACTGAGTGAGCATCAATTATATGAAAAGTACAATTTTTGGATGAATAAAGTAAAATTTCTTGGCCATGTTGTTTCTCAAAATGACATTTCTATTGATCTAGCTAAGATTGAGTCGTGTTAGATTGGAAGTCACCCAAAAATGTTACTGGTGTGCGTAGCTTATTGGGTTTAGCAAACTATTATCGTCAATTCATTTAAAATTTTTCTTCTATTGCTATGCCACTAATGCAGTTAACCAGAAAAGACGTGAAATTTAATTGGAATAAATAGTGTCAAGCAGCTTTTGATGAACTCAAGTAGAGATTTACTACTGCTCCAGTTTTAGCTGTACCTTATGAGAATTTGCCTTATGTAGATTATATAGATGCATCAGATGTTGGCTTGAGTTGTGTTCTAATGCAACAGAATAAAGTTATAGCTTATGTATCTCACTAGTTAAAAGCGCATGAGCGATATTACCCTCCTCATGACTTGGAAATTATGGCCATTATCTTTGCTCTGAAGATTTGGCAGAGCTACTTGTATGGTGCTAGATTCAAAGTATTTTTAGATCATAAGAGTTTAAAGTATCTCTTCTCATAGCGTGATTTGAATCTCCAACAGCGTCGTTGGGTGAAGTATATGGCGGACTATGATTTCACTTTGGATTATCATTCTAGAAAAGCTAAATGCTATAGCTAATGCCTTGAGTCGTTATCCTCAAAGATCTCTTTCTTGTCTTATGTTGGTCGATTGGAAGAGATATATGATTATTAAAAATTATGAGTTGTAGTACCAGGAGGATGGTCATACGGTTCAAGTTTTTAATTTAGTAGCGACCTTTACACTTTTGCAATATGTGAAAGACTTGCAGAAGTTTGATGATGAATTAAAAGGAAGATTCGAGAGATTCAAGCAGGTGAGCAGTTTGACAGTTGGGAAATTAGTTTTGATGGATTCTTGTTCTTCAAGAATCAAATTTTTGTATCCAGTGATTTGGATTTGTGGCAAGCAATTTTAGCAGAGGGCCATAAGTCCAGATTTGCAATTTATCCTGGCAACGCAAAAATGTATCATGATCTAAAACATTAGTATTAGTGGATTAGAATGAAACAAGATGTAGCTGAGTATGTTTCGAGGTGCTTAACTTGTCAACAGATTAAGGTTGAGCATCAAAGACCAGTTGACTTGTTGCAGCCTTTATCTATCCCTGAGAGGAAATGGAACACGATTACCATGGATTTCGTGATCAATTTGTCTAGGACAGTTCAAAATTTTAACGTAGTAAAGGAAATTGTTGATAGATTAATGAAATCTGCACACTTTATTCCGATTAGAATGAATTTCTCTTTGACGAAGTTGAGTCAGTTATATTTAAGAATATCATTCATCTTCATGGTATTCCCTCGAGTATTGTTTATGATAGCAATCCAAAATTTATGTCAAAATTTTGGAGATCCTTTTAGAAAGCTTTAGGCACGAAGCTCACTTTGAGTGCAACACATCAACCTCAAACAGACTGTCAGTTTGAGTGTACTATTCAGATTCTTGAGGATATGTTGAAATCTTGCATTTTGGATTTCGGTGATAGTTGGGTGCTTCACTTGTCTTTAGTGGAGTTTGTTTATAACAACAGCTATCAGACCAGTATCGGTGTTTTGCCATATGAAGTTTTATATGAAAGACCGTGTAGATCACCTTTATTTTGGGCTAAGACCAGGGAGGGTGTTACCCTCGGGCTTGATTTGATTCAAGAGATTATTGAAAAAGTTCAAGTGATTAAGAAATGACTGAGTACAGTTTAGAGTCGACAGTAAAGTTATCCAAAGCTCTGATGGAGGTAAATTGAGTTTGAAGCCGATGATTTTGTGTTCTTAAAGGTGCGACCTCGTCGGGGTATTAGTCGATTCAGTGTGAAATGAAAGTTAGTCCTAGGATATATAGGTCCTTTTTGGATTATTGAGCGGATTGGACTAGTGGCTTATCGATTGAAATTATCGTCACAGTTGAATTATGTTCATAATTTCTTTCATGTTTCTATGCTGAGGAAGTACATTTCGAATCCTTCACATGTTATTTCTTGGACTGAGGTTCCTATACAGGAGGATGTGTCTTGTGAAGAAGAACCTGAGAGAATTCTGGCTATGAAATCAGAGTTTTGCATCATCGTGAAATACTGTTGGTTCGAGTTCAGTGGAAGAATCATAGTGAAAGAGAAGCAAGTTGGGAAATTGAATATGAGATTATGACTAAGTATCCTCATTCGTTCAATGGAACTCTCGAGGTTGTTTTAAATTTTGAGGACGAAATTTCCTCAGTGGGGAAGAATGTAATATATGTTCATCTTATTTATAAAAAAAATATATTAATTTTCAAAATGGGAAAGAACGTTCTTTTTGGAAACGCCTTCCTCGTTGCGGGAGTTTAGCAGAAGGGGGGGTATTCTTTCTGAATCCTCTCCCTCCCCATTCAAGTAGCCTATCTCCTGTCCATTTTTTCATCCTCTTCTCGCGACAAAAAGTCTTCAATCGGGTGCTGCTATTTTTGGCCAAATGGGAGGAAGTTGAGACTCTGTAACCAAGTTCAATTGTCGACCACGATAAGCCTTGATCTCCCAATTTCAAGTTTTCGATTTCTTAGTTGAAGTTCTGAAGTTTTGATTGAAACTATTGGAAGGAATTCACGTGGTTCGGAAGGTTGAGTTTTGAAGTTCCACGGTTGATAGGACTTTGGTAATCCGAGGTGTAAAAATTCAATTTTTTGGCTTTCGATATTTTCTGTTAGTCG
This sequence comes from Begonia loranthoides, assembly GCA_022433065.1. Lineage (NCBI taxonomy): Eukaryota > Viridiplantae > Streptophyta > Magnoliopsida > Cucurbitales > Begoniaceae > Begonia > Begonia loranthoides. The sequence continues at coordinate 8,712,931 of CM039484.1, read as the reverse complement.
ATAATCTATATTGGTTTGAAATTTGGAGTTATGGAAATTTGAATTGAATTGTTGATGGCAAATTATCCGGTCGATTTTCAAAGTTTGAACTCGTGGAACTCTTTTGTGTCGAAGTCGCCATGGAGTAACTTAGCAAAAACTGAGCTGCGATATGGGAAGCCTTTGGCTTCAGTCAGGTGAACGACTGATCGGGACAAAGAGTCCTGGTTAGTGACGAACTTGTCTGTGATAAACTTGGAAGGCAATGTTTCATCAGAATGGCCAGAATCGATGTCTTCTGTGGCGAGGATGATTCACCTGTTTCCTAACCATGGACGCTGACTAAAGTCCAGTTGTTTGGATTGCCCACTGGCCCGAAGTCCAAATGACTGGACTGGGCTGAAAGTCTAAATGCTAGACTGCTTGGATTGGGCTGGGCTACGCTGTTTAGGTTAGGGGAAAATTTCCTAGTCTGCCTTGGGCTGTAGTTCACTACCATTTTGGGTTTATTGTTGGATCTGTTCTAAGCCTATTTTGGACCAGAAAATTTGGATAATTTAATCAAATTAATTTTTTGATTTATTTTTAGGATAATTGAACATTTTAGTTTATAAAATTTAATCCAAAAATTTAATGCTTTAATTTTTGAATAGGTAACCAAAGTTTTAATTAAAAATCTGTCGACAGTTGGATTTGGATTTTTGGATTATTGGCTTGGGTTAGTGTAAGCCCATTTCAAAGTAGGGATTTATTTTATGCACTGTACTGCATAATTTTTATAAAGTGAATATTTTGAAACTTGTTTCATATTAAAACGACGCATCCATTTTATGACCGTTGGAGTTTTATATTATATTTTATTTTTACTGTACACGTTTAAATTAAGCATGCATATTGTATTTCTGGATCAACTCAGTCGTATGAACCAAGTTCGATCTACCCGATTTGGAGTTTGTTTTATTTTCACACATTCGACCGTACAGAATGTGTATTGTTAATTAAAGTTGAAATGGTTAATAAGATAGTTGTATGTGTCGTGTCCTTAAGTTTCAAATCTCTAAACTTGATCATGGTATTTTATTTGGCTTTCACAATTGCCAAGCATCGCTTTTATTTTATTTTATGCCTATGCCATGGTGTACTCAGAGTCAGTGAGTGACTTCATTTTCACTATGATTTTTATTTAGTACAATAAAGACTTATTTTAATTTACGTACCACATATTAGTGGGTGGTTTTAAATACGTGCCCTTTTGTACTCATTTCTCTAAAATGAATTTATAAAAATGTAATTTTAAATTCATACATGCTTAAACATCTCTTTTTAATCAAAATTAATTAAATCCATATTGAGTTTAATTAACTCACCCAAATGACACCTTTCAGGAGTTAATCAACCAGATATCCAGATACCGAGTCAAGATTAGACCCACGGAGTTTATTTAATTTCCTTAGTTTTAATAATTTTCCTTGAGAGATATTTTGTAAGGTATATTTTTTATTGGATAACTGTAATCTCTATTTCTAATTTTCATACAGTTATTTCATTTTGGATTATATTACTTATTATATGATATCACTTGTTGGACCTATTAAGTTCAAGTTATTGGGCCCTAGCTTGTATTAATTATTTTAAGTCTTTCATTGTTAATTAATAAATTTAAGTAAAATGGGTCGGACGATTCGGTTCTTTGGGTTGGGTCATTCTTCGTTTTGTCTCCGGTCCCTTGCAGGTCTTGACACGATTTCTTCTCTATTTTGGTTCAAAGAACTATACTTCTTGCTCAGACACATTCTAGCGAAAGAACATTCTGGTTGTGATGGCCATTGAGGCATACTATCCCTCATGTCTTTTTCACTGGATTCGCACAATGAACGAAACTCCTCTACGTCTATAGTTGTCGAGATGGAATGTAACACTATAACAACTTCATTTCCCAATGCACAAACATTATGTGCCAAGACTGTCGAAATCGGCTCCACTTTCAAAGAGCAGTTAACGGATTCCTGATCACACCCAGATGCCATTGGTGAACAACAATTAATAACGCTTCAACTTCACTTGGATGCGGTACACTTCAACTCTCGGAAAGCTCTAGGCTTTGATAATCGCTGAGGAAATCGTTGAGGAAATCATTATGAGAGTAATGTAAATTTATATAAGTGAGAGAAACTCTGATGTTCCGGCCAAAAATGATGTCTTTCCACACACCACGGAGGAAACAACATACAAGTAGAAATGTTTATTAGTAATGACGTTCCGCCACAGAATGTCATACTTTCTGCAGAGGAAAATATAATGCTCCGATGATGAACGACAAACTAGAAGATTTATATTTAGTACTGATGTTCTGCCGAAGAACATATATCGTTCTATCACAGAACGAAATTGACATGTTTAACGACAAACGTGACAGCAATGTTTGCAGCGTCTATTTCTCATAGTTCAGTGATTAAGTTTTTAGCAAAAATACTTTAGTGGTTGACTTGTCATTGATCACAAAGTACAAAGGTAGATTTGTTAATTTCTCTTTATAATAGTTAGTTAATTAATGAAGTCAACATAAAATTATGAAGATTAAATTTTTGAAGAGAAATTGTGTTGCATCTTTTTGTTTCCTCGCATGAAAAAACCCAAAAAAATTAAAATAAAAAACCAAAAAAAAAAGTAAATTAGTTTCTTTTTATGACAAATAATGAAAAAAAATTGTACTTCTGTGGAACCAAATATTGAGAAAGAATATTAAAAAATTCCAAATTTAGGTTAAAGAAGACAGAATGTTAACAAATTTCTTCCCATCAGAATTCATATCCAACCAAAGACACCTTCAAATCTCCTCAATTTTCTCCGAGAAAATCTGAGGGAAAATCACATGTTTTTTATCTCACCCAAACGCCTTCCCATTTTCTATTATTGCCCATCTCCAATTCCACCCTTCCAATCCAGCAGGGTCCTTCGATTTTCTTGAGGGACCCAGCTCAAGTCATTTTTCTCTCCCAACACTCCCGCCATCCTTCTCTTGTTCTTCATTTCTGAGTTTTTCTTTTTGTGATTTCATGGTGTTTTTCAATTCTGCTTAGGGTTTGGAATCAAGCCTGAGAAATTTTTGTCCTATAAAAATTGCTATTTTTGTTTTTAACTTTTTGAGAGTGGGATAATCATGAGTTGTTTCCCTTGTTTCTCTTCCCAAAAAAGTAAGAAAATCAAGAGCAAGAGAGATCATTCTTTTTCCGATTTCAATGATCATTCTGTATCGAGATCGCCCGGTAAGTTTTTCTCCTTTCACAATTGTTGATCATCTCGTAACAAATTCAAATTTAGTGATTTCTAGTCGTAAGTCATATTGAATCAAAATCGAATCGGACAAAAAATACAAGAGTACAACATTGTTAGTACATGAAATTTTAACAACCATTACTGCTTTGTCAGCTGAAAAAATCGGAGTTGATTTGATTTGCAGAAACGAAGAAGAAGAAAGGTGGAGATGAAACGAAGAAGGAGAAGAATCAAGCAGAAAATGGGAACATTGCAGCGGAAAACTTCACATTCAGAGACTTAGCAACTGCAACAAACAACTTCAAACAGGACTGTCTTCTGGGTGAAGGTGGATTTGGAAGAGTTTATAAAGGAACCCTTAAAACTACCAACCAGGTTTCGATCATTTTCAGATATTAGACATTTTTTTCTTTCTTTTTCAATCAAATTTCTACATGCTTTTGAGATCTTAGACTATGAATGATACAATTGATTCGAACACAACCATGAATCCGATTAATAACTTGAAAAATCGATACTTGCCCGATTCTTGTGGAAGAAACATTTTAGGACAAAATTCGAAGGGTTTCGACGGATTGTGAAGCTTAAGGAATGTTAAATAATTTTGTATGACTTCATAAAGATTTGATTGATGAGGTTTTGTGGACTTTACATTAAGGTTGTGGCTGTGAAGCAGCTAGACAGAAATGGTCTTCAAGGAAACAAGGAATTTCTTGTTGAGGTTCTCATGTTAAGCCTCTTGCACCATCCCAATTTGGTCAACCTCGTCGGATATTGCGCCGATGGAGACCAACGGCTGCTCGTTTATGAATTCATGTCCGGTGGATCCGTCGAAGACCATCTTCTTGGTTGGTACTTCCTCTTTCTCATTTGTTATCATCAAGTGAGACAAATTCAAAATAAAGATCTGTACTACGACATTATAATAAAATTTAGACTAACTTCATAGACATAAGATATTGATTTGAGATATCATTTCTAACATGCAACCGGGAAATAGAGATTTAAACTCGTAAATTTCTGGTTTGTAGATGTAGAAGAAGGGCAAGAGGTATTTGATTGGTACACAAGAATAAAGATAGCATCTGGTGCAGCAAAAGGACTGGAATATTTACATGACAAGGCAAACCCACCAGTAATATACAGGGATCTCAAGTCCTCTAACATCTTATTGGACCAGGATTATAACCCTAAGTTGTCGGATTTTGGCCTGGCGAAGCTTGGTCACGTCGGGGACAAGATGCACGTGTCCTCCAGAGTTATGGGAACTTATGGCTATTGTGCCCCGGAATATGCCAAGACTGGACACCTCACTTTGAAGTCCGACGTGTACAGTTTTGGCGTTGTTTTGCTTGAACTCATTACCGGAAGAAGAGCGATCGACACTACTCGGGCAACCAATCAGCAAAATCTTGTAGCTTGGGTTAGTCTGATGTTTTTATTTATGCTTTTATTTTTTAATAATGCTAAGTATATTATAATATTCTACTATATAGTTTTATCTTTGCACTTATCATCTATTAAGTTAAATTAATATTTTATTTTAATTATTTATAGTTTATTTTAATTATTACACTAAGTTATATTTACGTGCTATATCAAAATATAAAATTAAAATGTATACTTATAAGGAAAAACTAGCATTACCTATTGAATTCGGCCCCCTCGGTAGGTGGGGCCAGAAACTCATGTTGGTGCACCATCCTTGGACCCTCTCGCCGGAGTGCTAGCCTTCTATTTTAACTATTTCCGGCAGATTTTGGCTTTCATCAATCTAGAGATGTTCTTACGTATAAGATATGTTTCTTGAAATATTAAGATATATATATTGTTTCAGTATGGATGCATGTTTATATTATGACAAATGTCCCTCCCTCCCAACACAGGCACTACCACTGTTTAGAGACCCTACAAAGTACCCAGAAATGGCAGATCCACTGCTCAAAGGGAATTTCCCAGAAAAAGACCTGAATCAAGCCGTCGCCATAGCCGCCATGTGCCTCCAGGAAGAAGCCTCAGTCCGTCCATTAATAAGCGACGTCGTCACTGCCCTCAGCTTCCTTTCCTCCGTTCCTCCGCCAACTCCTCCGCCATCATCTACCTCTCTCGATCCCCTCCCTCGTGAAGAATACGAAAATTCAGATTCATCAAACGCTGAAGAAGAAGAAGAAGAAGAAGAAGAAGAAGAAGAAGGAGAAGGAGAAGAGGTTGAAGAAACAGAAAAGGATGAAGAAGCAGAAAAGGATGAAGAAGCTTCTAAGAACGTGGTCGAAATACAAGAGAATAGCTGGAGCCCGAGGAGCTCAGGCAAGAGCAGTGGCACGTCGGAGAACGGGAGCTTCTCTTCAACCCACGTAAGAAGGAGCAGCAAAATACCGGAGAAGGCCGTTGCTTGGAGCAGGAACAGCAGTTTGGGCAGCAAAAAGTCAGTCGCTAATGAGGAACCAGTGCTGAGCCATAAAACTAGCAAAGCTGAGTCTGGTCGCCATGGCCATGGAAGCAGCTGGGGATCGGAGGAAGAGAGTGCGTACTCGTTCAGCCCAAACAGTGAGAGCTTTCAGAAATCTTTTCACAAGAAGGAAGGATCACAAAGTGGGAAAATTTTCTCACAGGATAATCACAAAGCCAGAGGATCAGAGAATCGAACTGTTTCTTTTTAGAGAGTAAACAGACAGACAGAATTCGTCTGTACTTATTCAATCAAGCTTGAAGAGGAGAAGAAGATGGTGATGATGATGATGGTGAATGTGATGACGGTGATGAAGATGAATGAGAAGAAGCCAAGCTTTATTTTCACATTTTTTATTTTTAATATTTTATGATAATATTAACGGGGATTAAAAAAAAAAGACTTTGCCTTGATGAGTTTGTATATAAATTTATGTGAAAATGACAAACCAACTTTGGGACAAATCAACCTTTAAATTATTTTTGTTAACAATTTAATCATTAAACTGACGGAATAAACACCGCGATTACGTTTTTTGTTAAATAACTTCACAGATCGTGAATCTTTGAAATATAATCCAAGAACGTCGTCGATCCGCGGAGAATCATCTGCAAATAAAAAAAATTTGTTGTCTTATTCGTAGAAAAACACAGACAACATAGACAAACTGTGATTGTTCAATGCACTGTAAAACAATTTTAAATCATCCAAAAACTAAAACATTAACATTCTTTTACAAAATCTTCTAAATTATAAAATTCGAAATCTTCTAAATCCATTATTGTACAAAATTTAAAATCTTCTAAATTTATTTTTCATAGATATTAAATGTTTTCCACTAAAAATCTACTGTAAAATCACTAGTTCTTTCTGTTTTTCCATGGGTATTTGTCTTTTTTCACTGCGATTTTCAAAAAGTTAACAGCGATGTTCGGGACGGCGATTTCTCAAAGTTCAGTAGTTAAATTGTTAGCAAAAATAATTTAGTGGTTGACTTGTCATTGAGCACAAAACACGATGGTTGGTTTGTAATTTTCCCTAAATTTAATTACCCAATATTTTAAAAAAAAATATTTATATTTCTAATTTATAAATAAAAATACTTTTTTTGACCTATATTCCAACAATATGCGCTCTGATTTTAGCTTTATCATATTTACATTTTGATATATCATTTATTTATTATTAAAATATTTATAACAGATTATAAATATTTGAAAAAATAGATGAAACAGCTTCCATTCAAGAATTTGTTTAGTTGGTAATGAATTACGTGTCTATAATTCTTACATTTTATTATTGGAGAAATTAAAAACATAACTATTGAATTATGGGGTCAATGACAAGTTAACCATTAAACAATTTTTGTTAATAAATAAAATTCTCAACTATGAAAAATGAACAATGCAAACATCACCGTTATTTTGTCGAAAGAAATGTTAAAAACGATAAGACCTTTCAAAATGAAAGATTTTCGGTAAACTTGTTCGAAATCGATTTTGGTATCAAAATAGAAGGTTTTCCGTTAACTGTTTGTTGAAAAATCAATATACTCCAAGCTAAACATATTTCTGATTCACTTAGGAAACTTGCAGGAAAATAGATTTTAAAAATGTTAAGTTGTTCAAAATTGATTTTAGTATCAAAATAGAATATTTTCAGTTAACTATTTGTTGAAAAATCAATGTATTCAAACCTAGATATATTTATGATCTAGTGAGAAAACTTGTTGGATAATTCGTTGTTCTCTACACTAAAGAACGACAAAGAATTCATCAAATGAAGCGAAAAAAGTATTTTTCACTTCAAAAAGTAATCTTTCTGTTGTGAAAAGTCATCTTTCTGTTGCGAAAATAACTTTTCCTGAGTCATCTTCTAATGGCTCACTTTCCACTGTGGAAACTGCAGAAAGTAATCTTTCCACTACGTAAAGTAATTTTTCATGAATCCTATTTTAAGGACTAACTTTCCGCTGGAAAGACAACGTTCCGCAGTAGAAAAAATGCTTTTTGTAGCGGAAACTTGCCTTGTCACAACCCGCAGGCGGTCCTGAATCCTCGGGTCAGGTGACCTGTTCCCAAGACTATGATGAAGCGGAAGTCTTAACATGAAATTAAGCTCAAAACCCAAATCACATGAATTGTGATCTACATAATGATCAACAAGAGTAAAGACAATATAAAAATAAACAAAGAACGTATTGTCCAGGAATCAAACCAAACAATACCAAATAACAAATCTCAAACGTACCAGAGACTAAAGATTGCCGACGGACCTTTATCCATCCAAGGGGAAGTTGAAACGCACAAAAGGGAAACATGAGCAGACATCTCGCAAATACTCCATACAGATAGCTATTCACCAAATCTTGGAAAAATGTAGTCTAAAAGGTGAGTGAAAAAAGGGAAATCTAAATGCAATGCATGCAAAAATGATTTTTCTCATCCTTTAGAAAACCAATGTCATGTTTCTTATTTAACGTACATGGACTTTAATGTTAGCCTAAGAGAATTTAAGTTTATTTGTTTTGATGATGAGTGATTTATTTGTTGATAATTTGTTTGTGAATTGAATTAGATTAATATGTTTATCATTATGTTTATATTTGGTCTTCATTGGAAATACCCATTAATAAGGGCATTTATCCTTACTAATATGTTGTCTAAGTCTATGTAGTTAAATGATAGATCATTTGGACTTAGTTGCATCAAAATATGCAAAACGTGGAGTAGAGATTGACTAGGCGATCGACCAAAAAGGCTATAGAGAGCCAAACTAGTGAAAATGGTCGATCGGGGTTTGGATACGATTGACCAGAGATTTTTCAGATTGCTTGACATATGCTGAAGTACAGAAGAGCGGTCAACTGGGATGTCAATCAAAAATTGGACAGAGTCGAGCCAATTCTTGAAATGCGTAGAAGCGGTCGACCAAAGATGAAGAAGCGGATGACTGCACCGACAAAATTATAATAGTTACATTTGCAATGGATTGGAAACGGTCAATCGGACGAGTTGGGTGGTCGACTGCTGGACAGTTTTTATATAAAAAAGCCACTCCGAATTGCAAAGTAGAAAAGAAGAGAATCTATAACGAAGTGCTATCAAATTCACACGAGATTTCTCCTCAACAAATGAGTGCATAGCTCTAACTCTCTCTATCCCTTCACTTCAAATTTTATATCTTTGAGAGTTAAGTTTCTAAATTGTAATCTTTATTTCCAATCTTTGTACTTAAACGGAGAACAGAGAGTGACATCCCGAAATAGTCATAGAAGGCTAGATTGACGCTCTTAAAGATCAATCAAAGGGTGACGCCCGTGAACAATTATTGTACGACTTAATTGACTCCTGTGAAGTTCAATCATCAATAACTGGGGAGGTTGGTTGATTAAGGAATCTTCAAAGGGGGACCTTAAAGCACAAACGTAGGTAAGTTTTCCAAACCACATTAACAAACGTGTTTGCATTTCTCTATCTCTTATTGTTTATATTTATGATTGCTTGTGTATATTTTTGTGATAAAACACTTCGGAATAGAATTACAAAATCGCACAAACCCCCCCCATTAGGCATATACCGGTCCAATAATTGGTATATGAGTGGGAGTTAATAAACTTTTTGTGTGATAGTGTGTATATTTGCATAAATTCATTATATTAATTTTTTTTAATGGATTTCAATTTGCACGTTGAAGGACAATCCATTATTAGACCTCCTTATTTTGACGAAAATGAGGAAGTCTATGATGAAAATTTCTGTTTAATCTATAAACTATGACTTATGGCATATCATTGAAAATAGAATAAATGTCCCTAAATTATCTTGTGAATTCAATGATATTGATAAAAGCATTTTGAGCATAAATGCCAAAGCCATGAATATGTTATATTATACTTTGAGTATAAATAAATTTGATAGAGTATAAGCATGTGTTAATGCATATGATATTTGGAACTTACTTGAGCTTACACATGAAGGTACCAATCAAATAGATGATAGTGAAGAAAGTTCTTCGTCTGAAGATGAAGAATTGGCCAATATGTGCTTCATGGCCAATGACAAAAATGAGGGAAACAATTCATTTAGTGATTGAGATGATAATATTGATAATAATGATGAATTGTTTGATGTTTTTAATAAATTATTTGATCAATTCAATTTGTTTATACATAAATATAAATTGTTTAAAAAAGAGAATAAAAATGTTAGGAAAAAACATATTGATAGTGTTCAAGCTTTTGAAAAGGATCTTAGCATATTAAAAATTAAAAATGATGAATTGAATGCTTTTATCAAATCACTTGAGAATGATATTTGTGAATTGAAAGTAAAAAATGATTATTTGAGTTCCATTGTTTTTAAATTCACAATTGGAAGAAAAGATTTTAAAATAATTTCAGGAAAGTAAAATGTTACATTTGATAAAATTGAAATAGGCTATTAACCCTTTGCAAAGAAGAAAAATTCTGAAAATTTATGTCCTACTATTTGTAATACTTGTAATTGTATAGGACGTAAATCATTTTGTTGCCCATTAAAATTGAATGATACAATGACAACTTTTCAATTTGCTTGGGTTCCTAAAAAAACCAAATCTAAAGGTAATGGACTCAAAAAGATTTAGGTTCCTAAGAAATGCACTTAAGTCTCGATTAGGGTTGGATGTTCTCCCTTAAAGTATAAATGATTGAAATATGAATAAAGGGAGACTCCTTAAAGGTTTTGTTATAATTTTTTTTTGAGTTTGATAAAATTGTTTTGAATGTTTATAATTGGTGTAATTGACTTCAATGTATGCATTTTTGTGTATCATAGAATTAGATATCTTTAATCCAACAATTGACATTTTTAATCTTTTAATTGGTATCAATAATATATTAGGTATAAAAAAATTTGCTTGTTAGATTATTTTTGATAATGATCTTGATGAATTCCCCTCATTGCTTTGTTTTGATATTGTAATACTCACAAAATTTGTTTACATGTAAAGTTTCAACTGTAACATCCCAGTTATTATTTCAATTTAAAACTCACGATTTTTTAAAACTTTTCTTTTAAATCACAGCGGAAGACTTTTCATTTAAAAACTAACTTAAATAAAAATTGCATAAATAAACTCTTTTTCGTTAAACTATTTATTACTTAAAACATATCATACTGTAAAACTTTAAAACATTGCAACAACAGAAGACTTATATTTCTAATTCTTAAAGAATTAAACATCATTTGAAACCTCATTTATATAACGAAATACCATAACAAAACACTTTTCAAAAACGTTATTGCCAAATATTACATTTCTTCTTTAAACCTTTTTAGCCTAACCAGTCGTCATGCCCGCAACACACAAATGCCTCATCAACTGCTACTATCTTTGATCCTTTGCATACCTACATCACATGACCTAACTATGAGCCTAACGCTCAGTACGTAGTATAAAAGTAAAACGTGCTCATACAATACTATTCAAACACATACAGTTTTCTATTTTGTTTATCTGTCTTTTACCATTGCATTTTCCTTTCACTGTTGAGTTTTTGTTTATCTGTTTTTCCTTTAACATATCTTTGAGTGAGAGCAACCTCTTCAGTTTCTGAACTCACTCACCTGTTGGATGAGAGAAACCTCTTCAGTCTCCAAACTCACCCAAACAAGTTCACTTCTGGTAAGTAGTTAAGGCATCAACCAAAAGCTATGCTAGCGGCTGTAAACATCAATGTACAACAATTGATTCTAACATCAATCGAGAACGCACTAGCAGCCATGCGCATCAATGCTAATGGTCTCACTTACCATTAGCTGGTCTGTTTCAACATCAATCAAGAATAAACTCTTCTTATTCTTTTACTTAATTGTCTTTTACTGTTATTCATTCTATGACTTGTTCCCACGTGAGAGCAACCTCTTAAGTCTCTGAACTCATGTAGAAACTATTCCTTTACATTTACGTTTATTTGTAATTCATTTACGTTTGTACTTTCGTGTACATTAGGAACAATGCTGCAAGCATACACTTCTATCTATCATGTCTATTATCGTAACCTTATAATGTGCACCATATCATAATTAAAGAACCGAACTTAAATCAAATAAACATACAAGCAATCATTCAACGGTACGTTTCCAATATAACATAAGCTATGCATTAAATAAACAAACATCAAACAATCACCCCCTAATTCTCGTGATGTAGGCCCTTTCGGACAAAACACATACAGTACTACGTACCTGGAGTCCTTAGCTTTAAAGGGCTATTATCACTTAAATTATCCTTCACGAAACCTCAAGTACCCAAGAATAAATAAACCAAAAAGAACTCATTCTTCAAGGATCATAGCCACGGTTTATCACTGACTTCTTCCCAAAGTCTATCACAGTTCCTTTCCTCCATGGTTTCACTTTACGGTTTCATAACTCCAGAGATTTCCTTAATGTCCATCACAAAACATAACATTTCACTCTCAAACTCTTCTCTTCTAAATCTCCAGAACATCAACCCTCAACCTTCTTCCTTCATAAGCATAGAACCATACGCCTGCTTTCTCTCTAAAATTTGGCAGAATAAGCCCACATATTTTCTTATCCTCAAACACTGCTGCCAACAGCTCCATTTATAGGCAATATTAAATCGACTCTTCATCATCCCCTTGAAGATGGAAGGCCATTAGATGCTCATTGATTCATCAAACGTTCAGAAAGTGTATTGCTTCACCTCCAAACGTTGATTAAACCTTCCAGATGACTAACATTAATTGGCGGTTGATCGATTTTAAAGAAGGACAATCGACCACACTTCTGCCAAGCGATTGTCAGTTCCATCAGAAAACTTTTAGTTTTCCTACCAATCGATTAACACTGGTCGATCGACACCTTGTCGATCAGTCACAGATTCCTACTCCTTTTTGCTGAAATTCTCCAGACTATTCATATCTATATATATTAACATGACATCCATATGCATGCATATACCTTATTTATATATCTAACCCTAACCTAATGTCTTATATGTAATTGAAATATCCTCCATACTATTTCGCCTTCTCCAAATCCTTATGCATCAAAACCATATATATATATATATATACACACACATTTACATCATCTATCTTCATATTTCCAAACCCAATTATATCCAAACTTCCATTCTTTACAGTATCTTTACAATATTCAAATATGTCCAATTACGTTCAAATATATTTTCTCTTAGGCCAACACTTGAATTGTCTAACTATCCATAATTTTATCCCTTAATACTTAAAGTATATATTCCATAATTCCTCTTTCACCTTATTCTTTTATTAAATCCAATATACTCCAAAATATTATAAAGCTTATAACTTCAATCTTATTATATACAAGTGCATTTTCTCTTACCAATCCACTAACTACCAATCACTAACTCAGTCCTAATATCATCTTTTCTAAATCCAAGTATCATCTTCCATTCTCTAATAACCATAATCCTTTCCTTAAACTAATTATGAACATAACGAGGTATCATAATTCACTTATTCCAAATGCCTTTCTCTTGACCAATATTTCCAAACAGTCTAATTCTACTTCTATCGTCCCAATTATCACATAAGCCTTGTGCTTAGCTCAATGAAAATTCGGGATATTACATCAACTATGTGAAATATAGTGAATTGACATGGTACATTGTAATTGTTGAGTTTATTTATATAGTGGAAAATAATGAAATTTTATGGTAGAGGTATTTGGGTTGGTGTTAGTTTTGTAGTATAAATATAATAAAATTCAATGGAGCGGCGTCATTTGGAACAAAGAGAGCAAAGACTTATTGAGTAACAAATGCCCATTGTTGAGGAACGAACATCCCTCATAGCAAAGTAAGAAGAAAACGGACGTCCGTTATGGGGAAATGGATGCCCTTTTATCTGGACGAACATTTGGAATGAAAATGGAACGTCGTCATTTTAGGAAGCGAGGGACATCCCTAATGGACAGTGGGACGTCTAAAATGAAAGAATAGAAGACAACGTTAGTATTAAGTGGGACAACATCGTTTGGAACGAAGAAGGAAATGGGAAGGAAGGGACATCCGAAATAGAAATAAAAGGAACGACGTTAAGATTTAAGTGGGACGATGTCATTTATAACAAATAGGAAGGCTTTTAAAAAGGAACGAACGTCCTTCATAGCGAAGATGGAAAACAAAATGCATGGTTTGTTAAAAGTAAGTAGAAAACTGTAGTGATTTGATGTGAAGGATGTCTCTAATGGAAAATGGACGTTCTGACATAGAGAAATTAAAAGAATTCGGCTTCGTTTATGTTATGACGGACATCCCTCTTAGGAAAAATGGACGTTCTGTATAGCAAGAGTATTTGGCGGGAATGTCGAAATATCGCCCAACATAATAGCAATCTGTAAACAAGAAATATAAAATACTTTGAAAAATGTTGGATAGATTTTAACAAGAAGTACGAAATACTTTGAAAACGATGGATAGATTTTTAACAGATGATATGCGTTGCTTTCCTCGCCTCTATAAACAAGAGAGGAATGAAAGGAGTTTGGAGGCAAAAACATTAGAGTTGTAAGAGAGAATTTCCTTAAGGATATAAAGAAAGGAAGGACGTCGTTGTACTGCCGGTGAGAGAAGAAACCACAACAGGAGAGGATTATCGTAAAACAAGGTAAGAGATATTGCATGTGGTTTGTTAGAGGTGGCCTACATCACAAAAGTAGGATTTGTTTGTGTGAATTGCCAATAATACATATGCTTCTAGATCTGGTTAATAAGTTGTCCATTGATAATCTATTTCTGATCACAAGTTTGAGTTCACTGTTTAAGATTGTGCGATGATATTGATCTATTGAGTTATAAAGTTTACATCTTTTATATTAAGTAATATAAAGTTGATTGATTTGTGTTATGCTCTCTATTGGATTATTCTATAATGATAGTCATGCTCTATGATGTTTCTTTTAGATAAATGAATAAAGCATGTTGTTTTGCACTCTATTTAGTTTCTGTCGTATAGCATGAACTGTTGTGTGATTTGATGCATTGCACGAGAATGAGATGTGACCAATAAACATAAATAGACGTTGGAGATCGGAGGGTTTAGTGATGGTGATGTTTGGGAGAACCAAGAAATGATGTATTTCATCTCCGTTGGAATTGAGTGATGGTTATGCTCATACGCAAGGTCTGGGAGAACCAAGAAATGATGTATCTCAATTTCCATGGGGATGGGTGACAGTTCTGTCCAGGCTAGATCCCCAGGATGTATCTATTCTCATCTGATGATATCTCCAATGCTATAGACTATAGTGATATTGAAAATAAAGGATGAAAGGAATAAGTTCTTTTGTGATATGAAAAACATGTATATTGTGTCTGGATGAGTATTTCGCTTTACTTCATTATGTCTCTTACTGGGCATTAGGCTCACAATTCTCTTGGGATGTAGGTGATGATTGTGATCATAATGATGTGCACGTGGAGGAAGTATGATGGGATGAACATTGTGTTACCCGACGAGATTTGACTTGGGGGTTATGGCTTATGAATTAAAATAAGTTTTATTTACTTGTTTTCTTTTAATATTTATTTTACTTATTTGAACAATGGTCGTATGTTGATTTAAAGACTTCTGCTTGCATTTTATTCTCTTAATTGTACGTTACTTGTTTTACAAATGTGTTTTTAAAAAAAAAAAGAAAGAAAAAGTTTTATAAGAAAATCGGTATGTTACAGATATAATGACAAAAGAGGAGATATTTCTCTTTCATTTTTTTATTACTCTCATTGAATTTCATGTTGAATAATATTTATAGGAGGAGAGACATTTTTTTGTGAGTTCTATTTATCCCCATTTATTTGAATTAGAATAATGGCTAAGGGGAAGAGACTTTATTAAATGTTTTGATGATTTTAACATGAATTAAAATTTCCCCAACTATTCATTTGTAGATAATGTCAAAGGACGAATAAAATGATTTTTTAATGATTTGAGCTATAAATTGAATTATTTTATGTACTTGATTTTAATTGTTGCTTTCCCTCATTGAGTTTTTTTTTATAATGCCAAAGGGGGAGAGGAATATGATATTAAGTTAAATTAGTTAGAATAGCATAATTTGCATAAACAAAAGGACAGATAAATTGCATAAATTAAGGGGAAGAGATTATAATATGCAATATATCATCTTCATGCTTAGAGAGTATCGTAAAAAACTTAATATCTATTTAACATCATAAAAAATGGGAAGATTGTTAGCCTAAGAAACTTTAGGCTTATTTGTTTTGATGATGAGTGATTTATTTGTTGATAAGTTGTTTATGAATTGAATGAGATTAATATGTTTATTATTATGTTTATATTTGATTTTCATTGGAAATACCTCTTAATAAGGGTATTTATGCTTACTAATATGTTGTCTAAGTCTATCTAATTAAATGATAGATCATTTGGACTTAGATGCTTCGAAATGTGCAAAACATAGAGTAGAGGTTGATTGAATGGTCGACCAGAAAGGCTATAGTGAGCCAAACTAGTGGAAGCGGTCGATTGGGGCATGGATGCGATCAACTGGAGATTTTTTAGATTGCTCGACATATGCTGAAGTGCAGAAGAGCAGTCAACTGGGATGAATGGCAATCAATCAGAAATTGGACAGAGTCGAGCCAATTCCTGAAATGCATAAAAGTGGTCGACCGAAGACGAAGAAGCAGACGACCGGACCGACAAAATTATAACGGCTACATTGTAACGGTCGGGAAGCGATCGATCGAACAAGTCTTGTTATCGACCATTGGACAATTTTTATATATAGAAGTGACTTCGAATTGCAAAGTAGAAGAAATGAGGAGAATCTATAACGAAGTGCTGCCAAATTCACATAAGATTTCTCCTCAACAAATGAGTGCATAGCCCTATCTCTCTCTATCCCTTCACTTAAGATTTTATGTCTTTGAGAGTTAGGCTTCTAAATTGTAATCTTTGTTCTTAAATGTAGAACAAAGGGTGACGCCCCAAAATAGTCATAGAAGGCTAGATTGACATCCGTGAAGATCAATCAAAGGGTGACGCCCGTGAAGATCAATTAAATGGTGATGCCCCGTGAACAATCATTGTACGGCCTGATTGACACCCGTGAAGTTCAATCATCAATAATCGGGGAGGTTAGTTGATTAAGGAATCTTCAAGAAGCGATCTTGAAGTGCGGACGTAGGCAGGTTTATCGAACCGTGTTAACAAATGTGTTTGCATTTCTTTATCCATTACTCTTTATATTTGTGATTTTTGTTATATATTTATGTGATAAAACACTTTGGGAATAAAATTAAAATATCGTACGAAAAAGTTAGAATGCCTAATTAAACGGAGAACAAAGGGTAATGCCTCGAAATAGTCATAGAAGGCTAGATTGATCCCTGTAAAGATTAATCAAAAGGTGATGCCTCGTGAACAATCATGGTACAGCTTGATTGAAGCCCATGAAGTTCAATCATTAATAACCGGGGAGGTTAGTTGATTAAGGATCTTCAAGGGGGGATCTTGAAGCGCGGATGTGCGTAAACAAACGTGTTTACATTTCTCTATACCTTACTCTTTATTTTTGTGATTGCTTGTATATATTTTTATGATAAAACACTTGGGGAATAAAATTATAATATATGACACGAAAAGTTAGAATGCCTAATTCCCCCCCTCTCTTTTATTAGGTAGATATCGATCTAACATTTAAATCATTAAAACTCTTTACATTTTATTAAAACAAGCCCAAGGCCGTTGATGAAGCTTTTGTCAAACCATATTGTATACATAAACAGCTATACCTCAGAAATATGCCAACATCATTTTCCATCCAAAAACGTCAACAATGAAAAGGGATGGTTACACAATGACCTTGTAAGGTAGAAGAAGGTAAATGATAGCGATTCGGAGATCCAATACGTCACTCGAGTTGCCGACAAGCTATACTCAGTGCCGACACAACCCGTATTATCAAAGTAATAGATAAGGTTGCGGACGACGGATTGCTCCTCAACTAATTACTTACATAATTCAAATTGATGATGGTTGCCGGTGAGTGAAGCAACAAGCTGTCACACCACCCATTAAATTGAAAGGTACTAGGAGAGCAAAATGTAGCGACTAACAACCTTTTGATCTGTGTGACTAAAAACCCTGGTCAAGTTCTAGGGCTGGAAACCCAAGGAGCGCGTCATCACCGCCCTATCACCCTTTCAACTTTTGGGGCTTGAAACCTAAGGATAGGTCACCATGCCCTATCACCCTCTCACACATACAAAAGATCAATCTTCTCACAATCGAAGATTACACAAGATAACGTCATGATGCTTTAGCAACAAGAATTCCTAGAGCATCAAAAGGATTCATCCTCCCCATATAGATGCAAAAAAAATCAATAGAACCATGTAAAATAAAGTGAACATGTGAAAACATACTTATATGTAAAAAGTCGTGTTGTTGAACATTCCCGTCATGTTTTCATATGTGGTATCCCACAAAAATCAGTTTGAGAACCATGATGCAATACAGTGCATAAAATATAAAAATCTCTACCTCGATGACGACCACAACAACCTTATTCACTAGCCAACTCCACGCGCTATTGGAAGTGAGGGTCAAAACCAGTGACATCTCCAGAACCTATAACAAGACTGATGTCAAAATCCCAACAATTGCACAAGAGATAACAGATAAGTCTCAAATCAAGAATAGGAATCCGAGACAGACTCTAGGGACGACCCATAGTCCCAAACCGGAAATCAAATCAAGTAATATATCAAGAGTCCTAGACCGAAACACCAAACCAAAAACCATGTATGGCTGGTGAAGCCGAATGAAGTTCGCTAAACTCAATTCAAGAAACAAATAGTGCGGTCGACTAAAACGTAACAACAGTCGACCCGACACCTCAACATACAACCAGAAAGTCCCACTGGTAGATAAGACATGGTGACAGTTGATGGAACACAACATGCTCAACCTGAACAATTTAGTAATCAAGAAGACATAGCTGCAGCCATTCAAACCCAACCACGGTCGATGAGGCACAACAATGATCACCAAGACCACAGTTGACAAGACAAAGCGAAGGTCAATCGGGACCTTGTAGCGTCGACCAAACCCAACGATGGTCAACCAAAACTATTTAGTGTCGACAGTCAGACACATTCATAGTGAATAAAGTATTTTGTCATGGAGTGATTGAACTAAAAGCAAAGAGTGGAAACACTTTCAAAATGAGCGTGCAAATATTCAAAAATATAAAGAGAGTCACCATGGAAACGAGAGGATGGAAGGATAATCCACCTCAAAAATAAAATGTACAAAATGAGGATAGTCAGGCTGTGACTATAAATTAAGCGTTTTATGGGAGGCAAGCCATACTTAAGTTTGAATAAAAAAAATCATAATAATAATAAAAAGAAATTTCTTCTCTTTTGTATCTTTATTTAACATTTTGGTGTTATATGAGTGGTTTCTCACGCGTTGAAGGTTCACATCGATACGATACGCATAAAAAATGATCTATCTAATTATTCTAATTGACAAGAAATTTCTCAGACAACATCTACAGGCGATGAAGATCATTAGCACTCTCCTCGATGGGCAGTACTTTTTCCCTCTTGTTTTTTGCTTCATATTTATACATTTGGGACAATGTATCTACTAAGTTTTGTGGTGGGGGGTTTGACTTTATTTTCATATGTTCATTACCTGCAGTTCACACATATTTGTTTGATCTTATATGATTATCACTTGTTATGTATCTGCTAAAATAATAATAAAAAAAAAGTTTTAACTACTAGCATGATGTTGATTGTGGTTAAATGGAATAAGCCTATGATAGTACTTTGGGTTAGATTATTTGTAGCTCAAAGTGATGATAAGATGATGCATGCATGTAGTTTCAACTTGTTTATTATTTGTATCTTATTCATGAGTTTGCATTTAGAACACATAGTTTGAAGCAATGACACATTTTGAAACTTAGCGATAAATTTATGTGAATAATAATTTTGATATTCTTCTTTTAAAAAAAAAAAGAAAAAAGAAAAAAAGGGAATAAGAAAATATATAGTGAATAATAAATAATAATCTCTCTCATGGTTTCTGTGACTCTCTCATAGGGGTGTTCAAGGTGCAGTTTGGTTCAGTTTTAGTGGGGAATCAAACCAAACCACATCGATTTCGGTTTGGCAGTGCTTAACCGAAACTGGGAGTTGGTTCATCTAGAACCTAACCAGAACCGAATCGGAATCTTTGGTTCCGGTTCTAGTTCTGATTCGGTTTCGGTTTTACCTAGCTACATTTCAAAGATCAAAATAATCATAATTGAAAATTTTCAATGACCGATTACATACCTTCAACAACTCAGAATTTGGCTGCCCAATTGGTTGGAAAATTGGGGCGACTAAAAAGACTAAGGAAGATAGTGAGATATAAACATTATCTCCCAAGTCTATTTCTTTACAGGCTCTATTCCAGATATCTCCATTTTGCATCTGAACATCTCTAACCACAAGATTCACAACAGATTAAACAGTGAAATAACAGTGTAAGAAGTAAGTATTTCCATATTGATATTCAGTCATCAAATTAATACATGTTCTCAGCTTCTATTTTTCCAATGCTTTTTGCTGGAATTTTGGCAAAGCACCAATGGAATCAACCCTAAAAAATTATTCGAACTCAAATACAAAGTCTCCAAACTGGTGAAATTAGAAAGAGAACCCAACAACTCGCCATAAAATTTGTTGTCGGACAAAGAACGCACCTTCAAGCTAACCATTGAAGTCACCATACAAATTATTGCTCAAAATATCAAAGAACTGAAGAGAAGAACAAGAACTCAGAGCCGAAGGAACTCCAACAGATAAGTTATTCATCGAAAGGTCCAACTCTATCAAAATAGAGCATGAATCAGAAAGATACGGCAAAATCTGGCCACGGAAATGGTTGTCGAAAAGCGAGCAGTGAGCAGAACATCGGCCACCAAGCTGCTGTGGACAAATTTTGAGGGCTGGTCTTCGTGAATCGGGTGCAGAGTCAGACGAGAGACGAGAGACGAGTGGAGAGAGGGCAAAACGCGAATTGGGCAAATTTTGAGGGTTGAAATGGCAGACGACAGTGGCACTTGGTATTATTATTTCCTAGACTGTCGGTTCAGTTCGGTCTTACCGGTTTTGCAGAATATAAACTGCAAACCAAACCAAATTGACCGGTTCCAATTTGGTTCATTGGTTCGGTTCGGTTTTGCACACCCCTACTCTCTCTTCCACTTTTATTTTTGAGTAAGCTATTTGGATACTCAATGGGTGGAAACTATACAACAAAATGAGGGATTCGAGAAGACTTCTATCGCAAAACCAAAAAAAAAAGTGATAGTAATAATAATAATAATAAGAAAATAGAGATTCAACAGTTCCTGACTCCACTTTCAATTTTGAATGAGTCATTTGGATACTCAATGAATGAAAACTATATAATAAAAGGGGGGACTTATGGAGAAACTCCACCGCAAATCTCTTTTGATGGAAAAAAAGAAAAAAAATTTAGTTCCTTTAATGTTTTCTAAAATAAGGATATAGCAGTGTTATTAGTTACATAAATTTATTCTAAGTGAGAATGTTAAGTTGAGCATGACTACTCACACACACACGCAGTGTAATACGATGATTTCTCATAACGGAATTAAGTAAAAATAATTGAGAAATTAATTGGGCATAATTGGATAATTGAAAATTTATTTGATGAGAAATTTAATTGGGGGTAATTGGATAATTATTGAGGATTTATTTGATGAAAAAGTTATTTGGGAAACCGAATCGAAAAATTTAAATTGGACTGATAATTATCGTCAAGCAATATTCAGAATAAATCGAGAATTGGAATTGGGTTGAAAATAATTTAATTAAATGAAGAATTTAATTAAATTATTAAAAGAAGAATTTAATTAAGTGAAATGGGGATTTAAATTAAAAGGATAATTTAAAAAGGAGAGTGGGGAGTTGGGACCGGTTCAAGCTAGGCCAGTTAACGCTGGTTTGGCTCGGTTCGATTTGAAGATAAATGAGAAGGTTGTAGTTGGTTTTTTTTAAATAAAAGAGAGGAAATGGGACTTAAGGGAGAGAGAGAGAACCCGAGGGAGATCTAGAGCCAGCGATCGAGAGAGAGAACTGAGAGGAATATGCGTGAGCTTAGGCGGCGAGGGGGCTTGGGTTCGGCCGATTCTTCCTCGCAGTGAGTTGTTGATGATGTCGCAAGAGTGCCATGCGGAGCTAGGGCATGGGTTGGACCGTGATTCCGCTAGTTGAATCGACGAAGTATCGACTGGGATAAGTTGGTTGTTTTGTTCTGTAATTTATCTCCCTGGTGTTCTGTTGATTGGACCAATTTTCTTGGATTTGCAGCTGCGATTTGTAGGGACAAATTGATGAATCAGGGCAGCGATTTTTGTCAATTACTCAATGGACCTCGGGTGTCTTTAGATCAATAACACGTTTTATGTCAAAATTAATCGTTTTAGGTGGCAATCACTCAATGTAAGTGTCTGTCTGCCAACTACCCAGAGACTCGTTCCTGCTTTAAAATGGGGAAAGCGGGTCTTTTGCTGAGGGAGCGAAAGAGTTCTTGTAATATCCCGAATTTTTATATCGGAATTTAAAAATAATAAATTGAAAAATAATTGAGGATATTTGAATTAGTATAAAGTATCGGGATATTACTAATAACGTACTCGCTAGTTATGGACTGAACTGGTTTTGATTCGACTCGGTCTAAAATAAATGGGAATTTGGTTATAATTAAAGTTTATATGAGAGAATGAAATTAAAGGAAATGATTAAGTTAATTGGAAAACCAATTAACTTAAAGTGATTTAAATTACGTTAATGGCCTTCGGCCATTTGAAAGAAAAAGAGACAGAGCGAGGGAGAGACCGAGCGAGGGAGATCGAGATCGAGAGAGGGAGATGGCGAACGACGGGTGTTCACGACGACGAGGCGACGAGCGACGTCGAAAGGCGATGGTAAAGCTCGGTCTGGCGAGCTGGTCGACTCCGGTGCGGTGCGTTGCCATCATATGGGGTGTGTGTTGATCGACAGAATTCGGTGAGCTCACGAGATGGGTTGTGAGCTCCGATGAGGTTAGTCGTTTAGTCAATTTGAATTAATTGGTGCTACTAGGCAACGAATTGCAACGACGAATTGGTGTTGGCAGCGATTGGCGAAGGAGATAGGGGACTTTCGGTTCGCTGGGTGTTAGTTCGGTCCAGTTCTGTCGGTCTATTGTTGAGTTGAGTGTCTAGTATTTTAGCTGGCACAATAGGTGATGTCCACGTGGCAACTCCTCTGTGTAATTAGTGTAAGTGTATCGGTGTACACTTTTCCTCCAGCTTAGTGTAAGTAGAGTCTACTCCTCGGCTATTAATACAGGTAACAGAGAGCTGTTTTGGGTGTTCAGTTCTTCTCATGTGTTTGATGTTCTGGGTATTCTGTTTCTCTCAGGTGTTTTGGTGATAGACAGCTCAGGTGGGTTATGGTGAAGCTAGAACCTCAGATATTGCAGAAGTATATTGCAGTGAAGAAGAATTGGAGAAGGGTGAAGGCCGAAGGACAAGAGGAAGCAGAGGGCAGTGAAGAAACATTGAAGAAGGAAAAGTCGTGTGTCTCTAGAGGATTTCAAACAGGGTAGTTGACCTATTTTATTCTCTTGGGTCTCATCTGATTTCAGGTAACCAATCTTATGATTATTCTTTCATTTGTGTTGGTTCATGAAGTTTGGTTGGATGGTTGTTACTGCGAAGTTAAGAATTTGATTATGTTAGTTAAATTATTTGATTGGTTGTTGGTTGATTCCTGCCTATGGATATCTTTAATGGGTTAGCTCTATTGGTTAAGGATAATACTGCTGTGTTTAAAGATTCTTTAAAGCTTTGTTTGGAAATGGTTTAATGGTCACTGTCTCTGTATTATGTTGGATAGTTGCTGATAGTATTGGTATGAAGCTAAGCTATAAACTTTGATAATTTGAATGGATTATTGGGTGTTCTGCTGTGTTGAAGTTCTGGTTTTTGGATTAGAAGTTCTGTTTTTGGATTAATGATAGTTAATTGCTTAGACATTGAGGGTTTGTGTGAGTGGACTTTGTAAGTTTTTATTGATGGATATTCTGTCGATCATGGATAGGAGCTGCTCACTGTGATGTGATGTTTTAGTTTAATTATTATTGATATGTTAAAGTATATTTTGTTGCCACTGAGATATTAGTTTGGAATTTGGGAAATTGTTTATGGCAGTTAAGATCTCGGAATTGATAAAGTTTATTACGTGTTAAAGTTTAGGGGATTGTTATTAATGCATAGTTGTTATGGTTTTAAAGGTACGAAGAGAAGAAAAGAAACAGATACGCGTCATGGATGCCAGGTAAGTGATACTTACTATGCCTTGGTCTTCGGACCCTACGTCACAAGAATTAGGATTGTATGTTGTGTGTTTACTAGATTTAGGTTCTTTTAATGATATATTTATTAGACATTATTGCATATAGGGTTGTATGAATCCACGTGCATATTGTATGACATAATAATATATGTAAAGGGCGTGTGGGGGTTCGGGATGACAATGACACCCCATGAGTTATAATGAAATGGAAATGAAAATATAAATGAAACGATGAGATAGAAAATAGGTTAAAGACATGGGGTCGAGGGTTCATTGTCTCCTGTTCTGAAATCCCCAACGTTCTCGGAACAAAAAGTACATACGGCATGAGAATGCACATGAGATGTTATATGTAATTACTTGGTCACGGCTTCCTCATGTCCCACGGTGTTTGTCATGTATGTACTTCGGCTTAAATTGCATCGTATGGTCATACATTGCATTCTATTTCATTTTATCACTTACTGAGCATTAGGCTCATTAGTTAGGTCTTGTGATGTAGGTATGAAGGAGCAAGAGATGAACAGGTTAAAGACAGTTGATGGGCAGATTGCACGGGTGGATCTTGTGGCTGGCTAGGCGAAAGTGTTAAAGAAAAAGTATTAGAAAAAGAGTTTTGTAATTTATTCTTTAATGTTTTGTTTTTATTCCGCTGCATTTCTTATAAATAATGTTATGGCTTTTGAAAGTAACCTGAGAAAGATGAAAGTAAACGGGAAAAATGTAAAAGTAAAAGGTTTTATCGATCAAATTTTACGAAGAAAAAGACTCTGATGTTTTACGAAAAGAAAGTTTTAAATTTTACGCATTTTAAAAATGAGGGATGTTACAGTTCTGCTTAAGGGATTTTCTAGTGGTTGAATTGTGACTGAGTGAGTCGAGAGAGTGTGAGTGAAGGAGAGAAGATACCCAGTGTGAAGGTGGTTGTGAGCTGAAGCAGGTTGTTGGTTTGGACAATTTATTGCTGTGTTTCTCCAGTGCAGAAGACCTTCATTGGTTGGTTACTGTGAGGTAAGAAATGAGTAAGTCTTGGCCAGTGGAGGCCCTACACCACAAGTAATGTTGTTGTTATTGTTTTGTTGCTCAAATACTACATTTTTGGATGAGTTAGTTTTGTTTGAGTACTCTTTGATTTATTTATTTCTTGTCCAATTACTAGTTGAAATGCTTGTGTTAATTGTCCATAAATCCTCACTCATTTATTGATTAAGGATAGATATTTGCTGTTGGATTTGAGCATTTTGAATTGCCATTTAAATGCCTATAATTGAACTTGTAAACCTTGCATCTTGGTGGTTAATCTCCGGTTATTTGTCGTTGAAATATTGATTGAATTCCTTAATATTAGATACCTATAACTTCCCACTTATATGATGAACAATGTTGGATAACTACTTATTGTATTGAGAGTCTTAAACTGCCTTGCAATTATCCATGTTTACGTTTGTATACTAGTCGTTAAAGTTCTTATTTTAATTCACGATAACTCTATCGGAAATTCACTGCTAGCTTGGAAGAATATTTGGTTGATTAACCTCTGTTTCGTTATAACTTTATAAATGTATTTGCTGGATTGTTGGCTGATTCTAGAAGATTTTCTACTATTTGAAAATTACAAATTCATCACTAGTTTTCCAGCTAGGTTTTAAGTCATCGATAATTCCATTGATTTTTTTTTCTGCTATTAAATAAACTGCC
Organism: Begonia loranthoides; assembly: GCA_022433065.1. Lineage (NCBI taxonomy): Eukaryota > Viridiplantae > Streptophyta > Magnoliopsida > Cucurbitales > Begoniaceae > Begonia > Begonia loranthoides. The sequence continues at coordinate 8,687,076 of CM039484.1, read as the reverse complement.
CTGTTATACTTTGCTCTACCATTATTTTTGTCAGATATTATGCTGCTCTCTTTCATTATATCCATGTTCCTTTCATGCCATTAAATTGTCGCTAAGCATGCTAGGATGTTGAATATTGATGTATTTCCTCCAATTACTGAGCATGTCAATATTCGATTTCGCTGCTATTTTTTCGTTAAATTCTAAGCATGTTAGGACATTGAATATTGTTGTATTTCTTTAAATTTCAAGCATGATAGTATCACGATATCATATTGCATTAGTTCTTCATTAATTAATTTGTTAGTTTGTTAATTAGATTATGCTTATAACCGTCATTTATACTAGGAATTGTTTAGTGATACAGATTGTGATTTTCTTTAATGATTGGTTTGGACTGCTTTACTCATAGGCGTTTTATATGCCGTAGTGTGATAGTTACATATTGCTGTGATTTATTGATGCATTGACATTTATCATGGTAATAGAAACCCTTAGGAATGCCACGTGTAGGTTGGTATTCATTTGTGTGAGAAAAACGGATAAAGAAAATGAATGTAATGGGAATTGGAGGTTGGGGAGGTGGTTCGGATCGTAATCGGGTAGACTCAAGATTATGCTCGTCCCTTATTGGGTCGTGAGAGTCTGTCTACCCAAGGGTTAGATGCCGACTAGCGGCCACTCTCCCTGCGACAAAATCTCCAATGTCTCATCTCAATGTATAAGATGATGTATATGTAACCGTGAGTGAAGAATAGTTTGAACGGATTCCATTATGACATAATGAATTAGAGGCATACATCATATTGCATATCTTGTCTCTTGTTGGGCCTTCGGCTCATAGCTGCTTGTGGTGAGGTGATTGTCAGGAGGTGGTTATTTCTGGAGCGGAGGACGAGACATTACCTGTTGAGCACTTGGGTTACCCAGCTGAATCGACATGAGAGGGTTATGGCTCGCAAAAAGTAAAAATGTTGTTTTGAAATGGGTTGAATATGAATAATGTTTTTATAAAACTATTAACTCTCTTTTGATCTTCAAACCGTAATTTGAATTTAAGTATGTTTCTGCTTTACTATGACTTTATTACGCATTATGGATTTATCCCATTTACTCTAACTACTTCCTCTCGTACATTTTCAATAATTAAAATGAAAAATATTTACACAATAATTCTTAATAACGAAAAATGTTCTAAATTTAACGCGGGGAGTTACAGTTGGTATCAGAGCATAACCGGGTCGAACGGAATTTTGTAGATCGCTGGTAACTCAAGACTCATCGGACAATACTCCTCTAGTTGTAAGTAAGATTTCAATTATTAAATTGTTTTATTAGTTTATTGCTTATATTAATTAATTGAAATAACTTCATGTTTAATTGATTAGTTTAAATTATGAGAGGAAAAAAAAAATCAATCGGGTAACCAGTTTAGTGGAACAACAATACCAAACACCTAGAGAGATTTATGAAAATAAGTAAACATGGAAATGCCAAGTAGTCCCGATAAATTCACCTATTACGACCACCCCAGTTTGATGTAATTTTACTTTTTTTTTCTTGAACTATTTCCTTAAACTTATCACTTTATAATGTGAAAACGTATAGGATTATAAAATGGCTAGACAAGCGAGAGTAAACATCATAGTTAACGACGAGAGGAATGAGGCACCTGGCATGAAGGTGCCGAAGCTTATAATGGGAGGGATGAAGCCCTCGAGAGCATTGATGCAGTGGTAAAACGGCAATCCCAATACATGGAGCAGCATTTCCAGTTTATGGACCAATACATGGAGAGAGAGAGAGAAGGAAAACGAGAATGGAAACGGGAATCACCGCACAGTGGCAATTTCGGTGGGACTTAGTTAAATCCTCACGAGACGTCAAGACCCTCTCTTGGAGTAGCTTCAAAGAATTATTTTATGAGAAGTACTTCAACCACACCATTCAGACGCAGAAGTTAGTTGAATTCAGGAGTCACTGTATCTGGCACGGAGGACGTTCCTTATTCAAAAGTTGTGGCAAAGGCCTTGGCGGTGGAAAATGTGAAGGCCATGGTGGCAAGGCAGAGAGAGGCAAGTCAACGACTATGGAAGAACAATACAAACCAACAAGCACGTGGTGGCCCGTCTGCAGGCCCGGGAATCAAATGACCCTTTAATGGTGGGGCACAACAAATACAGGACAAGCGGCCTATGATAGAGATATACAATGCCCCTCAGGACAAGAGAACATTCCAGCCCAATGCATGTCTGAAATGCAAGAAAGTCCACTATGGTGAATGCATGGCGGGCTCTAGACAATGATTCATATGTGGGAAGTCTGGCCATATTGCCAAACATTATATAGCCAGATCGAGTAGACAAGGAGGTGTGGCTCCACGTGTCTTTGCTATTTACGAATCTGACCAGGAAGTAAAGGAGCAGCTAGTAGTGGTGGCAGGTATGCGTAACTTTATGCAATAATTATATATGTGATATTAACATGCTCCCTAGTTGTATTAGGAGATCTTACTTTATATAAATAAGCTGCCTAATCCTGACAGGTACAGTTTTCATTAATAAATGTGCTGCGTATATCTTATTTGATTCAAGTGCTACACACTCGTTCATTTCAACTAAGTTATGTAAAAAGGAAAATTGCTTCTCTAATTGTGTGAGCTGCACACATAGAGTATTTTTGCCTTCCGATGACTATTTATTGCCGATGGAATTCTTAGGGCATATGCAGTAGAGATAAATGGCCGCTTATTTCATGTTGATCTGATTGTTATGGACCTAATGGGATATGATATCATTCTCAACATGGTCTAGCTATCTCATCACCGGGCGATTATCAATTGCAGAAAAAGAGAAGTTTGCTTCTACTCTCCTAACGACGAACCACATATTTTCTAGGGGACTAAGGAGAAGGGAAAACTCACTGTTATTTTTGCGCTCAAGGCAGAAATATTACTGAAAAGCTGATGTGATGGATTCTAAATAAATGTAATGGATACCACGGCAACCCCTGGTGTCAAATTGGAAGATGTTGCTATAGTCCGAGACTTTCTGAGTGTCTTTCTCAACGATCTTGTCAGTCTACTACCTAACCAAGAGATTGAATTTGTGATCGATCTACACCCTGGTACAGAACCCATTTCAAAAAACCCATATCGAATGGCGCCGGCAGAACTACGAGAATTAAAGATTCAGCTAGAAGAGTTAATCAACAAGGGGTTTATCCATCCAAGCTTCTCACCTTGGGGAGCGCCTGTATTGGTTGTAAAGAAGAAAGACGGATCGTTAAGAATGTGTATTGACTATCGAGAATTAAACAAGATAACAATCAAGAACAAGTACCCTTTGCCATGGATTGACAATTTATTTAACCAGCTGTGTGGTGCCAGAGTATTCTTGAAGATTGACCTTCACTAGGGATATTATCAACTGAAGGTTAAGCCAGATGATGTACCTAAAACAGCATTCCACACAAGGTACGGACATTACAAATTTCTAGTGATGTCATTCGGGCTGACCAACACCCCTGCAACTTTTTTGGATCTGATGAATCGGATTTTCAGAGACTAGTTAGACAAGTTTATCATCATCTTCATTGACGATATTTTGGTCTATTCTCGAATGGAGGAAGAGCATCGTGAACACCTCAGGACTGCATTGTCTGTTCTTGATCAACACTAGTTGTATGCCAAGTTTTCTAACTGTGAATTCTGGCTAAAAGATGTTAGCTTCCTTGTTCAAGTGATTTCTAGGAATGATATTGCTTTTTATCCAGCCAAAATACAGGCGATTGTAGATTGGGTGCAACCAAAGAATGTCGGCAAAGTAAAAACCTTCCTTGGACTGGTTGGGTATTACAGACGCTTCATTGATGGATTCTCCAAGATTGTCCTACCTCTCACCAGCCTGATGAAGAAGAATGCAAGATTTTTGTGGTCCAGTAAATGTGAGGAGAGCTTCTAGGAATTGAAACACTGGTTGACATCAACACCTATATTGGCCCTACCTCTGGACGAGGGTAATTTCTGTATCTATTGCGATGCGTCTAAGAATGGACTTGGTGGGGTACTTATGCAGAATGGCAAGGTGATTGCGTACGCTTCAAGGCAGCTTAAACCTCATGAAGATAATTATTTCACGCACAATATGGAGCTTGCTACTGTTGTGTTCACACTTAAAATTTGGAGACACTATTTATATGGGCAGCTTTGTGAGATTTATTCGGATCACAAGAGTCTTAAATATATCTTCACACAAAAGGAGCTCAACATGAGACAACGGCGATGGCTAGAGTTCGTAAAGGGATCCAAAGTGCAACACTTCGTACAAGGATTGAAGATAGAGATTCTGAGAGGAGTACGAATGATTGGCATTCAGGGTGTCCCCTATTCACAGATTGTGGCCAGGGCACTGGATACTGAGGACATGGAAACTAAGGCTACCAAGCAGCGAGAATTTAATCAGCGAGTTGGAAGAAACAATCAAAGTTTTTAGCAGCATGGAACTCCACCAGTGAACCATGGCATAAGAAGGCCACCTGGACTGGATGTACAACAGGGGCGTGACAAGCGCCTTGTAGTCGAAGCAACTGTTGCGGTACCAAAACTGTGCCCTATATGTTGGAAGAATCACCCAGGACCACAGTGGATGTTTTAAATGTGGAAAACCTGGACACATAGCAAGGAACTGCCCAACTCTGGCTGGCAATGTTGCTCTGCGGGTGTTTTCTCTGCAAGGGGAAGATGAACAAGAGGAGGAGCTACAGGTAGTCATATCAGGTACACAACTGTTATCCCATTTGTATGCATATGTCTTGTATGATCTTAATGTGATTCCCCGTAATCTTAGAAAATTTTGTGTTTAAATAAATGATTTCTGAACACCTTAGGTACAACTTATATTAACAATGTGGCCGCGTATACTTTATTTGATATGGGGGCCACTCATTCTTTTATTTCGACACAATTATGTACTAAGGCAAGTTGTACACCTGGTATTCCTAAGAGCGGGTATCGGATACTCATACCTTCCGATGAATATTTGGCTGCAAATGGTATTCTTGAAGATTATGCAGTTCAGATCAATGGCCGGAAATTTCGTGCAAATCTAATTGTTATGGATATAAAAGGATTCGACATTATATTCGGCATGGATTGTTTGACCTTAAACCGTGTCGTTATTAATTGTGCAAGGCAGGAGGTTCGTTTTCATCCTCTTGATGGTGAACCACACGTTTTTTGAAAAGTTAAGGAGAAGGACAAGTTGGCCATTATTTCTGTACTAAAGGCAGATCAGTTGATGAAACATGGATGTGAGAGATTCCTCGTAACGGTTATAAACACTATGGTCAAGCTGGAAGCAAAAGTTGAGGACGTAATGATAGTTCGTGACTTTCTGGAGATTTTTCTGGATGATCTTCCTGTATTGCCCCCTGCCAGGGAAATTGAGTTTGTTATAGATCTGCATCCTGGTACGGGACTGATTTCAAAAAATCTGTACAGAATGGTACCTGTGCGAATTACGTGAATTGAAAATTTAGCTTGAAGAGTTGATTACTAAGGGGTTCATTCGTTCGAGCTTCTCACCCTAGGGAGCTCCCGTCTTATTTGCGAAAAAGAAGAACAGATCATTATGAATGTGCATGGATTACAGTGAGCTGAACAAGGTGACCATTAAGAACAGATATCCCTTACCTCGGATCGATGATCTGTTCCATCAATTGCACAATACTTGTATATTCTCAAAGATCAATCTTCATTCAAGGTATTATCAGTTAAGGGTCAAGTAGGTAGATGTACCCAAGACGGCGTTTCAGAAGATATGGGCACTACGAATTGCATATTCAAGGATTATCTGGATAAATTCATCATCGTCTTTATTGACGATATTATGGTATACTCGAAATCGGAGGAAGAACATATTGAGCACTTGAGAATCTCTCTATCTATTCTGAAACAACACCAACTCTATGCGAAGATCTCTAAGTGTGAGTTCTGGTTCAAAGAGGTCAGTTTCCTTGGCCACGTTCTTTCTAAAGAGGGTATTGTTGTAGATCCTGCGAAGGTTCATGCAATTGTTGAATGGGTACAGCCAAAGAACATGAGTAATGTTCGAAGTTTCCTCAGATTGGCTGGTTATTACCGACAATTCATCAATGGGTTTTCTAAAATTGCTATGCCTCTCACTGGTATGACTAAGAAAAATGTGAGGTTTTGGTGGTCTGGTAAATGTGAAAAAAGCTTTCAGGAATGAAGCATCGGTTAACATCTGCACCAGTGTTGGCTTTACCTATAGAATATGGTAATTTCTGTATTTATTACAATGCATCTAGATGTGGACTCGGTGGTGTTCTAATACAGAACGGAAAGGTGATTGCTTACGCTTCGAGACAGGTTAAGCCACACAAAATTAATTATCCTACTCATGACCTCGAGCTCGCCACTGTGGTCTTTACATTGAAAATCTGGAGGCATTATCTCTACGGGCAACGATGTGAGATCTTCACTGATCATAAGAGTCTAAAGTATATTTTTACACAAAAGGAATTGAATATACAGCAGCGACGCTGGCTGGAGTTTGTAAAAGATTATGATTGCGAGATTAAATATCATTTGGGAAAGGTGAATGTCGTTGTGGATGCTTTGAGTCGGAAGTTTGCTTTGATGAGTATAACGTGCAAGGAAATGTTAGCGAGATTGCAGAAAGATATGCAAGAATTAGATGTGCAGTTAGTTCCTAAACAGTTGACGGATGTTTGATTAGCTTTGACTCTTAAGCCTTCTATACTAGAGAGGATTAAAGAAGTATAGGCGACAGATGCCCTATGTGAGGATTTTAAACTCGATCCAACTCTCCTCGATTTCCAGGGATATTCTTTATCTGCTGATGGGATTGTAAAGTATAAGAACAGGTGGTATGTACCCGAGACATTGTTACAGATAGCGATAATGAAAGAAGCACACTCTTCTAGTTTTTCTATCCACCAGGGTGTAATAAGATGTACAAGGATTTTAAAAGACATTTTACTAGCCGAGAATGAAGTTTGATATTGCTTATTATGTTACTCATTGTGGCATATGCCAATAAGTGAAGGCAGAGCATTAGCGACCTAGTGGAATGCTCCAACCGCTACCTATACCTGAGGGGAAATGGGAGCATGTTATTATGGATTTTGTTACTGGATTGCCAAGGACAGCAAAGGGACATAATGCGATCTGAGTAATTATTGACAAACTGATGAAGGTTGCCCATTTCTTATCGGTACATATGACATACACAATGAACCAGTTTGCATAATCGTATGTTAAGGAGATTGTTCGACTTCATTGGGAGGTTCCTGTATCCATTGTATCTGATCAGGATCCATGGTTTACATCGATGTTTCGGAAGAGTTTGAGCAAGGCTATGGGCATAGAACTAAAGCTTAGTACTATTTTCCACCCACAAACGATGGACAAAGTGAACGAACAATTCAAACATTAGAGGATATGTTATGTGCCTGCACTTTGGAATATCAGGTTGGATGGAAAAGATTCTCTCATTAGCGGAATTTTCCTACAACAATAGCTTTCAGGCAACTATTGGTAAAACACCTTACGAAGCACTCTACGGCGGGAAATGCAAATCCCCTCTCTACTGGAGCGAAGTCTTTGAAGACAAGTATTATGGACTTGATATGATACAAGAGACTGCTGAGATTGTAAATGTTATCCGACAGAGAATGCAAGCTGCCCAAAGTCGTTAGAAAGGTTATGCCGACAATCATTGTCGAGACTTTGAGTTCAATGTTGGGGATTGGGTCTATTTGAAGCTATCACCATTCAAGGGTATTATGCGGTTTGGGCATAGAGGAAAACTCAATCTGCGCTATATTGGTCCTTTAGAAATTACTGAAAGAATCAACAATGGTGCGTATCGGTTACTCCTACTAGCTGTTATGTCGGGAGTGCATAATGTTTTTCATGTGTCGATGTAACAGAAATGTCTAGGCAAAACCATTCACATGAAACCACAAGAGCAAATCAAAGTACGTACTAACCTGAGCTACGAGGAGAAAACACTCAGAATCTTGGACACCAATGTAAAGAGACTATGCAATAAAGATGTTTCCCTTGTGATGGTATTATGGCAGAACTAGATCAACGATGAAGAGGCCACATGGGAAAGGAGAGATAATATGTTGGCTAAATATCCATAATTGTTTGTTTAGCAAAATTTTGGGGACAAAATTTTCGTAAGGTGGGTAGGATGTAATATCCAAAAATTCTTTTTTCTTGTTTTGTTGATGTATTAAATTTGGATAATTAATATATATGCATATCATATCATGTTGCGTGATGATACGCGTTAAATTATGCTTGAAAAATATAGGGTTAATGTTCAAAATTAAACTAAGTATGAAAGTTAAGGAAAAATGTGTACTGGTGAGTTTTTGGACAAGGTCTGGATGGCGGGGACTAGGAGAAAATGATTTTTACAATTTTCTGGAACATTTCAGACGCATTTTCTCGTCCGAAATCTGGCACGGACGATGCGAACGAGGAGGAAACGAATCTGTACAATTTTCTGGAACATTTCGAACTCATTTTCTCATCTGAAACCTGGTGTAGACGACGCAGACGAGGACAAAACAAATCTGTTCAATTTTCTAGAACATTGCATTCGCGTTTTCTCGTCCGAAATCGATTCGGACGACTTATCTCGTCCGAAAAGTCGAAAACTTTTGGGAAAAGCCCATTTATATTCTCTTCTCTCTCTTCCAATTTCGTATGTCACTCAGCAAAACCTCTCTCCCCTGCATTCTACTGCAACGCCTATTCGTCTCTGGATGTGTGGAGACTTTTCACTTGGCATTCTCTCATTTGACCTCCTCCTCTTGATGTGGGGAAGTGTCATGATCCTTGTAGAATCTTATCCCCTTCCCTGCAGCTCTCTCTCTCTCTCTCTCCTTCGTCTATGATAGGTAAGTTCCCCTGTGTACTCTACTTTGGCATTTGTAAAGTGTGTGGGAGTGTTACCTTGCTGGATGTTATTGTTGAGTGGAGTAGTGAGCTAAGTGTTTAGTGGTATGTGAAGTGTTGCTCTAGTTGTCCATCCATGAAGTTAAGCAAAGGTAAGAAATTATTGTTAAGAAGTTTACTGTTTGATTATGGACCTTTGGTTTAAGTCAAGTTGGGCATGAAGATGGGATTTACTATTTACATTGCCTTGTATAGGACTTATTGAGAACTGGAAGGATAATGAGTACACATTGGCTGATGCTTTGTTGCTTTTGGTTGCTGTTATATTTGCGTTAAGCTGCCAGAAAATTGAGGTAAGGATTGGAATGTGTAGTTGGCCAGAGGAGGCCCTACATTACGGGTTTTGAATATTTGATTTGCGTTGGATTGTTAAGGTCCATTTGATTCTTTTACTGGAAGTCGTGAACTGCTATGTATTTGGTAAAACTGTTAGTTTGGCTTTGGCAAGGATTGTGTAATATTAAGCTACATTATACCCTGCTGAACATTTTTCTGCTGTTGAACATACATCTATTATTGTTGTGGTTATGAGGAGAAATCCACAGTCAAATGAATGTTACTACATATGACCGTGAACCATAAACTGAGGTAGAAATATTGAATCGTCATAACAGAAGAAAATCACTGTTGTTAAGTGTGGAATGAAATGGACGAAAGGAAATTCCCTTTCCTAATTCCATGCATGAAATATTCGTTTATATACCTGAATTTATCTTTATAATAGTGCCTTGTTAACATGTAATCGATTTAGTTCTTAAAATCTGAAATGTGTTTATTTTAGCTCATGGTTCATAGTTTGTGTCTTACGCTTCATGAAAAATGTTAGTTTGTAAAGATAGATAACCTAAAATGAATGGTCATAATCATATCATATTGTTGAGCTGATTTCTGAAAATGCATGTGTACTATGAAGGATGTAAATTATATCACCGCTTGAAAGATTATTGATACTTGTTGTGTCTCTTTTATACGTATATTCTGTGACTTTATGTGGCATTCATGCATTATCCTAGGGATTATGAAACTGCTTATATGTTATATGTCATAATTTAATATATGTAAATAGGCATGTGGGGGTTCAGGTGATTTGGCGACTTTCCATATGGTAGGATACTCCCACGTAGGGAGCAGTGAGATAGGAGTTAGCTACGTGGAATCTAGGGTTCACATCTCCCCCATTTCGAAATCCCCAATGTCTCTAACAAAAGTGAAGATACCGGCTTGTGGAACACCCCCGATGGATATATCTCCACGTCGGAGTGACTGGTTAGGCCACATGACCCTAGGGAGTATTCCACCTTGACCTGCAGAAGAGATACAATTTTCTTCTGTAATGCATTGTGTGATCATGCATATCATATGCATTGCATTTAAATTCTGATTCTTTCTGGGCTTTAGGCTCATTGTTTTCCCCGTAATGTAGGTGACACGTTTAATGATGATGACGTACCATTTGAGGAAGATGCGTTCCAGGATGACCCCTCGTGTTATCAACCGATTTGACCTGTCGGGTGTGGCTCACGTGGTTAGGATATTTGGTGTTTTGGTATTATGGACAATTTGGTATTTTGGTATTAGTACTATTTTGAATATTACAAATGATTTGTAACCAAGGGCTTTGGGACTTTTGATAAAACGATGGAAACTGTGTTTTGAAATTTACATTACCTGTTCCGCATAGTTAAATTCTGATATATTTTCCTTCAAACGAATTTCAAGGTTGAGTAAATTAAACAAAAAATATTTATGACAAATTTTTAAAATAAGGATAAATAGTTTTAATTTATTGGGCCGTTGCATATGGAGTCCAAGTATCCGGAGCTGTTTAGCAAAATTTCGAGGACAAAATTTATATAAGGAGGGAGGAATGTAATATCTTGATTTCCCATAACGGAATTAAGTAAAAATAATTGAGAAATTAATTGGGAATAATTGGATGATTGAAGATTTATTTGATGAGAAATTTAATTCGGGGAAATTAAATAGTTATTGAGGATTTATTTGATGAAAAATTTATTTGGAAAATCGAATCAAAATATTTAAATTGGATCGATAATTATTGTCAAGCAATATTCGAAATAAATCAAGAATTGGAATTGGGTTGAAAATAATTTAAGTAAAATTTTAAAACAAGAATTTAATTAAGTTAAATGGGGATTTAAATTAAAAGGATAATTTAAAAAGAGAGTGGGGAGTTGGGACTGATTCAAGCTGGGTCGGTTAACGCTGGTTTGGCTGGGTTCGATTTGAAGATAAATGAGAAGGTTGTGGTTAGTTTTTTTTAAATAAAAGAGAAGGGAAATGGGACTTGAGGGAGAGAGACAACCCGAGGGAGATCGAGAGAGAGCAATCGAGAGAGAGAAGTGAGAGGAATACGCCTGAGGTCGGGCAATGAGGGGGCTCGGGTACGGCCGATTCTTCCTCACGATGAGTTGTTGACAGCGTCGCGGGAGTACCGTGTGGAGCTAGGGCACGGGTTGGATCGTGATTCCGCCGGCTGAAGCGATGAAGTATCAACTTGGGTAAGTTGGTTATTTTGTTCTGTAATTTATCTCCCTGGTGTTACGTTGATTGGACGAATTTTCTTGGATTTGCAACTGTGATTTGCAGGGACGAATTGAAGAATTAGGGCAACGGTTTTTGTCAATTACTCAGTAGACCTTGGGTGTCTTTAGATCAATAACACGTTTTAGGTGGCAATTACTCGTTTTAGGTGGCAATCACTCAGTGTAGGTGTCTGTCTGCCAACTACCCAGAGACTCGTTCTTGCTTTAAAATGGGGAAGGCGGGTCTTCTGCGAGGGAGCGAGAGAGTTCTGTTGAAGGGATTTTCTAGTGGCTGAATTTTGACTGAGTGACCTGAGAGAGTGTGAGCGAAGGAGAGATACCCACTATGTTGTGAAGGTGGTTGTGAGCTGAAGTAGGTAAGAAATGAGTAAGTCTTGGCCAGTGGAGGCCCTACACCACAAGTAGTGTCGTTGTTGTTTTGCTGCTAAAATACTACATTGTTGGATGAGCTAGTTTTGTTTGAGTACTCTTTGATTGATTTATTTCCTGTCCAATTACTAGTTGAAATGCTTGTGTTAATTGTTCATAAATCCTCACTCATTTATTGAATAAGGATAGATATTTGCTGCTGGATTTGAGTATTTTGAATTGCAATTTAAATGCCCATAATTGAACTTATAAACTTGCATCTTGGTGGTTAATCTCCAGTTATTCGTCGTTGAAATATTGATTGAATTCTTTGATGTTAGATACCTGTAAATTCCCACTTATATAATGATCAATGTTGGATAACTAGTGCTTGTATTGAGAGTCTTAAACTACCTTGCAATTATCCATGTTTACGTTCGCATAATAGTTGTTAAAGTTCCTGTTTTAATTCACGATAAATGTATAGGAAATTCGCTGCTAGCAAGGAAGAATATTTGGTTGATTAACCTCTGTTTGGTTATAACTTTATAATTGTATTTGCTGGATTGTTGGTTGATTCTAGAAGATTTTCTGCTGTTTGAAAATTATAGATTCATCACTAGTTTTTGTAACATCTCAGTTATTCTTACAATTTAAAACTCATGATTTTTAAAATTTTTTCTTTTAAAATCACAGCGGAAGACTTTTCATTAAAAAACCAACTTAAATAAGAGGTGTGTGAGGAAACTCCTTTTTGTTAAACCATTTATTACTTAAAACATGTCGTACCATAAAACTTTAAAACATTTCAACAGCGGAAGACTTGTATTCAATACCAAAAGAATCAAACACAATTTGAAAATCTTCTTAATAAAATGAAATACCATAACAAAGGCTCACTTTTCAAAAATGTTATTACCAAACAATATATTTCTTCTTTAATCTTTTACCCTAATCAGTTGTCAAGCCCGCAACGTACAAATGTCTCATCAATTGCTGCTATCCTTGATCCCTTGGATACCTACATAACAGGAGGAATAATGAGTCTATTGCCCAATAAGGAATATAATCATGAAATGCAACTGTAACCTCTATGACAACTCTACATGTATTAGCCTAATATATCCATAAGCTGGGTGAGAGCAACCTCTTCAGTTTTCGAGCTCACCACTTGGATTCGTTTTTATGTGAGAGCAACCTCTTTAGTTTTCGAACTCACTAAAAATGAGCCCACTTACATTTACATTCATTTACTCTTAGGTGAGAGCAACCTCCACAGTTTCTAAACTCACCCCCCATTGAGTAAGAGCAACCTCCTCAGTTTTCGAACTTACTCAAATGAGCTATTTTTAACGTGTGAGCAACCTCTTCAGTTTTCGAACCCACGTAGGAAACACCATTTATTATCTTCATTATTTGCCCATGTGATGCATTACATGCAATCCTACTAACATGTCTACGTGAATGTCACACAGCAGTTCATATATACCAGGAACAATGTTCCAAACAACTTACAAACAATAACTATGCTTCAACTATAACATTAATACCAAACATGTTTCTATTAACATATTACACTATAATATCATACATCTATTTATCTATCCTTGACGCATTATTTCTAACTTAGTTTTTAACAGTATGAGTACTATCCTATGGTAACAACCACTTGAACATGGATTGAGGACTTATACTAATTAACTATTTATATCATGTAATTAATCTAATTTTTCATATCTATATAATGCACTCATACATCTAATTTTGCCATTTAATATAATCTAATAAATTTCTATTTATTCTAATTCATGCAGAGAATACCGTTTTAAGCAAATGATCTATTCATAGATTTCTACTAACGACTTAGTTACAATATTTATTTTAAACCATACAATTACAGCAACACAAAGCAAACATCCTACTCTTGCGATGTAGGTCCTTTTGGACAAAACACAAGCCTTATTCCTTACCTGGAGTCATTAGCTTTACAAATTTAGCATTTAAATATTCTTCCTCGTCAATACCTATTCATAATTAAGCATATGAACATCAATAGTAATTCACCGACCAACATGCATAACAATATTCCTTATTTCATACACTTATCACTTCACCCATTGCTAACAAGTTTATCTTAATTCTCACTATAGTATTATTTCCCAATTTATTACCTTGAACCTTAACATTAAAGCAAACTATAACAACCCAAATGTTCATAAATCCTTTAAAATGCGTAAAATTTTGAAGTTTCTTTTTCCAATCATTCAGAGCACGCCTAAAACCGAATTGCTACCAACCTTTCATAAAACTTGTCACAAAATCCCTTTTTAATGAAACTATGCGGAAGCGTAAATAATAAAATCATTGTTATAAAACATTGCACAAACATAAGTAATTCAATGAAAGAACTTAATGAAAGGACTAAATAATTAATACACTTAATTACAATCATTTTCTCTTGCCTACTCACTTAGCCTGGTCAGCCACAATCTCGCTCGTGCAAACCCCTCATCCTTACTTTATTATCTGTACATTTTCTGCTTGTTATCTGTTCGTCGTTTGAACCTACACCACAAGTAATACGTGAGCCTAATGGCTCAGTAAGGAAAAAGTGAAATACCACTGTGAAATGCCTCTCTTTAGTCCTTTCAGAATGGGGCCACCCAAGCCGATCCTTTCATTAGGTCGTTAATCTGTTTATCATTTTACTTCTTCTTACTTTGACCCCTTGGGATCCATCATTCTATTGATCCATTGGGATCCATTATTCTATTATTCCATTTTTCCATACTCATACTTCGAGCTAGAATTGGGAGGTTTTTCTCGTACAATGGCGTAACGGATCTAGCCTTTTATCTTATCTTCTAAGTAAACTAGAACTCCTGTACCCTACGAGGGAAGGGCTACGCTTAGTTTACAAATTATATCCGCTATCTATCCACTCCCAATTCCCTTTTCTTCTTCTTTACTTTTTCTTAACATTTTTACCTCACTTATGCATGCTTGCGTACCACCACCAAGGTGGCACTCCCTATTAGTCTCTATTATCATGATGCATGCTCATACCTTATCGTCCTATTGTGATGCATGATGACATAACATTACATTCATAAGAATAGAAGTGCGCATATAAAGAAATGAAACTGTAACTGGAATTGAAAGCGCATTTAACATGGAAAGTAAACAACCAAATGGAATAGCACGCTCAACACATATAATGAATTTAAACAAGGGAGGCAGGCTTAGGTGAATAGAACACAATACTATTAACGTGTTAATGCTTCACATCGACTTCCTAGTCCATTTACATGCTTCATATATTTATCTCTAGTGATTACTTACTTAGTTACTCTACTTAGTTATCCTAGGTGGTTTAAACATGCTCTTATTTTAGTCGCTTAACATACTTCAATTTAAGTCTAATTATTTACTCTAGTTGGCTAATTAAACATACTAATTATTGTTCTAATCAAGTACTTGCTCAAATTTTGTTTATTTAATTATATATTTGCATCTAGTTACTTATCCAAGTTACTCTAGTTGATTAAACATGCTTTTACTCTAATTGGCTAGACATGTTATATTTAATAGTCTAGTTCATTATCCTAGTTAATTACATGCTCGATCAGTTAACTAACATGCTCAGCAAATTTCTTTAACTACTTATCATACAAATAATTTAACATGCAGGCTAAATTAAACATGTTATGGTTATCAACTAGTTGATTTCTCTCTAGATAGATTAACGTGCTCAACTAGTTAATATATTGTTATCCTAATTAACTAGCATGCCTGACAAAGTGATTAACAACTATAAATGGATCAACTAGTAAACATTAGTTGGATTACATGCTATGATTAACCAATTTAGGATTCTAATTGATTAGAACTTAAACATACTAGTTAACCAACATAAACATGCTAGTTAATCAAACTGCCATTCAGGTTAAGTGAACATGCTTGTAGTTTCACATGAACATCAAGCGAAGGAAATAGTAGAATGATTTAAAGGTAGTACAATACATGAGGAATTAAGGAGGGAAATTGACAGTAGCTACCACAAGGCATCAATAAATAGTAGAACATTTTAAAGAAATTCTCAATTCCTTTCAGGATCCATATTATTTGTACTTTCATTATTCTATACTCATTCCATACGTTGATCATTTATCATTGAAAATACATACATCATTTACAGTAAAGAGGTCAATAAACCAACAAGGAACTAACCACACAATAACAGAAAACCAACTACATAACCATCAACAAGGAGCTCAACACAAGAAGTATTAACCATAGTTCATGCAAGAAAATAACACTACTCTAATACAGGTGCATCATTCAAGAATTCACAGCAGTAGGTTACCATAATTCTACAGAGCAACGATAAGACTACCAACACAAAACTCAACACTAGCAGTAAGAGTAACATTTGGCAGTGAACATTTAAAAACAATACTCTAACTCACACACCCATACTTGTGGTGTAGGGCCTCAATGGCCAAAACACTCCTTAGTCTTTACCACTTTGATGATTTCAACTCACGGACAGCACTCTAAAAATCCTCACCTGCGGACAGTGGCTCACCAGCCACGGTTTCTCACAGTAGCTGGAGCTCACACGTTCAGCTCACCCAGTAGCTCACTTCTAGCTTCTAACCCCCTTCACTACCCACAATAGCTTCCGTAACTTCACTCAACTCACCTTCACTCTCACAGTGCCTTACTCTCAAAGATCTCTCTTTCTCACACTCTCTGGAATACTCTCCTCATTTGCAGGAAGAAGGAAAAATGAATGAAGAGGAAGAGAGAGAGATGTTATTACCTGAAAGGAGGGGGACACCATAAGCGCCTAAAGGGAGGGACACCATTATGGCTAGGCAGGAGGAGAAGGTCAGCTACGCAAGGAGGGGCAATTTTTTGTTGACTAGGTTGGAGGGAGTCGTTTCCTAGGATTTTTCTTCAATTTCCTTTGATTTTCTTTCTATTTTATTCGTAGGTCTGGGCTGTTTCGGACGGGTACGGACGCAAAGGTCTCTTCCGTATGTCGTTCGCAAGGCCAAAATCGCAGGCTATTTTTAGGCTTCGGACAGGAAAAGGCGTCCCCGTCCTGACCATACCATCTGAAACTGAGTTTCGGACGCCACATCACATCCGCACCATCATTCGAAAGTGTCCTAAATTCGGACAGAGGCAAATTGGACAATATCTCAACTCGTCCGCAGCCGTCCAGACTCATCTGAAACTGTCCATGATAGAACAGATTCGATGTGGACGCCGTTCTTCTTGTCCGCATCGTCCGGAACCTCGTCCGCAACTCCAGTGAAGTTAGGAACACTTACTTCTTCCGAAGTCGTCCTTAGGCCGAGGAAGACGTGTAGTACACTCGCGGACGACTTGTCTCGTCCGCATCATTCGAGCCCTCGTCCGCAATTTCACATCACAATGAAGTCAGGACGATACCTCGTGTCCCCAGACTCGTCCCAAACGTTGGGGACGCAACACAATGCACTTGTGGATGACATAACGCGTCCGCAATGTCGTCCGCAGGCGTCCAAAAATGCCCAGGACAGCATTTCGCTCACGTTTTCCCACTTAACTCCTATCCAATAACATTTCCCCCATAAATATATGTCATGAGATGACACGTATAGATATGCCATGCAATGTCCTCGTAACTCCAACACTTCAATTACATTGCGTATACGAGGGAAATGTAACAGAATTACCCTTAACTTACTCCCTATAACGTCCTTGGTAATACCCCGACAATTATCCAACTTAAAAATATCGGGGTGTTGCACAAATTGTCAACGAACCCTATTCCCCTAATAACTTATCTTCACCACTGACTTCCCTTCTAGTTAAATCTTTTAATCATGACCAACATCCAAAATATAAAGGGATAACCCATCCGATTAATTATTCCCTCACCATTATAACTTATTATCTCAATAGAATAACTCAATGCATTAACATTTCAACAAGAGAAATGCAACAGTTCATGCGATAGTTATCCTAATAATTCTATATCTTTATCTCAACAACTTTTCATAAAATCTATAGAAGTATGAAAGAGTTCTGCTTACCAGAATACACGCGAAGACAAGGAATACATACACCAAGACTCCTCACCGTTCATTACTTTCTCAGTCCCCTCTATCCAAGATTTCCTTCCACAAGAGAACCCCACGGCCTCACTCTTTCTCCAAAACACATCACACATCTTCACTCCAAAATACAAAACTCTCCCTTCCTCATATTGTCTCTTTCTCACTCAACTTTTTAAGCAACACAGAGAACCGTCACTCTCTATCACATAAAAACACCAGAATCTCAATCTTCAAACACTCATGGTTTCGCTCAACAATTTGGTAGAGTAACCTTGAGTTTTTCCTTCTCAGAAAGCTCTCGACCACACCTCTCTATTTATAGGCTACAAACATTGACTCTTCATTGTTTAGAAAAAAATAGAAGGCCATGGGACACAACCCTTTAGCATCCAGACGTTCAGACAACGAATCACTTCATCTTCAGCGTCGGTTTCATCATTAGATAAAGTTCAATAAATGGCGGTCGATCGATTTTCTTCAATGGCCGATTGACCACCATGCAGCCAAACGACCACAAAGATTCTTCAGAAAACTTCTACTTTTATGCTGGTCAATCAATGTCGGTCGATTGACACCTCGTCGATCGATCACCCTGAACAACTGCCAGCTCCAACTGAACATTGTACGTATTTTTCTCCAGATTATGTATATACCCACATTATTTCCTTAACATGACATTTATATACATATGTATACCTTACATATATATATATATTTATATATTGCAACCATAATCTAAGGTCTTAATTGAAATTGTAATATCCTCATACCACTTCATCTTCTTCAAACCAATATGCACCAAAACCATATATTTATATATGTGAATATTTATATCATCTACCAACTTATACTATATGCTCCACCATTCTTCCTTCACACTATTCTTCATTGAATCCAATATGCTCTCAAAATAGTATAAATCCTATACTTTCAACCTTGTTATATCCAAGTACATTTTTCAATAAATGATAAGAACCTTATTATTCTCAAGCTTTCAATCCTTACAATATCCATACAATATTCAAATACATCCAAATATATTTTTTCTTACTAATTTAACTAATTATAATTCTAATTTATATTGTCCTATCTAACTCCAAATACCATCATACAATTCTTCATAACTTTGATCATATCCAAACTAAATATGGACATAATTCGGGCATCGTAATTCACTTATTCAAAATACATTTCTCTTTACCAATATTTCCAAATAGTCCAATTCCACTCCTATCATCCCAAATTATCACATAAGCCTTGTGCTTAGCTCAATAAATATTCAGGATATTAAAGTTTTCCAGCTGGGTTTTAAGTCATCGATAATTCCATTGATTTGTTTTCTGCTGTTAAATAAACTGCCCCGCTCTACCATTTTGTTTGTCGGATATTATACTGCTCTCTTTCGTTATATCCATGTTCGTTTCATGCCAATAAATTGTCGCTAAGTATGCTAGGACGTTGAATATCGATGTATTTCCTCCAATTACCGAGCACGTTAATATTCGATTTCACTACTATTTTTTTGTTAAATTGTAAGCATACTAGGACATTGAATATCACTGTATTTATTTAAATTTCAAGCATGATAGTATCCTGATATCATATTGTGTTAGTTCTTTGTTAATTAATTTGTTAGGTTGTTAATTAGAGTATGTTTTATAACCGTCATTTATACTAGGAATTGTTTAGTGATATAGACTGTGATTTTCTTTAATGATCGGTTGGGACTGCTTTACTCATAGACGTTTTATATCCCATGGTATGATAGTTACATATTGCTGTGATTTTATTGACGCATTGACATGCATCATGGGAATTCGAGGTTGGGAAGGTGGTTCGGATCATAATCAGGTAGACTCGAAATTATGCCCTTCCCTTATCGGGTCACTAGAGCCTGTCTACCCAAGTGTTAGATGCCGACTAGCGGCCACTCTCCCTATGATGAAATCTCTAATGTCCCAGCTCAATATATGAATTGATGTATATGTAACCATGAGTAAAGAACAGTTTGGACTGATTCTATTATGACATATTAAGTTAGAGGTATATATCAAATTGCATATCTCATTTCTTGCTGGGCCTTTGGCTCATAGTTGCTTGTGGTGTAGGTGATTGTCAGGAGGTGGTTATTTCTGGAGCGGAGGAGGAGGCATTACCCGTTGAGCTCTTGGGTTACCCAGCTGAATCGACATGAGAGGGTTATAGTTCGCAAGAAGTAAAAATGTTATTTTGAAATGGGTTAAATATTAATAATGTTTTTGTAAAACTATTAACTCTCTTTTGATCTTCAAACCGTAATTTGAATTTAAGTATGTTTCCGCTTTATTTTGATTTTATTACGCATTATGGATTTATCTAATTTATTTTAACTACTTCCTCTTGTACGTTTTCAATAATTAAAACAAAAAAAATTTACACAATAATTTTTAATAAAGAAAAATGTTCTAAATTTAACGCGGCGTTACACGAAGTATCATGAACAAAATAGTTATAATGTTCAGATTAAAATTATATGCATGCAACTTTCATTCATTTATTGAGAGCTATAAATTTTGTGATTCTTTGAGGCAATAAATCCTATTTGATCAAAACAACTACATTAGTAAGTTAATTCTTTATTTCAGGTATTCAGTTTCATACATAGATTTTCAGTTTATTTTCATTAATTTTTATGTAATTTTTGCTCGAGGACTAGCAAAAAGCTAAGTTTGAGGGTGTGATAACTCTAAAAACTAGAGCTATTATCATAATTCTAAGCAAAAGTTAATGCTTATTCTTGAGTTTTTGGTCATTTTAATCTATTTTAATTAATAATACAGATAAATAATCTAATAGGTGAAATGAAGATGGAAAATAGCAAAATTTTGAAGTTTAAATCGAAAAATAAAAGGAAGAAAATTGGTGTCACACTGCAGAAAAATGAGCTGAAGTACAAAACATTGAGTCCAGGCCACGGCTTGAGAAGTTCACGCCTCGGCCTAAGTGTAGAAAAAGACCTTGAGCCGCGGCTTGAGAATTTAAAGCCACAACCCAAAACTAGATTCACTTTCTGAAATTACAAAATCCCACATGTTTTGAAAGATTTTTTCATGGATTTTTGAAACTTTAATGAAGGCTCTACAAATACATAATAACCTAACGAAAAAGAGGAAGATTCAACAGCCTCAAGACGAATTTTGGAGAGTGATCAAAGAGGAGTTTCGACGTCGGACGAGGAGACCAACACATTGGTTTCACCTTTACAGTGACATCCAGAGAAGAATATTCTTTTCTACTCTTTGTTTCTCTTTGATTTCCATATGTTCATTATGTTTTTCAGTGTTTTTATTTCAATAATGTTGAACTAACTCTCTCCTTCTAGATCGTTTATTTGAAGTATTATTTTTTTGATTGAATATTCTGTTGGTTGAATTAATTATTTATTTGTGATATTCTGTTTTTCATGCTTTCAATTTGCTGGCCACTTATTCAATAATTTTATATTTAGGGTTTGACACTCGAGAAAGGTAATTTTAAGTATGATTTGAATATTACAACATAAAGGTTTAACAACTAGATAGTGTTAGGAGTTTATGAAATCAATTAGAAAACCATGAAACTCTATTGAATGACTAAAATAACGATTTTTATAGAGATATTGAAATTGTGATTTTAGGAATTAAGGTTGACTCGACACTCGAGAGAGAGGAGTTTAATAAATTAAGGTTTTTGATTTATAAATAATTGCTCAATTATGGAATATTAAATCTGATAAATAATAAGAAAATTAACACCGTAGACGCTATAGTTTGTGATCAATGACAAGTCAAATTCTGAAAAAAATTTTCTAACAACTAAAACCCTGAACTATGAGAAATTATCGCCGGAGACCTCGCAATCACGTTTCATGTCCAAAATTGTCGACGTTAACGCCTCTGTTTTGTTGACGCCAAGGACCATCAAATGGAGACGAAGGACGTCAATTATCAAGGGATGAGGGACGTCCCTCGTTGGAAGACGGATGGTCATTGGAACAATTATCGAGTGATCGCGGACGATTTTCAATGATTGTTGGATCGAGGAAAGACATACCTCTTTGGAATTGACGACCAAGATTGAATCTGTAAATTTCCAAAGGCGATGGCGGACAATCATCTATGGCCGTTAGATCAAGGGAGGGATGTCCCTTATAAGGATTGATGGCTAGGATGGAATCTGCCATTTTCCAAAGGAGATGGCGAACGATCGTCCGTAGCTATTGGATTGAGCAAAGGACGTCCCTTATAAGGTTTGACGGCCAGGATTGAATCTGTCACTTTCCAAAAGCGATGGTGGACACTTGTCCATTGCCATTGGATCGAGCAAGGGACGTTCCTAGATCGGAGTGGACGTTTAGGATGGACTCCAAATTCTTTAACGTTGAAGTATCACGTGCAAGGCACACGTGTTTTTACA
Organism: Begonia loranthoides; assembly: GCA_022433065.1. Lineage (NCBI taxonomy): Eukaryota > Viridiplantae > Streptophyta > Magnoliopsida > Cucurbitales > Begoniaceae > Begonia > Begonia loranthoides. The sequence goes on along the minus strand of CM039484.1, from coordinate 8,664,616 downwards.
AGGCAAAAATTCCCTCAATTAAGACGGACATTCCTCTTCCAAAACGGATGTCACTCAGGAACACAAAAGACGAATAGTAGAAGACGAATGACTGTGAATGTCAAGGCATGTCCATGAATGTTGAGGGGTCCCTCAATACTAAAAGACAAATATTCATTTCAGCCAGGGGAGGCCTGTGAATATTGAGGGACAAATACCGAGGGAGAAGCCAAGGCCGAGCACACCAAGTCTTTGCATGAATCGGTGAGGAAGTCAATTGAAAAGAAGAATGAATCTTATGCTAAGCAAGCCAGTAAGGGCAGAAAAGAAGTGATCTTCAATGAAGGGGATCTTGTGTGGCTTCACCTACACAAGGAGAGGTTTCCACACAAAAGAAAATCCAAGCTAATGCTTAGAGCTAATGGACCCTTTCGAGTACTACAAAGGGTGAACAATAATGCCTAGAAAATTTCCGAGTGCTAATGACTATGGAGTGTCGGCCACTTTCAATGTACAAGACTTGTCACCCAATATAGAAGCTAAAAATGTCCAAGAGAAATTAGAAGAAGAACTTGATTTGAGGACAAATCCTCAACTACCCCTGGAGGATGATATGCCGCAAGGTCCCTTGACTAGATCGAAAGCCAGGGAGATTTTGCAGGGGATCAATTCTATGCTAATCTTGGAGGAGAACCAACAATTGAAGACATGGAGAAACCCTTCAATTTATTGGTTTGGAAAATGGAGGAGACAACTCAAGATGATGTTCCTCTCGGCCCTCAAGAAAAGCACTCCCACTAAGGCCGTGTGTTCAATCCTTTTGTACATTTTATGCTGATGCTTTTTAGAGATTATCATGCTGGTGTTTTTGGAGATTTGCATGGTTTTAGAAAATGAACTTTTGCATGAGAAATGGAGTGGTGATGCTAGAGTCCATGGACCACACAAGTTAAGCCCACTCGGCCATTCACATTGCACCTAGCCGAGTGGTGATCAACATTCACATTGCCATTTTATTTGTCATTTGTTTTCTTTTCTTTTTCCTTATTTTGTAACCCTAATGGGGACATTATATATAGTACATTTATAGCTAACGATCAGTAGTGAACATTTGACAAAAAACCTAGTTTTTGAAGAGAAACTCTTCACCTCATTTGTGAGGAACATCAGCCAAGCTTCTTGGAGTCGATCCGAGTGAGTGAGCCACCATTTCTTCAATCCTTGTTCATTTTGGTTGAAGATCTTATTATCCCTCCTTACCCTGTTGCCTCTAAGGTAGTAGATACAGAGTGTAAGTGAGGTAAAATGCACATCCCAGCCCGGTTGGAGACACTCCTTGTGGAGTATAATCAAACCAAAGTTGCAAAATAGTTCACCTTTAGCTCCTCCTGAATCTGCCTTCCATTTTTCTCCAACATTCCTAGTACCAAAGTTACTAAAACCACTACAAAATCACCCCCTATTTATCAAGGTTCCAAGGAAAGAAAAATCAATAGAAAAGGAGTTTGGTTTAGAAGTTATGCACCTTTCTTTACTGAAGACTCAATCTGCCGATTCCAACCGACCTCCGAGCAGCTTTCATGCGAGATCTCGAGATGCATACAAGCTTTTCATTTGAAATTTGGAGGGAGTAAAATAGATATATGTGAAAGAGAGGTGTCAAAAAAACAGCTTCATAGGAGCTCATGAGATGGAGATCAACCGTCACCAACTGGAAGCAGCTACTGGAAAATATCATCTGCCACCGCCTACTTGCAAGTGAGCTACTTGCTTGTATTAATCCATTTTCATTGGATCGATTCGCGACCCCTCTTTTGGAGGCACGTCAATGTGGTATCAGAGCTAGATTGATCTATGTTTGGTTACATTTTTGGTGATAAATTACTTGGTATAATGATGACAAGAAGTGGGGCTCAACAAAACCAAAACTGGGAAGCTTCAACTAGTCAACTGGTTGCTCCTCAACCACCACCCACTGTTGAACCATCTTCGCAGCAGCAAATGGACTTTTTTAAGGAAGAGATAAGGCTGTTGTTACAACAAATTACATGGGCACAGAGGCCCCAACCAAATGCTGACCGACCACAAAAAAACCCTCAAACTGCAAGGAGAAGAAATGTGGGTGCTAGGAAACCACATTTGGATGATGATGATTATGATGATGATGAATCTGATTTTAATCCAAGAATTTCCACCAAAGATGAGTTGAAGAATGTCAAAGTGTCCATTCCTCTTTTCAAAGGCTTCAGCCAAGGTGATGAATTCATGGAATGGATTGAAAAAGTGGAGAAGATTTTTGGGTGCTATGATTATTCCGATGGAGCAAAAATTCAGCTTGTGGCACTTGAGCTTACTGGTTATGCTCACTTGTGGTGGGAGAACTTTAAAGCTTAGCAGAGGACATATGACATGGAAGAAGTTGATACATGGAGGGAAATGAAAAAATTGATGAGAAAGAAATTTATGCCATTACATTACCGCCAAGAGTTGTTTTATAAAGTGCAAAGTTTGAGACAAGGGCCATTGACAGTTGATGAGTATTTGACCGAGTTTGAAACTTTGAAGCCTCGATGTGGACTTGAAGAACCAAAGGATCAAGTTATAGCAAGGTTCATTAAAGGTCTCCACCGTGATATAGGAAACATTGGGGAGTTGCAACCACTTGACACCATGGAGGGTGTTATCCAAATGGCCGTGAAGGTGGAGCGGCAAAGATTGAGAAAAGGAAAGGAGGGGGCTACCAAGTTGACCCCTCAAAGAAAGTTTACCTATCCCAAGTCCCAAACCAAGAAGAATGAGAAGATAACAAACTTCAAGGGGGCAAATAACAAGAGAGTTACCACCAAAACCGTGGAGGAAAAGAAAGTGGTAGATGGAGTTCAAAAGCCGAGAGCAAGGGACATCCAATGCTTCAAATGTCTCAGAGATGGTCACATTGCCTCTCAATGCCCCAATAAACGAGTTATGATCTTCAGGGAGGCCACAAATTAGTTAATTAGTGAGGATGAAGATGAAGCATCGACCACCCTTGAAGAGGGAGAGGAAGAAGTTGATGTGGCCGGGAGGTGTTTGGCACAAGAAGGACCTTTGTTGATAGTGATTCAAAAATCTCTAGTTGCTCACATCGGAGACAATGAGTAAAGGGAGAAAATTGTTTTTAGTAGATGCCTAATCAGAGATAAAGTGTGCTCACTCATCATTGATGGAGGGAGTTGCACAAATGTGGCATCTCAATAGCTTGTGGACAAATTGAATTTTGAGACCACCATGCACCCTAATCCATAAAAATTGAGTTGGTTGAATGACCGTGGAGTGTTGAAGGTGTCCAAGCAAGTAAAGATTGATTTTGCTATTGGGGGCTACGAAGATCAAGCCCTATTTGATGTGGTGCCAATAAAAGTAAGCCATATCTTGTTGGGAAGAACATGGCAATCCGATCAGAGAGCATTGCATGATGGTTACACAAATGAGTACTCACTCAAGCACCAAGGCAAGAATTTCATTTTAATGCCTCTTAGTCTGAAGCAATTGACCAAAGACGAGGAAGCTAAGCAGGAGCAAAAGTCCAAGGCTAACTTATTTTTTTCAAAAAATGAGTTGAGGAAGAGCCTTTGTGAAGGAGGGCCGATTGTCCTCATCTTGTTCAAAGAAAGAATGGAGGAGCTAGGAGTGGTTCCTATGGAAGTTGCGCAACTCCTTAAAGATTTTTAAGATGTTTTCCCCAAGGAGTTACCTCCAGAACTTTCACCCTTTTGAGGGATTGAGCATAGAGTTGATTGTTGCACTTTCATATGTTGTTCTACCTATGTGCATTTTTGTATGACATAGTATTGTTTTTGTGTTTAGCAGGAATCCATCGGCCCACACCCGCATCATTAACCATGTGGCTTCTAATGGTTCTATGGGTGTTATTTTATTTGATTATGTATTTGCTAGTAACCTAATTATACATGTGTAATACCCTGAATTTTTTCATGATGAGTATAAGATTAAGAGTTTATCATTTCAATGTTATGCCCATGAATGTGTTGGAATTGTGATGTTTGGTGTAAATTAGGAATATTACTTGGAGTTGAATAAGTGTGCATGCTTGATATTTCTGACCATTCAAGTTCTAACAAACATATTTCCTAATCTATGGAGGTTCTTTTCATTCTTCTTAAAGGGGTTCTTTCTTCTTTCACCAAAGAAGGCATGGTCCAAATTTCTGATTCAAATCTTATAAAACGAGGGAGTTATAGGCTTCCAAAGATGAACCGAGAAAACGAACGATGGAAATTGAAGAATGGATGTCCCTCTTATTTTGGACGTTCAAATCTGTCTTATTTTCCTTTAGCAATTGATGAGCCCTCGGTATAACGGACGTCCTTATCCCTATAATGGGTGTTCCTCGCTGTCAAATGGACAGCCCTCGGCCTATGAGGGATGAGAAAATATAGCATTTTTTATCTGTAGGTACCATGACAATTGCAACTGACTCCGGTAACATCACTTGGTACCCATACTATGTGTGCATGTCAATCGATGACATGAAAGATGATTGCTTCGAGTGTGTCTAAAATAAAATCCATATATTATACGAGGAAAAATTTTTGCATGAATGAATACAAGTGTCTTACATGGATCCAACCAAGAGTCAGCAGTCCCTCCTTCATTTGAACATCAAATATCTCCTCCTCATTTAATGTTAGGCACTGCATGTTAAACACACGAGATATTTATTTATTTTCAATAACAGCATCTTAAACATTGGTTAAACATTGGAATGAGGAGTGTTGTTATTGAAAAGACATCTTTACTCTAAAAAATGATAATACGCTGCACAATGTCTTTAGCACACAATCAAAACAGAGAATAACTTTCAAATCATATTGTTTCTTATCCTGGAGCCGCCAAGTGTATCACATGTCTCGTTGTCATTCTTGGTATTTGTCTGTGTCAATTTCATGAACTCATCCATCAACTTCACAGGCTACAATGAAAAATCAGTTTAAGTGTAAATTCAACACATTATACAAAACCAAATTGAAGACATTCCACTTGCACTTTTAGTAGTGAAGTAGGCCTTGGAACTGCTTCCATCGAAGGAGGACCTGTTGCCAATAACTTCTGAACTTTGGCAATGGTTAGAAGAGGGGACGGTTGCCTAATGATAGGAGACTTGCACAAACACATTGTTAGTCAACAGTACTAATGCATATATGGAAAGTGCATGTAAGCTAGAAGACATACTTTGATCCATCTGCACTGGCATCGGATGATGCAGAAGAAGCTGATGAAGGAGCTAGCTGGGCTGCTAAAGGAGCTGACTGGGCTGTTAGAGGTGCTGACCGGGCTTCTTTCATTTGAAGTATAGTGGCTTGAATCTCGTCAAGTTGCCTCTCCTGTCTCTCCAACTTGGCTGCAAGCCACTACCACCTCTCCCCACTGATCAGTACATAGGGCGATGACTGAGGATGGAGATGAACAAAATCATCCTCCACCTTCACGTGATCATAAGGCTGTGCAACTAATGTCCACAGAATTAGTGCAGTAGATGTCGAAGGAGGAGGTGTAGTTGATGTTGAAGGAGGTTGTACAGCTAACTTTGATGGAGGAGGTGCCATGACATTGAAGGAGGATGTACAGGCTGAGTGGAGGGAGTGTCCATGCCATTGAATACCCACTCCCCTCCTATTGTGTGCAGCCCCATTTGATCTAATGTCACTTGATTGTACACGTCAAGTGTCTTTTCATTAGTTCGTCGCTCCTTGGGAGGGACAGTCAACTCGCTGCTATCAACGATCTTCTGAATGAGCCAATTATAGGGGAAATTCTTCCTTGGACTCTTCAGGATTGCCTTCATTTGATTAATAATGACATAGGAAATGTTGAATTTCTTGCCATTGTAGAGCTTCTCAATCACATAGAGATTCATGCAGCTGACATGGTCTCTATGTCCATTATGGGGCAAAACTGTGTAGGTGATCATGTGATAGATGACTCTTGCTTTAGCATTTAGGTCCTTTGATTTGGGCCAGGAGAAAGATTCAACGACTTCAGGATTGCAAGCCAATTACTTCAGCAATGCTTGACCTTCTCCTTGTTTTACAAAGTCTGGGTCCTTGGATACGTGGAAATACTCCTCTGTTGGCTCCTCCATGGAGCATTCAATAAGTTCATTTAACTCCTTAAGAGTTAGCCTAATCTGTTTCCCATATACAAAACGTCCTCAGCACAATAGGGTTGTCCAGCTCCAAATTTGCGTAAAATAATTTCACAACCCTCTCATAATAGTAGGCCCCCATCGATACGTTCAAACATTTCCTGTCATCCAAAGTCAGCAAACGCATTGAAATCTACCCTCTTAGATATAATTACGGCACGGGGTATAATGTCATTAACATACTGTTGTTTTGAGGATGTTGAGCTGAACACCACGGGTTGTGCCTCTACAGACACGCGGGTAGAATCACCTTGTGCTCAACCTTTGGGCTTGGAGGGAGCTACTTTACGCTTCTTTGTCACTTGAACCACCTTCGATGCCACTTTTCACTTCAAAAAACATGAGGATAGATATCAGAAGTTCAAGTTAGTCGGAGGAAGTCAAAATTTCTCTCTGCAATAGCTAGGGCAAAGGACATCCTTCGCTATTATATAGACAAATTTTCATCCGTCAAGATGAGAAACATTGTCGTTTAGTAGAGATGGGCAAATACCAGTTCAGTTTAGTTTCGATATAGAACCAAACCAAACCGAAAGGGTTTCGGTTAGGCCTTTGCCGAACCAAAATTGAGTATTCGGTTTATTGGAACCGAACCCAAACTAAACCAAAATTTTGGTTCCGATTCCGGTTCAGTTTCTGTTTTATCACATTGTTTTTTGCAAATATGAAAATAATCAAAATTGTATTGCAGTATCCAAAAGCAACAAATGAAGAAACTATCCATGGCAGATTTGTATCTGTCGAGATGAGAAACACTGTTGTTTAGCATTTAGAGAAATTCCTTCAATCAAAAATAAATGTCCCACATATTAAAAAGAATGTCCATTATGGCCTGAACGACGCTGTCTTAAAATAAGAGACGTCCATTGTGAGGCTAGCGATGTCCGTAATTGGCAAAACGATGTCGTCTTGGGGTGAGGGACATCCACTATGGACAAGAGACATTTGAAATAGGTCAAGTGACGTCCATTTTGGAAGAGGATGTCCGTCTTAATTGAGGGAATTCGCGCCTTTTAAAAATACGTGTGCCCTACAAGTGACCCTTCAACGTTAAAGAATTTGGAGTCCATCCTGACCATCCATTTCGATTCAAGGACGTCCCTCGCTCGATCCAACGGCCATGGATTTTCGTCTGCCATCGCTTTTGGAAATTGACAGATTCAATCTTGGCCGTCAATTCCGAGTGGGTGACATCTTTTCTCAATCCAACGGCCATTGAAAATCGTCGCCATCTCCCAATAATTGTTCCAATGCCCGATAACTGGCAGGAGCGACATCCCTCGTCCCCCAATAATGAACGTCCTTTGTCTCTATTTGATGGTCCTTTGCATCAAGGAAACGGAGGCGTTATCGCCGATGGATTTGGACAGGAAACTTAACTACGAGGTTGTCGGTGAAAGTTTTCCATAGTTCAGGGTTTTAGTTGTTAACAAATTTCTTCAGGGTTGGACTTATCGTTGATCCCAAACTATAGGGTGTGTGGTGTTAATTTCCCTAAATAATATGAAAAATATTCGTGAGATCAATCTTCTAGATCTTTTCTGAATTACAGACTTTCCTTTAGTAATTTTATTTTATTTCAGTTTCCAAAAAATTAAATTTTCAATTATCCCTATAAAGATAGAATTAATTAGAGCAGTACTTAGTAAAATTAATAAATTAAATATTCCATGTGGATTTGAAAACTCTATTTATCATATACTATAAAACTAGACACTGTACACTTGCAGTATTTTATCACAAACATTTTTGTGAAACCAAAGACCTTTAGTGACCAATTTATCCATTTCGTGGTGTTGCAGTTAACCAAAAATGGTCAATGGCCAGACTGCGGTCGATCGACCTGCTGGTGTGGTCAACCACTGAGGTCGACCCTTCCAAGCGAGGAAGACTGCTACAGTCAACCGGTCAACAATCACAATCGATCGTAAATCAACCCGAGTAGTACCAAAATGCACAGTCTCATCCGTGGTTGATTGGCCACGACCAGTAGTCGACTAGGACAAGTTTTTAGTATGGTTTCATATACTAAATCTCACTTTTTCCACTAATTTTGAAACGGGCAATACTTCTGCATAAACTCTAAATCTACAAACATAACCCAGAAATTTTCCCCAAATTTGAGTTTTCTAAGCTTGAATCCGAAGCTAAGAAAAATTCTAAACTTTAAACCTAAATTAGAAGTGAGAAAACACATACCCGCAAAACATCTTCACGAAAGAAGAAGATCAGAACAGAAACTCACCGAGCAGAATTCTGTAGCTTCGGGTTGCAGGAGAACATAGAACGCATGATTGACCATTGACTGGATCTATAAAGCTAGTGAAATTTTTAATAATAAATTCCATTTGTAAATTTTTCATGTTAAAATCGGTCAATGAGTTGAAAAGTTGACGCGATTTGTCACGTAGCGGTCACGTGTGAATTCTTGGTCAAATAGTCAAAATTGGTAAAATTAAATATTACCGAACGGTAGATTAATTGAATAAGTGAATTGAGTAAATTAATTTGATTAAATAATCATTGTTGGTTAGCGTTTAGAACGAATCAGAATTGTAATTGAAATCGGAATCGAGAATTGGATGAGATTTATTTAATGAACAATATATATTTATATATTTATTATTATTAAATAAATTAATAAAATAAGTAAAAAGAAATAAGGAAATGATTTTACAGAGCGGACAAGCCGTTAATCATAGGATATAAGGGCAGGCCAGTTATCAACCGTCAAATAGAAGGGATAAGGGGAAAGTCGACCATTGGATGAGAATTGGGATGGAAAAAGATGCTCCTGCGACACAGAAAGATTCTGTTGCTGGAGGAACATTAGCCGTCAGATGGAGAAGCAAAATGATACGCAGACCATTAGATGATGGAGGAGATGCTCTAGCGGAAGGAAAGATTCATTCAGGAGAATGATTGGTCGTTGGATCGACGAAGTGAAGAACAGATGAAGCCTCAACCATTGGATGAGGTTCGCATAATAGAACCCATCTGCAGAAATGACTTTAAGGAACGGGTTGGATGTCAACTATTGGACGATCGCGCAAACCATTGGATGCGTGGAAAGATGTTTCTGCGGCATCGAAAGATTCCTCGTGGAAAGGGAAATGCAGCCACGTGATAAGTCAAATGACGTCATTTGAATAAAGAAGATGCATAGGCTAGGTGGAACGTCGTCGTTTTGGCTCGCGAATTTGAAGGATATGACACCATTTCGACTTAGACCACAAGGAAAAACCTAGGTCATAGGGGAGCAAATCTGTCAGCAAAAGCAAACGCTTCCGCGAACAGTTAATTTTGGGCCCTAACCCGTGAGTATAAAAGCGAGAATCATGGCATATCTCAGGAGCTATTTGATCACGGGCGGCTGTGATAATTGGGTCTAAGGGTATTACAAGATAGGGTTGGCAGAGAGGCGAGCTGACTGTGAGGATTTCTTCCACAACTTAATCAAGTAAGTAATGTTGCCTTGCTCTATATTTTATGTTTACTGAACCGAGGGTGTGATCCACTGTTGAGGACAATTTAGGTTTTTTGAGTTTGTTCTAGCTTTTATTGATGAGACTCGAGGATTGTATGTTGGTTACTGCTTTTATTGCTGGTTCTCAAGGGTATGTGGTTTTATGGTTGAGTTGGTTTCTTGTCGTTCTCCGTCTTGATGATGGGTTCCGCAGATGATTTGTGTACTCATTGTTTTGCTATTAATCTTGGGTATATGTTGTTTGACTTGTCGTGTCTACTTTAAGTTAGTTGAACCATAAAAGGATGTTCTATTGAGTGTGATGAAACTATTCTGGGCTATGTCCTGATACTATTATTTGGACACTCTCGAAGACTTGATAATCTAACTATGGTTTAATGTCCATTTTTTCTGAGGATATGTTGCATACTATTTTTTGATGACTCTCGAGGATATGTGCTAGGCCCGCTGCATTTGTGTTTTGGTTATTAATTAAGGCTCTGATGTTTTGCTTAGGGCGATATTTTTATGTTTATTGGAAATATTAGATACTATTAAAGCACTGTGGTTGTTTACCAAATGTTAAAGTTGAGGATTTGTTATAGCTGCTAGGAGGTGCTATTAGCAATGAGTCTGCTTAAGTTGAGAAGAGCTTTTGAGGATATGGGATACTGTTAGTTGTTTGCATAATGATCATTGTTCTTGGTTTACCCCACAATAATGAATCACGTAAATTGAGTCGTTTACATGCTGGTTGGGTTCCTAGACCAGGTATAGGACCCTTCCACCAAATTCTTGAGACTCATGAGTGAGAATTCTTGTATTTTGATATGATTGTAGGCTTCGATGACTTTGAGGATTGTGAGATCCTTCCTGAGGAGACAATTTCCCCGAGCATCAAGAAGTAATGCCTAAGAGGTAGGGATTTTATACCTTCTTGCATTGCATTCCCATGGTTTTACAACTTAATATTTTGTAGATTACCACATATGCAAAACCAACGGCGTCTGTTCAACAACACGTCTGATTTTATTATACTTATATACGAGAGTTTTATACGTTTACTTTCGTGCATATAGTTTTCATGATATGATTGATATCTGATTTGTGGGTGATGAAACCTTTTGATACTTTGGGGCGATCTTGTACCAAAGTATCACGAGGCTATTCTCGGTACATCTCCTGCTACGTGGAGATGTTTCTTTGCATGCTGTGTGAAAAGATGGGTATAGGGCGGTGATGATGCGTCCCTTAGGTTTTGACTCCCAGAACTTTTTAGGATGTTCAATGTTACGAGTTTGTTGACGATGAGCTTAGCTCATCGTCAAACTCAGGTGATGATACAGGTTGTGTTGGCACTGAGCATAGCTCGTTGGCAAACCCGAGGTGATGATCGAGGTCTACGGACCGCTATTGCTTTCTTTTGGACTCATGAGATATTGTCAAAGATGGTGGCCACCTTTCTGTGCGTTTGATTGGAGAAGTCCTTGAGGTTTTAGGAAGCGGGGGAAGAAGTCCCTTCCTTCCTATTTCCTTCTTCGTTCCAAATGACATCGTCTCATTTAATACTAACACCATCTTCTATTCTTTCATTTCGGACGTCCCACTTTTCATTAGGAACGTCCCAAAGGCATCCGTTAGCCTTCTCGCTATAAAGGACGTCTGTCTCTCTACAAGAGACATCCGTCATTCCCATTTTTCTCTATTTTGGACGTCCGTCTCTTCCCAAGAGACATCCGTTAGTCAACCAATCATTATTTCTCCATTATTATTAATTACCTAAATATATAATAATTACACTAACACCATTATCATCCAACTTAGCTCCAAATACACTACTTTACCAATTAATTTCTCAATTATCTTTACTTAATTTCATTATGGGAAATTGGGGTATTACAGTTAAAGACCAAAGACACGTGGCAAGGACTTGGTCAGCACAAAAAAATTTGACTCGGTCAAAGCAAAAAATTTACTCAAAAAAAATATATAAATCCAAAAGTTACGGATTTTACAAGCCTTTCGTAGCACAAAGTAAATCCTTGATCTTTCCACTGCAGAAAAAAATTGAAATTTTTAACGAAAAACGTGACAGCGATGCTTGCTCCGTTTATTTTCCATAGTTGAGTGTCTTATTTGTTAGTGAAAAATTGTTTAGTACTTGACTTGTCATTGATTTTATAGTTCAATGGTTGTTTTGTTAATTTTCCTTATTATTTTAACTTATAAATATTTGATAAATAAATAAACATTTTAATTATTTAAGTAGTAACATTTCACATATTGAGGGCAAAAGTAACAAAATCCTAATCATGAAAATAAAAAATTTTATTTTTTTATGATAGTATTAATTCAATTATGGTTTTTCTTTGATTATATATTGGAAATAGCTTGCTAAATGTCAAACAGCATTATAGACCAAAATGATAATTTAAAGGGTAAGGGATAAAGTGTAACGACCCAGTTTTTAATTTACTTTAAAATCGTGTGAAATTTAAAACTTTTCTTTTCATATAAACATCGGGTATTCTTCCTTTATAAAACCCGATTGTTAAAACTTTTTACTTAAAACACTTATCAATTGCAGCAAAAGTAATAAAATCTTTTCATGAAACGCAGCGGAATATTTCATGAAATCCACCCGTGCAAATATTTCATCAACTGTCTTTGATATGTTCACCTGTTGCTCGTACATACCTACATCACAAGACCTAAGTAATGAGTCTAACGCTCAATAAGTGATAAAATGAAATACAATGCAGATTATATGCAAATCATACAATGCACTACAGAAGAGAACTATATCTCTTCTAGAAGTCAGGGTGGAATATTCCCTATGACTAACTAGTCACTCCGACGAGGAGATATATCCATCGGGGGTGTTCCACATGCCCATATCCTCACTTTTGTTAAAGACGTTAGGGGTTTCAGAACGGAAGAAGTGTGAACCCTAGATTCTACATAGCTAACTCCTATCTCACTGCTCCCTACATGGGAGTATCCTATCGTATGGAATGTCACCAAATCACCCGAACCTCCACAAGACTATTTACGTATATTAATTATGTCATGCAATATGTTCGTGCATACATACAATCCTATATGATGATATAAATGTTTAGTAAACATATCATTAAAAGAACACACAGCATGCAAATCCTAATTCTTGCGATGTTGGGACCGAAGACCAAAGCACAGTAAGTATCAACTTACCTAGAGTCCGTAGCTTGCTGCACTTTATTCCTTTTCCTTTAATACCTTCAAAATCATCAAATAACATTCATTAATAATTACTGACTATTAACCCCATTTTCATAGTTTATTACTCGCAAAGAGTTCAGCACAACCAATTCTCATAATAGAATTCTAACTAATCACTAACGGTTTCCATTCATTATATCCATTGACACCATAACCAATAAAAGAGAAACCTGGATTCAACTAATTATCATAATCTTATATTTATAGTCAGAGGGCAACCCCTATAATCAAAACAGTGAACCTTCCTTTGTCTAGCATAAATAACATGTCAACACTCTATTCCCAACATTAACATACACGAAGCTGATAATATATCTCATATCACAATATTCCTCTTAACTTAACACTTTAATCAGCTAACAGAGAATTAAAGCAATAGCTTAACTACAACAGGCCTAACAAATTCCAATCATTGCAATATAACAGGGAGCCTCAACGGTATGCATATATCCAAAGGGTGAACACATCACAATCCACAATAAATCACATAATATTATTCAGTTTCCAATCCAACAACAGAACAAACACTTTCATCTAACAAGGTTGAACAATTCACATAACAACATTTCCTCAAAATATATCTCTCAGCAGGAACCCACTAATGAACTAAACACTTCCAGCAGACTAACATTTCTTCACAATGACTAACGGCATAACCACTGCAAGAGGTAAACTCAAACCATCAAACAACATATCCCAAACAAGTATCAAGCAATAACTACAACAAGGACAAAACCCATTTGCAGCACATATTTAAGCCATAAAACACAAAACCCCTTACTGTATTAAACACTCATAAAGACATAACAATGCTTTCCTTCAACACTTTATACATAAAAATCTAGAATTAAGACATTGAGCATTTACCTAAATGAGTCCACGAGGACCTGAGAGCAAAGGTGGAGAAGATAGGAGTTCCATGCACCTTCTCCATACTTCACTGTTTTCCTCATTATCCATCATTCGGCAGCGACCCTCCATTTCTCCAGAGAGCCTCACCACAATGCAGCTGCAGAACCAATCTTTTTCCCTATATTCCATCGTCACTGCCATGTCTATATAGGCAGAGAAAATGCATCATCACAGAGAGATCACACACTTCAAAGGAAGGTGGTCCACTTACCAAACTCCACATGGAAAGCTAGCCAAAGGAGCAGCTGGAGAAGCTAGCTCGGTCCGGTCCAGCGCGAACGAACGGGTTGCAATCCGCCCCTGCCATCGCCATTTAAGCAGCGCGAACCGAAGCAAATTCATGGCCACACTTTCACCGAAATCCATCCAAATGCCAGGGAGAAGAACACAAAATAGAGTTAAATCCATCAATGAGACTTACCTCCACCGACGATTCGCAGCTCCGAATCATCCCTGCAAGCTGCGGCACATTGAGCCCTAGCCCGCAGTCGCTTGCCGCACAACGTCGCCATCTGATGCTTCCTCGTTACCCGAACAACCCTTCGAGCTTGAGTTCCACCGAGCTCGCTCCTCTTCTCCCTTCGTCCCTCTCGTCTTCACGGTCTCTCTCTCTCTCTCTCTCTCTCAAATGGCCGAAGGCCAATTTAAAACTCAAACTGAATCGGTTTGAACTGAACCGGCTTAACACCAACTTCAACTTCAACCGGTTTGTTCTCCTTTCCTCCTAATTTATTTCTTCTTTTAAATTTATAAATACTCCTCTTTCCATCCTTCATTTTAATTCTCCATTTATTTAATTTCTCTAAATTCATTAATCCAATTAATCCCTCATTTAATCTTCACATAATATTCATTAAATCTCTAATTAATTATTCTCCTACATTTTAATCCCAATTAATCAATTATTTCTTTTCCCAATATTATCTCCATATTAATTTGATTAGCCAATATAAAATTCTCGTAATTTATAATCTAACAATTACGTTGTTATTAATACCTCGATAATTATTCCACTAATTCAAATACCTCCAATTACTTTTCAATTTATCCTTTTTAAATTTCGATATAAAAAGTCGAGGTATTACACAAAGGTCAAATTATGGCTCCTACAAATTTTTCATGCAATTATACTCTTATATTTTGAGTCATCAACAAAACCTTCTTTTGCCGATGCAAAATATAATTATTTTTTCCCGTCATTGACACATGCCATGTAATTGTTTTTTTTTTTTTTACCATCGCCTCACCTCACTCTCTCATGCTAAATTTGCTTCGTGTTCTTCCCTTTGGTCTGTGTTTAAGGAGTCTTCTTGAATCTCATAGATCCATCCTCAAAAAAGGTGGATCCTACACTATTATCATCATCTCCCCTCATTGTATTATTTTTGTTGTTTCTTAAAATCGAGCGTTAGATTTGATGGGAATCTTCCACATCTCCCGTATTTCTCTCTACATTGTAGATAAAAAGAATAATAATATAAATTTACTTTCTAATTCTACACTCAAATCTTATCTCTTTATTAATTGGTACAACACTAATTAATAAGTGACACTTAATCATCACATCAATAAATTGTAAAATTATATTGTAAACTTAACATTATCTAGATAAAAAAAATGTAGAATTTTGATGCTTTCCTTTTAATTTGTCATTGAAGTTCAAGGTTTGAATTTTATTTGTGAACCAGTCCGTTTGTCACGTAGTTTGAATAAATGGTTTATTTTTATTTATAAAAAATATTGAATTTATTTTTTGATTTGATCAAGAACGCCAATTTAATTTTTAGCAGTGGATCAAATTGAAATTGTTTATATAGCCTCTTTCTCTTTTCATTTCATATTCTCAATGGCAATGCAAACAAAAATATTTCATTAGTCAACTATCATCTACATGTTGGCTAGGAATTCAATGAGAGAGAGAGAGATATGTGATGGTAGAAAAAATGATATGAATGTGCACTACACGTTACAAAATTTATGGTTTTTGTGACAACATAAGCAATTTTGCCAACGACTCAAAGATAGGCACGGAATTAAATGAAAAACTTTCAAGTTATTAATTATCCCTAACTCCATGAATTAAATCATATTTCACTTTATTTTAAATTAAGAGTAATATTATATTTATTCTTTAATTCTATAATTTAATCTTATCTATTGACTCGACGTTCATTAATTGGAGTAAACTATATTTTATTGTACCGGTTTATAATTTATCTTAATTATTAAATCAATTAACAATTAACCTATAATTATTATTTCATGAAATATAATTAAAGAGTAAACGTAACATTACTATTAAAATAATAACTTTGGGATTAATATTTAGGAAAATTAATAAAATAAACCCTAAACTTTAGAGCTAACAAATGCAAAATTTTAAAGAAATTTTGTGAACAACTAAAACCTCAAACTATGCAAAAAGAACAACACAAACTTTCCAGTCAAGTTTTCCATCAATATAAACGTCTCTTAATATTAAACAGCGTCGTCTTTGAACATCAATGGACGTCCCCAAGCATCCACGGACGCCCTCAATGTTAAACGACGTCATAAGTGGAGGGACGTCTATCTTAAGTTGAAGGATGTCCTTCTTAAGTTGAGGGACGCCCATTGTGGGACGAAGGACGTCCATCTTAAGTCGAGGGAAGTCTGTTGTGGGATGAAGGACGTCCTTCTTAAATCAAGGGACGCCCATCGTGGGATGAGAGACCTCCATCTTAAGTTAAGGGACATTCGTTGTGGGACGAGTGATGTCCGTCATAAGTGGAGGGAGTCCATCCTCATTGAGGGACTTCTGTCGCTCGATCCAACATGTATAACCCTTTGTCTGCCTGAACTTGTTCTCATCTTAGATATCTATCATCGTTGAAGAACATTTTTTTCTTCATCCAGTGGCCAACAAGGACGTCCCTCACTTTTACGATTGCCCCAAGGATGCCCCTCCTCATGGATCAGCCTTAGATGTCCTTCATCTTTGAAGGACATTCGTTACTGATCCTTGGACATCCTTGTTGGACGGTCTTTGATGTAAACGTGAATGCAGTATTTGCCTCGATGTTTTTTGACGAAAAATGTGACTGTGAAGTTTGCGTCGTTCTTTTCCTATATTTCGAGGTTTTAGTTATTTTTGAAATTTCTTTAAGGCTTAGCGTGTTGTTGACCTCCAAGTCCAGGGTTTGTTTTATTAATATTTTCAAATATTTATTTGGAAAATTAACAAAACGACCATTGAACTATGAGGTCAATGATAAGTTAAACACTGAACAATTTTTTCTAACAACTTAAACACTGAACTATAGAAAATAAATGAAGTAAACATTGCTGTTATGTTTTCTATTACAAAACATTTTCGTTCTGCTAAGAAACGTTGTCTTTCCATAGCCAAATGTTGTCTTTCTGCTACAAAAAAAGAATCTTTGAAATAAAACTCAGGAGGAATAAAACTTAGGAAAGATGATTTTCCATAGAGTAAAGACTTTCCTCTACATCTTTTCGTTGTAAATAAGGAATAAATCCATTATCTTCTTCATGGAAAAACACAAACAATTTGTGATTCTCTCATGAACAGTAAAACAATTCTAAATCATCCGACATCTAAAACATTATATATTCTTTCACAAATCTTCTAAATTATAAAACTAAAAAAAATTAAAATAAACTTGTACAGTATTTTCTTAAATTCATTTTCCATAAGTATTAGCTCTTTTCCACTAAAAATCTCTGAAATTACGAGTTCTTACTGTTTTTTTCCATTAGTATTAACTCTTTTCCATTGCGAGTTCTCTGAAACGATATGGTCGAGTCATTTTATTCAAGTTAACAATGATATTTGCTCCATTTTTTTCATATTTAAGTATTTTATTTGTTAACGAAAAATATTTAGTTGTTGACTTGTCATTAAGTCTGTATTACCATGATTGTTTTGTTAATTTTCCTATCTATTTTTAAGAAGAGTTATATGATTTAGGGAAAATGACAAATCAACCATCGTGGTTTGCGGTCAATGACAAGTCAACCACTATGGTATATTTTCTAACAAGTTAACCACTGACGTATGCGTAAATGACAAATCCAACATCGCAGCCACGTTCCCTGTTAACAAGCTAACGGGGCGCCGCTGCGGCGTCCTCCACCGCGCTGTCCTGGTTTGCGAAGAAAAGTAGGCAAATGTTGGCCTGGAAGCCGCGATGTCCAGGGATGCCGCAGCAGTGTCCTGGGATGCCGCAGCAGTGTTCCAAGGATGCCGCTGCGGTGTCCTGGGATGCCGCAGCGGTGTTCCAAGCAGTGTCTTGGGACACCGCCACGGCGTCCTTAGAAACCGCAGTGGCGTCCCAGGACACTGCTGTGGTTTGTTGGACCCGGCTGCGAATTTTATAAGCAAACAGTTAACTGCTCTTGATATTCAGAGCCATTTTTACAGCGATTAGCGAACCCTAGAGAAGTCCGAGAGCTGCCGAGAAAGGAATTTTGTCAAAGTTGAAGAATTTGTTGACAAGAAAATGACGTCTTGGAGTGTTGAAGAATCTGTTATTAACCGTCAAGTTCAAGTGGGGCCCACAAAGACATCATTGGCCAATGAGAATGAGGTACGTGGAATTGGAAATGAAGTTGCAATTGTGTTGCATTCTGTCTCAGCAAGTCTAAATGAAGAGGACAATGAGGACCTTTAATCAGCATGCCAATCAACTAGTGATGAAGACATTGACATAGCAGAGAGTAGGCCTAGACACCAACCAGAAGCACAATGCAATTTCGTTGGTATGGCCCTTGGGAAAAAGTACAGTTCATTAAATAAAATTAGTGAAGAAATTGTTGATCATGCATTGAAGAATGGGTACGGCATAAAATTCACCCACAGTGATGCTCATCGGTTGAGGGCTGCCTGCCAGGAAGGATGCACGTGGCGGATGCACGTCTAAAAAATCCAAGGTGAAATGACGTTTCAAATAAATTTCTACAACGACATTCACACTTGCTCCAGAAAGATGGAAAGTCGTCATGCCACTGCCAAATGGGTGGCAACGCATTACTGAGACAGATTTAAAAGTCAGGCCGACTAGGACATATCTTCCATAATTAGGACAATCAGGAAGGACTTCACGTCAACATCACACCCAACCTTGCTAGAAGGGCAAGAAATGCGGCCAAGAAAATTAATGAAGGGAATGGCAATGAGTAATACAAGCTCATATGGTCCTATGCTGAGGAGATTCGGAGGTTGAATCCTAGAAGTTCACTGCATGTTAACCTTGATATGAGTGTATTTAAAAGGATGTACATGTGCTTAGATGTATGCAAGAGGGCAGTGCTGAACTGTGGTAGACCTCTTATTTGTTTAGATGGTTGCCACTTGAAGGGAGCAACTCCGGGCCAACTGCTCACTACTGTCACCATTGACGGGAATAGTAGTATGTATCTGATTACTATAGCATTCGTTGAAGTAGAAAATAGGGCTTCATGGAGGTGGTTTCTAGAATTGTTGCTCGACATTTTAAACAACCCATCTGGCAATGGATGGACAATCATTTCTGATCGACAAAAGGTACGGTTGATTGCTTTTGCCTTATGTGTTTATGTTATGCATTTTGTACCATGTCTGACTCATATTATGAATCTTTGCAAGGACTAGTGTCAGCTATCAGAGAGGTGGCATGGCAAGCAAACCATTGGTTTTGTATCCGACACTTGTATGCCAATTTTTAAAAATAATTTAAAGTCAGGTTGTTAAAGGATGCAATGTGGGCTGCATCTAGAGCCACAATAGTGAGGCAATTTGAGAGAGAAATGACCAAGTTATTTTTGTTTAACCCAGCGGCCCACGACGATCTACGAGGGATAGATGTGACAAGCTAGGCCAAACATGTCTTTTGCTCCATCCCAAATTGCGACATAAGCCTCAACAATCTGAGCGAGTCCTTCAACGCCTGCATCCTACCAGCTCGGGACAAACCAATTCTAAGTATGTTTGAGATCATTCAAAAGGGCATCATGGGTAGGAATGTGAAAAAAAAATGAAAAGATGGCTCGCTCGACCGAACTGTTGTGTTCAATGATTAGCAACTGGCTCGCCAAAGTACAACTTGCCAGTCAAAATTGGAGCCCACTGTTTGCAGGAGTTGCTCAGTTTGAGGTCAGCAACAGTAACGAACAGTACTCTATCGATTTGGACAGGGGTACTTGTACCTGTTACCGGTGGGAGTTTATCAGCATCCCGTGTGTCCATGCAATCCCGTGCATTCACTTCATGAAGAGATCTCCTGAGGAATTTGTGCACGTGTACTATCACCGGAAAACATACATGGCGATGTACTCCCACTTTCTCTGCCCAGTCAATGGACCAATCGAGTGGCCTCCTATGACGAATCTTGATCCAATTATCCCACAGCCATTTAAAAGGCTTCCAAGAAGGCGGCGCTTACATAAAATACGGGATGTGGACGAGGCCCCAAGCCAGACAGTTCTAACCAGAAGACATCTGAAATTCACTTGTGGCCGGTGTGGGCGTGTGGGGCACAATTCCCGCACTTGTGATTGGGGAGGTGAGTCAAGTGCAGCGGCCTGCAGAGGGAGTGGCAGAGCTAGAGGCAGAGGCGTTAGAGGAAGGTCGGAGGGCACATTTATGGGCCCATTATCACGTTTACGTTTTCAAGTATTATTTGAACTATGCTAATTTCATTTGCAATGATTTTTGTAGGAGTCGGATGCGCAAGGTCCACAAACACAAATGTACATGAGTGTGGACATTAACCTTCCGTGATACAACTGTCTGCTAGATTAGGATTGATATATATGTGATTGGTCCATTTGCTAAATTTGTAAATTTTGAATTGATAAATATGAATTGGTTTCTTTGGAATTTTGAATCATTAATTTACAAAGTTTCTCCTTTTTGATAATGTATAAATCTGGAAAATATAATAGTGCATCGTATTATACGTCAGTAAGTGTTAATTCGTGCATGGAAAGTATATGGTTAACGATAAAAAATAATCTAAGTATGGAAAACTTAAGGAAAATGTGCACTGCGGAGTTTCGGACGAACTGGGGACGAAGCGACCGAAGAGGGCTCGCGTCCGCATTGAATCTGTACAATTCTGAGAACATTCGGACGATAGCGGATGAACGCGGACGAAGAAGGCCATCGTCCGATTTGAATCTGTAATAATTTCTGAACAATTCAGACGACTTACGGACGAAGCAGACGAGGAGGGATCGCGTCCAGAAGACACCTGCGGACGATACGGACGATAAATTGCTCAAGTTGCGGCGTCTTCCTTACAAGCTGCAAAATTGCAGGGTTTTGCACAACGTGCCGCGGCGTGTGCAAAACGCCACGACGACTTGCTCAAACACCGTTGCGGCGTTGTGCAAAATGCCGTGGCGGCTTCCTCACAAGCCGCAGCAGCTTCTCACACGCCGCAGCAGCGTTGTGAGCAAGATGCCGCGATTTTGCGGCCTGTAAGCAAGACGCCGCAACTTGAGCAACACACGGCAGTTTGTTTACGCAAGCAGCTTGAATTTTTGCACATTTGTTTGATTATGTACTAAATTCAACTCATACAACATTTGCTTTTCACTTATCTTCACCCCAATTTATAAAAATTTTATCAGAATCTCCCTTGTTTCTTTGCTCTCCTAATGCTATTATCATACATCCTGCACAAGATCCCACGTAATTCCAGTATCATCTAAACATCTAAACATATATTATACATGCATGAAATGTTAACTACACATCAATCCAAACATACCATTTGCAAATTCAATGTAAACTACGCATAAATTACAGCGCAGATGTAAACAAATTAAAGTGAACATACATTACAACAACGTAATTGTAAACAAATGAAAACTAATTGAATATAAGCAGAAAGTCCTACGCCGCCTTCTTCTTTCTTGTCGTTTTAGGTCGTAAATCAGTGATCTCAAAAGATAATTACGGGTCAAGTAATACTCTGCCTGCTTTCTAGAACAATGGACCCTCATAGTCAAAAATTACAGGGTCGTGCTCGTGAAATTGCTCCGAAATTGTACACTGTTGCATCACCCTCATCCTCGCATTCGTACATCACAAGATGTCGTTTGGGTTGCAATGCAAAGGGAACAATTAAGAATTACGTAGAAAGCAATATTAAGAATTTAAACAAAGGAAAAAACATACCTCTGTTTGTCAGTGGGTGCTACGATCATGGAGATTGCTTCCGACAGCAATTGCTGGTAAGCATATTGAGTGTGCACGTCGACGGAGGACATAAAACAATTATGCTTTGGGTGTGTCTGCAAGGTAAACAATGAATACGCTATATCAGTAAACATGAACGACAACTCGAAGAAGCAAGAAGGTTACTTACGTGAATCCACCCTAATGATAGTAGATTCTTTTCCTGATGAAACGCCAGTAAGGGTACGTCATCCACTGAATAGCACTGCATATAAGTTCGAGTGAGTACTAAGATAAAAGCTTATTACCTAACATTCAAACAAGGCTTCTCACCGTATCTGGCTTCCCGACTTGATCCGGGAATATGAGATCAGTGACAACGTAATCATCGTCCATCAGCTTTCCCCCCAGAACTGCGCACGTCTCTTTGTTCTTCCGAGTATTTGAGTTGACATAAGTTTTGAACGTTTCCATCAAATTCCAAGCCTGAAAAAAAAATGTCAAAGCGCCGTCAGACTAACAACGCATGAACTTGAACATGAACGAACACACATATATAACCAAATGAAAGACGTACCACGCGCACAGTTCTAAGCGGCCAAGGCTCTAAGTCATCCTGGACCTCGGCAGGCATGACTAGAGGAGCAGGTTGGCGGCTGACGGCACCAGTGCTGCAAATGAACAACACGTCATTACATCAAACACAAACAAAGTAAATACTGGACTTTACGTACAAAGTAAATCACTTACGAGCAGTATGTGGCAACTGTTGCTTCAGAGGACGATGACGGAGATGCCATATAGGCTGATCGCCGCTCACGGCACTGAATTGCTGTCACCACCTCACGGTGCCTCTCTTATGCTCGCGCTTGCCAATCTGCTGCTTGCATATGCCGCTCTTGGGATATGCGATGCCTCTCTTCTGCGAGGGTCGCTGCTTGCATATACCACTCTTGGGCTATGTGATGCCTCTCTTCGGCGAGCTCCTCCCCTCTTCGTATCTGGATTTGTTGCATTTGCAGGTACTCCTCCATCATTTCAATTCTGGTCATCGACATATTATGGAGTTCCTTCATCCTGCTTATCCAGGCAGACATCTCCTCAGGCATCGGAGTAAAGTGAAATGACTGAGGAGGAGGCGGCTGTTCATGTGAGGGGGCAGAATGTTGAGGCTCTAAGGGGGTGGAGGTGCTACCTGCTTCTTGGACCGGCAGCGCCATTCCCCTCCAACGTGGGTGAACCCCATTCTGTCGACTTTTGCTTTGTTGTAGACGTCAATGATTAACTCTTCAATTCTTGGCTCTTTCTCCGAGATGGGTACCCCATAGTGCTCAACGACGCTCTGGATGAGTCAGTTGTACGAGAGGTTCTTCGTTGAGTTGTTGAACACCTCACTCATGTGGCTGAGGATGATATATCCAATATCCACCTTTTTCCCGGTGAACACCTTCTCTAGCATATAAAGATCCATGCAACTAACATAGTCTCGATGCCCATCCCGAGGCAAAATTGTGTACTTCATTATGAAGTGGATCAATCGAGCTATAGCATTCAGCTCTTTGCCTTTTGGCTTGTGGTACTCGGCAACCTCGGGATCCCGGTGCAACAATTTAAGCAGCGTTATCCCTTCTCCTCGGTTGACAAATGGTGGATCCCGAGACACGTGATAATATTCTTCTCTTGGCCCGTCCAGTACACATCCAAACATTATATTTACGTCTTGGGGAGTGAACCTCAACTCCCGTCCAAAAACGTACATCCTCAGCTCTAATGGTTCGGTTGACATTCTCAAATTTGCATAGAATAATCTTATCACTCTCTTGCAATAACTGCCCATCAGCTAGCACAACCCGGCTAATCCAGCATCTTCTAGCAATTGTTTAATTCTCATTCCAGCCAATGAGTCCAAATCTACTATTTTAGAAATAATAATTGCACGGTGCTGAATATCATCTTCATACCGTGATTTGCAATTGGATGTCTTGAATAATTTGGACCTATCCCCCACTGTCACAGGTTCAAACCGGACAATTGAGCCTCCAGCTTCTCGTTCTTGGTGTTCAAGCTCGGGTTCAGCTTGACATTGCGACTGTGCCACGGTTTCTCTATCGTCGGTGGTGTCTTCATGTTGCACCGCCACAGGTTGCTCTGCGTAGGGCGTCGCGGCTTGCTCGTCCACCGTCGCGGCTTTCACAAATTCCAATGTTGCCTTCCCACGCTTTAAAGTCAATTTCTTTGATCGGGAATACGTTCTAATCGAAAATGGGCAAGAGTTTTCGGTGGTTTTTCAGTCTTTGATCGCGGTGAAAATCGTTCGCCAAGAGGTTTCGGTGTTGGTTCGCATTGAAAATGGGTGAAAATGGCGAACCCTAGCGTTCGCAGTTATGTATACCGCTGATTAAAACTTGGAACGCTGCAGCAATGTCCCTGGACACCGCAGCTTCCAGGTCAACATTTGCCTACTTTTCTTCGCAAACTAGGACAGCTCGGCGCGTCCCAGGATGCTGTGACGGCGTCGTTGGAAACCGCAGTGGTGCCCCGTCAACTTGTTAACGGCGAACGTGACTGCGATATTGGATTTGTCATTTACACATACGTTAATGGTTAACTTATTAAAAAATATAACATAATAGTTGACTTGTTATTGATCATAAATTACGATAGTTGATTTGTCCTTTTCTACAAGTTGCACATGTTAAGATTTCACACGTACAAAGAGTGGAAGTCTGCAAAATGTCGGCCCCTTAATCGGAGGACGGAGTGCACATGGAGGTGACGTGCAGACTGCAATCTCGGATTGGACCAATTCTCTCTCACCCCCGTCTCTTCGTGCTAGAGAGGGGAAAACGAGAAACTTGTTATTTAGCTTCTCATGAATGAGCACTGCACCATCCCTTCTCACCCTCACCATTCACTCCGCTGTCGTCAACATCTCCCACATCTCCGATCTCTCCCCTCTTCCCGATCACATCGTCCTCGACCTCTTTCTGGTGCGCTCTCTCTGCTCGTGGGCTTCTTTTTTTTTTTTTTTTTTAACCTTTGTGAAACTTTGTTTTGAAGATTGTGCTTAAAAATAGGTGGTTTTTTCTGTTTTCTCCGCAAGGGTTTTTCTTTTTCTTATTTTGTTGTTGGTTGATCTTGAGTTTTGGATAATCGTGTTTCTTAGAGTGGTTTTTTGCATTCTTTTTGGGGTTTTTGAGGTCAGCGACTTGGTTTTAAGAGTCTGATGAAATGACTTATTAAGAAATGTTCTGTATTTAGAAGATCATAGTCAAATCTATTTGATGTTTTTTTTCCTTTGAATGTTGACAGAAACAGAACAATCCATGTCCTTTTTTCAGAATTATCGGTTTGAGAGGGTTACTGCTTGAGATTGTTTGCTGAAAATTGAAGTAGATTATTTATTCCTCTTTAAGCATTGCCCGATTCGAAACTAGTTTACTTATCAAAAACTGCGGTTCTGGATGTTGAATTGTAGTTTGACAAATTGTGCAATAAATAAAATGCTTTTTTATATAGAATTATTAATGAAATTCGAATGGTTGATTCAGTGTAAGAGTTTTCTTAATTTCCCAATTATTACCTGGTTCTATTGTATCCATTCTAATTGTAGGTTTATTTTTCATAAATTTGATGGAAGGGCTGATGGATTTCATTAGTTAAATTACCACAAATCCCAAAAGTTTAATTTCAAATTCATCATTAAAATAGTCTTAGCATTACTCAGATGAGTATTTTGATTTTAAATGAAGAAAAGTGACAAAAAAGGAATTGAAAATTAAGATCATCTATCACGATACCAACTTAAATATAATTAACAGCAGGACCTTGAGTTGATGGGTTGACTGTTTTGGTCAATTTGCTTCTTCATCTGTATCGAATTTGCAAACTATCATTATGAAATTATATGTTTTGGTGTAGTTTCTATCTAAGCGAATGATTTCATTGCTGCTGTAGTGTTTTAAAGGAGAGCTAGAAACAGAAGGAAGCGCCAAATTTGAGGCTTCCAATTCTTAACTTTCTGCTTGTTTTTTATCAGGATTCTCTCTCTGCTCTTTTTGTCATGCATTTAAGCATTTGATTTCTAATGGTTTAGATTAGTAAATCGACGACAGAAAAATCTAATTAATTGTAGTAATAAATATATGCAATCTATGAATTACGTTGAAGCAAGGATGGATATATTAAACAATAGGCTAGGAGAGGATCTTTGGCCATGCATTTTATCTATATAGCCTTTAAATTTATCAATGGATTGAGATGAGAGTTCTCTGTTTACTTATAGGTTCATTTTTTGGGCATTCTGCGGAGGAGTATGTGTTTATTTGTTTAGCTAATTAAACATTCTTCTCTTTGGAAAGTATTGTATAGTTTTGTTTCTTCTGGCTTTACAACAATTCGTTTACACGAGGCAGGGTACTCTAAGGGCTGGAAAGCTAACTGAGAGAGTTTTGAAATTATTTGTAGCAACGGGCAAAGAAGAAGTCCTTTCTCTAATTCAGGCTCTCAACATCCAACAGTCCGTAATTCCTGTGCTGCCCACCAGTAAGATATCGTGGGAAATTATTGACTTCTTTTTCTTTAATGGGTTTTTTGCTGAATTCTAAGCATTCACATATCGTATATTGTAGGGTGTTCCGAAAGATTCTAAATTCAGAGAAACACGAGTCAGGACCATTTCGGGTCTTTGAAGTTCAACGGCTCTTTACGGAGAATCTAACTCTAACGCAGTTGATAGTTGATATTTCAAGAATTTTGGAATATGTCAGAGCTTAATATTATGGATGAGGAGATTGATATCGTGATTGGAGCACTTAACTCTGACATGACAGCCTTCATGAACGAATGGAGGCCAATCTTCTCACGGTACCACCTTATTATCGTCAAAGACCCGGATTTGAAAGAGGAACTTCAAATTCCACTGGGCTTTAATTTGGACATTTACTCCAAGTCTGACATTAATCGACTTGTGGGTGCTGCAAATTCTCTTTTTTCAGGGTATTCTTGCAGATATTTTGGCTACCTAATTTCAAGGAAGAAATACGTTATTTCTGTCGATGATGATTGTTTTCCAGCCAAGGATGATAATGGTGGTTTGATAGATATCGTCTCTCAACATATTACCAATCTCAAAACTCCAGCTACCCCATTCTTCTTCAACACACTATATGATCCATTCAGAAATGGAGCCGATTTTGTTCGTGGCTATCCGTTTAGCTTAAGAACAGGGGTCACATGTGTTCTTTCGTGTGGACTGTGGATGAATTTGGCGGATTTTGATGCACCCACTCAAGCTCTGAAGTCACCAACCCAAAAGAACACTCGATATGTGG
Organism: Begonia loranthoides; assembly: GCA_022433065.1. Lineage (NCBI taxonomy): Eukaryota > Viridiplantae > Streptophyta > Magnoliopsida > Cucurbitales > Begoniaceae > Begonia > Begonia loranthoides. The sequence goes on along the minus strand of CM039484.1, from coordinate 8,637,296 downwards.
ATGCTGTCTTGACTGTCCCAACTGGAACCATGATGCCTCTAAGCGGGATTAATATTGGCTTTGATCGAGAATTGGTGGGCCCTGCTTTATGTCCGGCTTTGAAGTTGAGAGGGGAAGGGAAATTTAGGTGGGAGACAATGGAAGATATGTGGGTTGGATTGTGTGTTAAGGTAATATGTGATCACTTGAAGGTGGGTGTGAAAAGTGGACTGCCTTATGTTTGGAGGAATGACAGAGGAAGTGCAATAGAGAGCTTGAGAAAGGAGTGGGAAGGAGTTAAATTGATGGAGGAAGTGGTACCGTTCTTTCAGGCTGTCCAATTGCCTGAATCAGCTGTTACGCCCGAGGATTGTGTGGTTGAGATTGCAAAGGAGGCCAAGGAGAAATTAGGCCGTGCGGACCCGATCTTCTCTCGTGCTGCCGAAGCTATGCTTGAATGGGTTAGGCTGTGGAAGAGGGTCGGATCGGGTGAATTGTCGGGTTTCTAGTCGGTACAAAATGACTGAAGTTCCCTCTGTATCTTTCAATCAATAATTTGATTTCTCTCTCTACTTCTGTGTTGAAATTTTACTACAACTCATATGGGGATGGCTGATTAGTGATGATGATTATAGATGTGTACTCACAGCTGTTTGTAAAGACCATGAACCTCTGGTTTGGTGGTGTTCTTTTTTGGCAAGGTTTAATTTATCCAAACATGTATTCTCAAGCTGACTTCACAGTTCAATGTCATATGCAATATGTATTCTAAATCTAATTATATTTGTCTTTTCAGTTCTGGAACAACACTACGGTGGATTGAAGCACTATAATCGTTGTGTCCACAAATAGTGATTGGTAGAATTTACCTTAAACAGACCAATCATCAAAGTAGGCCAACTCTCCATATTTAGTGAATTCTTCCACACCTAGTAGGTAGTGATAGTTTTGGGCACTCAGCTTTCAAAAAGCATACTATTAACTAAAAATAGCTTTCTTTATAAAACACAAACTCTGTGGTGGTATCAATCTGCTGGCTGCTAGACTCCGCCTCGTTAACTTTTTTCGATTTGGTCGTTAAATTTTCAAAGTTTGCTCGGATCGTAATTTTTTTCCAGGGATTTGAACTCCACAAAGTACTTAATTGGAACATGCCAAATCTAAACAAATTTCTTTATGGGGCTTTTCCTTACTGGAAAATGGTAAATAATCGTGTTATTTTTTAAATTACTACACACATCTTTTGCCCATTATGGTTAGTCCTAATTCAGTATGTGAAACGACATTTCAAACCCTTCTTAGTGTTCTCCTACAAAAGACATCACAACAACAATCTTCTCTTGTGATTAAGGCATAAATTTAACACCACTTGCTCTCTCAGGTTGGGAAATCTTTCACACTCTTCCAATATTTAATGATTCTTGCTCTCAAAATCTGCTTCTCTTCTTTTACAAATCTTATTTTTGTTGTCATTAATGTTAGATTTTCATCTTTTTGTCGCATTTACATTAACGATTTTCTCAGAAAACAGCATCATTTGTCGTTTTCGAACAGTTCAAAACGTTCAAAAATCGATCTTTCGATCATTTTCAGGATTTGTCTGTTTGGTATTACATTAATTGATTCATGACAATACTTAATTTCTTCCTTGAAGCATTTTTTTATGGATTTCTACGTGTTAGAACCAAACTCATTAAAGACAATGAATATTTTTTTTTTTTTTTCAAACTCGGAATTTGCCGGTGCTTTGATCATATATAGAGTTCATCATGTCGCCAGAAGAAGCTAGCTTCAACAAGGATCAGTTCATGAGTGAGGTAAACTCCATTAATCTTTATTTTCTATGAATTTGTTTCTCATTTTCTTAATCTTAATGAATCCATCCATCCATCCATCCATTTTTTTGTTAGGAATTAACAATGTTTCATCGTCAATATTTTCTTCTGATAATCGTTCATTTAATGTTAGGATCATCGGCTTAAAGTCGAATCTATCATGGAAAGACCATTAAAAATGATTGATATAAATTCTAAACACACATGTTTTTGTTTTTGTGATTTTACGTGAAGTTTAGTGAAATCATATACATGAATCTTAACTTGATCCTAATTGACTGATAACAATGATTAAGATTTATGGCAAAACAATAAAAATAAAAGAATTTCCCATACTCATAAATTCAATTTCAAAAAATCAAAATACTCAAGCATAGTGACTATATAATAATATCGAGAGATCTTTATGGTTACACGTAAAACTACGCTACCAATTACAAAATGTTACCATGTATAAACGTAGAATTTAGTTTTTTCAATAATCGAAGAACAAAACACATCATTATATGTTGATTGCTATATAAAAATAAGATATGCATAATTTTATTGTGTGTTGAATGTGAATTAGCGTAATTTTTTGTGTACGTTGAATAATTAGCAAATATTGTTTTCTTTTTCTTTTTTTGGATAGAACGACCAAGGACTCGAGATCGAAAACATAAGTGGATCCCCCGATGCGTTGGTAAGACGAACTCGAATGTAGGGTTTAACAAGCATCAACGGGACGGAATTGATGAAGGGTTTTTGTTGATTTTTGTTTTGGTTAGAGTGAGAATCATGTGGATGGAGAAGGAGAGAGAGGAAGAGGAGATTCACCATATTCTTCCTCTCCTTCACTTGGGAATGCCATGGATATTCCTTCACCATTGCTGCTCCAACTGTAAGTAATTCCCATTTTCTTCTTATTTTTCTTATTTTTTATTATAAAAATTAGAACCCTTTTTGAATAACAAGTTTAGAAGTTTTGAAAAAAGAAAAATAGTTTTTTGAAACAGTTGATATTGAAGAATAGAAGACATGTTTCACAGGTGTATCTAAGAATCCATTTTAAGAACTGTTTTTTGAATGCATAAAATAATTGAAGCCCTAGTTTTTTTTTTGAGTTGCAAAATAATTTATAATAATTTCTTGAGCAGATCTGAAGATACGAGTGAATCTGGTGTTGACAATACTCAACATGTTAATGCCTCAAACCCAGAATCATCTCCTGCTCCCATCACCATTTCTGCACCACCCACCAACCAACTCTTTCCATCTCTGGTAAATTCAAAATTAAAAGTTCCTTAATTTAACCTTAATCATTTTTTGATATTTTGCGTTAAATTTGAGTCGTGCTATTCGCTCATGCATGCACATTTCTTTGTTTGATATTATTCATTTAGTTACTATCGATACGATTTGGTATCTTTCTTCTCTATGAATTAATTAATTCATTGATTATCGCATGTGATTTTATTTAAGTTAAGCAACTTTTTTTTTCTTGAAAATTTTATAAAAATTTTTTAGGGTATAAGAAAGTAATTAATACTATCACTTCTCACAAGAAACCTAAAACAAAATAGGGTGAAACCCGACCCAAAAGCAAACCAAACTGTTTGTCCCTTATCTTAAATTATTCTAAATAACAACAGAAGATTTAAATAAAAATAAAAGTCATGACCCAATAAAACTAAGTTATACTAAAGGTCCAACATAGATATAAAAAATAATGTGGTAGTAAAAGTTTATAAAATAACAGTGTTAGAAATAGAAATAAAATAAAAGTTTGACAAAAGTAATTATTTAACATCACTAAGGTAAAACTCTCAAAGTAAAAATCAAAACTAGAGAATTAAGTTTCGATCTTACTCCTACGTCAGCTACTAAGGATCTTCCTAACTAAAACTTGAAATACGGAGTCATTTAAAGTGAGTTGACAATTCTAAGTAGAACTTGAGTTTTACATTCAGCATTAGTATAAAAAATATATATATATGACCATATTGATATAAAACATTTTATAAACACTGAATATGAAACATACAATAGGGCAAGTTTTAAAATATTCTACTATAATGTGGTGCATATATAAAATAAGTCTTCACTGTATAAAATTTTAGTGAAAATTGGGTTACTCACGGACTCCGGACAAATCATATCATAGACATAAACAATAATAAGGGCGATATTCGGTGATCGCGAAACTATGAACGACCTTGATCAGATTTATAGTTTTGCACCTAGGAACACAACTTGTATAACTATTTCATTACTCTAATTAAAAAAACGAAAAAACACATTCTCCCATAGTTGATTGTGCATAATAAAACAAGGCCTATACATAAGTCGATCAAACTTAGTTCACACGAATAAGATGATCCACAAAGTAATGTGCATGTTCAAAGCTAGTGAAAAATACATATATAATATAAAAATTAACGAACCATAAAAATGAACACGTCACTTTATATGAGAAAACGTCTCAAAATAATATTTTAGAAATTGATACAATGCTCGACATAAAAAAAATTCTTTATCTTAAACAGGCCTTCAAAAGTCTAGTCCAATTATCACGTCAAAACTTAGGACCTACCAATATATATATATATATACATACATTAGTATGCTTTTCTAAACTTTTAAAGTTTGTTAGGACCTATAACCGATATAGGAACCAATTCAGATACCTTACAAAAGTAATCCCACAAAATCCAACCTTAAAACACTTTTCGATCTCCACTGGAAGTGTTCGATAGACCAAACTAATCATCTCAATGTCTAGTCTACTATAAAATCTTATGGTCAGCCATTTCGGTCTGCCAGCTGCTAGTCCAGTCAACCCCTCCAAGCAGTGGTCAACCGCTCCTCAACAATTGACAAGACTTATGCCCCGATCAACAGCTGTGTTAAGGAATTGCCTCCAATTCTGAAAAACTTCAACGTTCTCCAAAAATCTGACTTTAAACAATTTCAGAATGACTTAAAAGTAATTTATTTCAATTTTATGCAAGGATCTTCAAATCTTACCCATCAATTTAAACTATAAAATCATAAATCATAAAATCTCGTTTTAAAAACCTAAAGTTTAAGAATACTCCTAGAAATTAAGAGATATCGGCTTACCCTCACTAATTTCTCTTGAATTTATGTATGCCAAACACCAATTATGTGTCAATTCAACAAGTACTCGAACCTAATAAGATATTCACAATTAAAAATCTAAAATTTTTTGATATATAACAATTGAAGAAAAATCCAAGCCAACATACCTTCTAATCCTTCTACAAACACTCGTAGCAAAAAGATTGTAAAACTTTCATTAGTAAAAAGTCATTTTCCATTCTCTATTTTTCTCAGAATTCTCTCTTCTTCTAGCAATTTCTCTCTCAAAATCTTTAGAATGATGTTAGGTTGCACGATAGGTGCCTGTTAAAAGATAAATTAAAAATATAATTGTCATTTAACTATTTAATAATATAATTATTAGTTAAATTAAATCTTATTAAATCTTAAAATAAAACCGTGGTCATCACGTTTTACCCCACTTAAGAAATTTCACCCCCCAAAATTTAAAACAGTCTCAAAAGTACCACTAAACAAGTGGGAATATTTCGCCACTATCTTTGACTCAATTTCTGAAGTGGCTTTTCTTTCACTATGGTTCTTCCACTGAACCCGAACCAAGGGTATATCATGATGGTGAAGAACTCTAACCTCACAGTCCAATATCTTCTCAGACTCATTCTCATAAGAAATATCATCCTTGATAGGTACACCAGTCTAGGAAATAACATACGATAGGTATGGAACGTACTTCCTCAACATAGAAACATGGAAAATGTTATGTACGTAGCTCATGTGCCGTGGTAAATCTAAATGATAGGCCATCATACCAACCCGCTCAATAATCTGAAATAGTTTATCTATGTGAGGCCTCGTTAGGGTCCAAGATTAACTATGTGACCATCTTCCCACACTGAAAATTTATGGTCTTGAGCTACACTATATATGTAGCATTCCATGTCCAAATACTACAATGTTTTTAGGGTAAAACCTAAAAGCAAAGTCGTGCAGAATTCATACCAAAATTGTCACTCCCTGCAAGAAATCTAAGACAAAACGAAGTATAACCTATCCCAAAAATGAATCGAACAATCCGATCCTTAACTCCAATTATCTCAAATACCAGCTGAACACTTAAATAAGAAAAAAAAATGAGGGCTGAATAAAAACTGGGGTAACTCACAAGTCCAATAATGACACTAATGACATTGTCATAATATAAGTCTAATAACTTATACAAACTGAAAGTTAACTTAGAAACTTTTAAAAGAAAATATAATAGGAGAGTCATATCTCACCCATGATGAATTCTCAAGAAAAATTAGAAACAACTAAATTAAATATGACTACCGACCAATTCTGTCTGGCTAATCCAAATCTCTCTCACTAAGACTTGAAAGGGGAGAGTTGTTTAGGGTGAGTCAATTAAACTCAATAGGGATAAAGTTTTACATTCAAAGTAAACATTTTGAAAAAAATATGTGCACATGCTATGAATAAAATATTCAATAAAAACTAAGTAGAAAATAACTAGTAGGGCAAATGTAAAAACATTCTACTATTATGTGGTACATACATAAAATAAACATCCACTGTGAACGAGAAAATTTAGACTCCGAGCACACCATGTCATCGGTAATACAATAATAATGGTGATACTCAGTAATCACAAAAGTCATGAACGACCTTGATCAGGTTTATAGTTTTGTGCTCAGGGACATAACATATATAGTTGTCTCATTACTCTAGTCAACAACAGACAAATATATCCTCCAACGGTCGAATGAGCATGGCAAAAACAAGACCCTCATATGGATTGATCAAACTTGGTTCATATGACCAAGGTGATCAATAAAAAAATGCGCATGCTCAAATAAAACAGGTTTAGTGAAAAACTATATATATATATAATATAAAATGGACAAGTCATAATTGGATACATCATTTTATATCTGAATACATCTCAAAATAAATTTTTTTGAAAACAATATAATATTGGGCATAAAAGTAACTTTCTACCTCAATTGAAGTAACTAAAATATAGGGATTACGAGTCCAATACTCGAGATGTGCAAAACAGTTAATCTTTAACACTTAATCAAACATATCGACATTAATAGGCTTTCAAGACCTTTCATAAATTTGATTGAACCCATAATGGAGATATGAACCAACTAAAAAATTTTACAAGTCAATCCCATGAAAAATCAAGCTGAAAAACGTTTCAGTCAACCCAAAAATGGTCTGATCATCTGGACTGGACGACTAGAAAAACTGTAGTGGTTGCTGGTTCGGATGCCTACACTGACATTTTTGGACGCCCGAACTAATGGTTTGGATGCCTAGTTCAACCTGTCGATCTGCCCGTCGCCCTAGTATACCCTCAGGGCATCCGCTGTGTCAAGAAACATCTTTAGAACTTGTGAAAACTATTTTTTTTGCCAATCCAACAACTTTGACAATCCAAAATACACATAAGAGCATAAACTAATTTGTTTTCATGCTTAAATTATCAAGTTTTAACCACAAGCTTTCAATTTCTAAATCAAAACCAATTTTTTTGTTGTTTAACCCTAAACTTGATAAAAATCAAAGGAATCCAATTGAAAATTTTTCTACCTCTTACAATACTCTGCAAACTTACACTTTCAAGTCTCAATTCGTGCCTGAAAGTTGGAGTTTTGAATATGGCTCAAAAGCCAACATCAAACTTCTGAATTCCTCTAAAAATTCTTAGGTGATGGAAACAATATCTTACCTTTTTCAATTCGATCACGAACATGTCTTCAAAACTCCCCACCGAAGGAAGAAATCACTCCTACAACTGCCTCGAAATCCCTTTACAAAAAGAAGACTATTTCTCTAGAGAAAGTAGTGGGTAATAGTACCTCTCATCAAAGTAAATACAAAAAATAATTCTTTTAAATTCAGTAACCTCCTCACATAACCAGAACATTTAATTTAATTCAGGAATATAAATGTTTTTACCTTATTTAAGTTGACGGTTATCACATTCTCTTCCACTTATAAAATTTTGTCCCTGAAATTTAGAATAACTTTAAAAGTTTCATCGAAAAGAGCAGGTACTTTGCCACCATTTCCAACTTAATCTCCCAAGTAGATTTTCTTTTACTATGGTTCTTTCAGTGAACTTGAACAAAAGTTATCTCACGATGTCGAAACACCAAATCTCAAGGCCCAACATCATCTTAGGCTCTTTCTCACAAGAAATATCTTCCTAGAAAAGTACATCGATGTTTAAGATAACATGCAAGTCATCTAGAGCACACTTTGCACATATATTTTAGCTACGGGGTAGTTCCATTCTATAAGCCCCAAGCCAATACAATTAATAAATCTAAAACAAACTAATAAATCGAGGTTGGACTTTCAAAAAAATAAAGTCTTCAGGCTCAAACTGAACTTCTCTTTTTATAAGGTTTGCTTAACTCTTTTATTCACACTTAACTCCTCTCAATCTACCTTTAATACTTTGAATCTTCTATGTTTCTTTAACATAGTCTAATTATCGCTCTTTCTTCAACCTTTACCACACAAGAGTGACCTACTCGGTCTCCCATAAAAGGACCTCATAAGATAAAACTCTCATACTATTTTAAAAGTTATTTTACACAAACCCCTACAACAATCAATGTCTCATACAACCTTCATCAAAATCCAAAATAAATGACTTTAACACGTTCTCTAGAATTTGATTCGACCTCTCAAACTATCCATGATATGCAATGAGAGCTCTAGAAAAATTCTCTAAATTAAAATAATGGTGGTTTAGTAATTGGCGAACAACTTTCAGAGAAACACAGGCGTCTGAAACACAAGGGTCTTTTGAAAATGGATGTCCGTAGAAAGAGGAAATCACAGACACAACAATCACGAATTAATAAGGAAACAAAATTTTGGAATTTAAGAAACAAGTATCCACAATGGCAAGGAATGCTTCTGTGGATAGGAGGAATCACGTGCACGACACACTAAATTTAATAAAGAAAGATTGGTCATTCGATGATAGGAGCGAATGACAAATCGACTGTTTGATGAGGGGTATATCTGCAGCGAAATGGAATACGTCCACAGATAAGATCGAATGGAGGAAAAAAAGGCGTTTGGGAAGAGAAGATGGTTACGTGGACAACTCACGTTGATTAAGGAGAAAAGCATATATCTGCAACGACAAGGAACACTTCTGTGGATAGGAGAAATCACGTGCATGAAACATGCAATTTAATGAAAATGGTTCAGCCATTTGATGAATGGGAGAAGATGAAGGAGTGACCATTTGATGAGGAATATATCTGTAGTGGAATGGAGCGCATCCGTGGATAAGAAGGAATGGAGGAAAGAGCGTCTGTAAAGAGAAAGATGGACACATGGATGGCACATGTTGATTAAGAAGAGACGAATATCTGTGAATAGTGAAGTGAATATTCATATTGGCAAAATTACATGTTTATAACCCTAATGACATTTATTTCACGATAAATTCTGCAACCGTTGCACAAACATTTCATTCAATCTTGAATGTCAAATAGCCATAGTGGACGAAAAATACAATACCTCAGTGAGATTGATAATTCTGATGTGTAACGAAAGTTGATGAAAATACAGTTTTATGGGATGCAAGTCGGTCTGAAAGGTGTCTAGTAACACCTTCCAACTCCAAGACTGCCTTCTACGAAGGGGCACTCCAACTTGATAGATCATGAAGAGTTCACTCCAAAGAGTTGAATTGAGAAGACCACAATAAAAGAAGCCTTACTCAACTCTCACAAAGAACAAGAAATCTGAGACGCTCACAATCAGAATGGAAACACTACAATCGAAAATGGGTTTTATACAAGGGAGGAAAGCTGCCGCTTTATTAATTTTCTCTAATATTCCAAAAGTTCCTTACAAGCTCATAAAAGAGAGTTTAAATACCTACCAAACAAAGGTATCAACCAAAAATGTTGAATATGAAAAAGGACCCTTATTAATAATAGTCATGCGTAACATCCTTCTTCAAAGAGTATAATCTTCGGCTATCATATGTGATAGAGTTGGCTCCCAAAAGAGAACATGTTTCAACATGGCCTCATCCTTGATGCTAGGCACTTCCTCAAAGATGACTTGCAACTTATTTTCTTCAAAGTAAAGTGTGACATAGAGATTGGTGAGCATCCTTGATTTTAATCTCGTGATTGGAATGTGTGGCACATCATCCTCTTGGCGTGGGAAAAGATTTTACCTGAAATCCAAGGATTCTTCTGCATCTTGTTTTTCTTTGTGACAGGAGAGAGATCTTAGACATTAAACGTAGCTAAAACTCCAAACTTGCTAGGTAACTCTAACTTATAAGCATTGTCATTAATCTTTACAATAATCTTTAATGAACCACCAGCTCTCAACATAAGTTTGGACTTTCTTTGCTTTGGAAATCTCTCCATTCTCAGGTGCAACCAATCAAGATCTCCTTCTTCGAATGCCTTTCGCTTCCTACCTTTGTTGGCTAACTTGACATACATTTCGTTTTTCTTATGTATGGTTTTACTAGCTAGTTCATGCATGTCTTTTACTTGCTTGTCTTTCTTTTCTCCATCAATATTACCTTACTCTTTTTTAGATAGTGGAATGAGGTCTAGGGGGTGAGGGAATTAAATCTCATAAACCATCTCAAATGGAGTTTTTTAGTAGTGCTATGAACACTACGATTGTAGGCAAACTCCATATAAAGAAGTTGCAAATCCTAATTGGCTAGTCGCTTCCCAACAATGGTCCTTAAAAGAGTGCTCAAAGTTATGTCCACCACTTCAATCTGGCATTTGTTTGTAGGTGGAAGACAATACTAAATAAAAGTTTGGTTTCCAATTTTCCCCAAATGGAAAATGAAACACTCCAATCAGAAATGAGTTCTGTACAAGGCAGGAAAGTTTTCATTTTATTAATTTTCTTTAATATTCAAAAAGTTCCTTACAAGATCATAAAAAAAGTGTTTAAATACCCTACCAAACAAAGGTATTAGCCAAATATGATGAATATCAAAAAGGACCTTTATTAATAATAATCATGCATAACATCTTTCTTCAAAGCGTATAGTATTCGTCTGTCGTATGGGATAAAGTTGACTCTCACAAGAAAACATGTTTTAACATGGCCTCATCCTTGATACTAGGCACTTCCTCAAAGCTATCTTGCAACTTATTTTCTTCAAAATAAAGTGTGACATAGAAATTGGTGAGCCTCTTTGTTTGTGATCTTATGATTGGAATGCGTGGCACATCAATCCATTTGTTTAAGAATGATATGTCACACTCAACTTAAGCTTAGAGCTCAAATCTCTCTAAAACTTCAAAGTAAATTTGGATCTCCATTTGAATAATACTAGAAGGAATACTTTGAGGCTGAATGATGTTCTCACATAAAAGTCACTTATCTTTATCATAAAATATCTCATTATTACATAAATAAAGTGTGTATATTTAATCAACCAACTATAATCCAATAATAGAAAATCTTTGCACAACCCTAGATAATTTGGTCTCAAAGTTTGTACTATATTATTCCATCTTCACTCTTGAATAGATAAGCATGTAACAATTTAGTAGATTTCTAATGCTCAACCCTAATTTTGCGGACAAGTCATCAAGCCACATACTACAACACATTTCGCCAATACTAACACTCTCATCAAGATACAATTTTTTCTACCCGAAAGAATAACAAATATTGACTTAAGACTCTTTATAAGGACTGTCTAACTCAACTTTGAATAGTTAGGCACCAAAAATATGCCTTACAAAGCAAAACTAAATCAACACTGATCTCTTAATCGTCATATTGATATCAGTTTTTCAATTGGTCAAGTCGCTTCTTAAAATTATCAACAAAGTCTTACATTTCCTTAACTCGCTACTTAATGGCAATAGTTGTTAGCAAATTAAACAAACAAATTATATGACCATTGTCATAAGATGACATATCAAAATCATTAAAAGTCAAAAATCTCTTTCAATCCTTTATCATTAGACGAAGAAATAGAATCTTGAGAATGTAGACTAAAGACACCTATTGCGGCATTTGTTTTAGTATGTTAGTATTCCATAGTATAGTCATAATTCTCCATAAAATCCATCCATTTTTTATTCATCTAAGATTTTAATCACATCACAAAAGATTATTTACAATCTTTATGATTTAAGAAAAACCTCAAATATCACGTGATACAAATAACCTCACCATAACCTTAACATGAAAATGATCACCACCAACACCAATTTCGGGTTGGATAATTTTGCTCATAAATTTCGAATGTTGAAACACTTGAACAATAACTCAACCTAACTGCATTAACACATCCAAGTCTAATTCTTACTTTATTTATATAAACTATATATGATAAAACACTAACGAACATTGCTAAAATCAATTAAATTTTTTATTTGCTTTTAAGCTCCTTAATGCTGATTGGAACTTCCCATTTCAGACAAACTCAACTTTTTTTTTTGTTAAGTACGTCTGTGGTATGGCAATGGAAAGAGACTTATAATGAAACAACAACAATAATCTAATCTCAAAAAAAACCTTTGATCCTCTGTAATGTTCCTTTGTGGCTCCCAAATCACTACAACCACAATCTGAACTAAGTCCAATGAAATATCATTTTCAAAGTCAATATGTCTAAAAAATCTCAATCACCATTCAAAATTGCATTTAACTCTTTTAGCATATAGTTGATGACTTCTGAAAGTCTACAACAAAATTTTCAGCTTCTTAACATTCACTAAAAGATATTTTTTTTATATATAAGTAAATCAATATACCACATAAGATTACAGTGACTTAATTCAATAAGATCGTAAGTCTTAACACAACAAGTTCATATGAGTAGTTGGAGCACTAGTCTATTGAATAACAGAATCATAAAATTTGAAATGCCTTAACATACTCAAGAAACTGTCATGGTAAAAAAATTATGCTCATGGATCTCTTATACAATAGTAGTTCAACCTTAAACCAATAATAAAAAAAATACCTTGATCCACCAAACTGATTGATGTCTCATCAATCCTTAATACAAATACTTATTTTTTATCACTTCTTGTTTCAACTTCTAGTAATCAATTCACATTAGAAACAAACCATTATGGTTCTTAACAAGTAACAACAATGTCGGTGTTTTCTATGATGAAGTATCACTGCCAATAATACCACTACAAAGAAAATCATATCGTTGCATCCTCAGTTCTTTCAACTTAATTGCAACCAAGATGTGCAGAGCGATAGTTACTGGAGTAGTAATGGAAACTAAATTAATATCAATATCATGGTCAAGATATCAACCCGGCATATCCTAAATGAACAAGTCAGAATACGCAATCTCAACTTACAAAACTAGATCATGTCTGATAATCAGATAGTCACCGACAATAGTAAACATACTCTAATAATGTTCCAATCTCTATCTTCCGTCCATACAACTTGTATAGTAGGGTTAACAATTATGAACATTTAATCATCGCGATCACCACAATCAAACTGATTCTAACTAGAGAGTCACACTCTTCACATAAATCAATCTAGGCTTTAAATTCACTCAACTAGCTCATACGAAAGGTTACATCAACCGATCCATTAGCTTAAGGGCCAGAGATACTCATCTCAATTCATTTATCATCACACGCAAACAACAACAAATAAAGAACACTTCATGATTCACTTCTAAAAGTGTCTCTAGAACTCAGGTGGTTGAGACATTTCTTCCCCTAATAATCCCAGGAAAATATAAATAGTTGGGAACAAAAGAGTGTTCAATCATAACGTCTACTATCACACGACCAAATAATGAAAATTGTACGGCCAACGACACCTTACTCAAACTAAACACATGCATTAGAATTTCCAACTACAAAAGCATTGTAAAAAAAAAACCCCCTCTCTTTTGATTCTTTTTAGTCATTGTATTTACACTAGGCTAATTCAAATCATTTCTTCATTTATTGTCATTCAAGAAAATATCAAAATCCTAACACATTGAACAACAATCAAAACTTTCAAAAATAAAGTAAGACTCTATCAACCATAACTAATCACTTTTATACTATCAATTCCATAACTTTGCACAATTTTTTAAAAATTGAGAGCTCCAATTGAACCAAAACATGATACTCACCCATAGTGTTTTATCTACGTTTCACGTTACTCAAATGATATTTTCTCAAATTTTATCAATTTCATACTATCAACCAAGTAATCAATTTTTAAGAATTTTACATCACAACTTCACAAATAAAATGTAGCAATTCAAATATGGTGCTTCACCAACATATCAATGGCCTTCAAATTATTTCACATCTTTTAAAACCATTTCCCATCAATTCGTGAATTTAATCCATCATCAACCAAATAATCTAGTCCTAATAGCTTCCACCATGCCTCCTTCATCTTGTCCAAAATAAATGTAGCAAAAATTAATTCTTTACTTTGCCAATATAATAGTGACATCTCATGCCCTGATCATTACTTAACATCAATTTCCATAAATTGGAGGATCTGGTCCATCCTCAAAGACTAAAAAATTTAAACTTTTAAATAAATTCATGGAAAACTTTTTAGGATCATGCACCATATTTTCATCAGGTAAAGGTCATAGTATGTCCCTCAAGCGACAAAAGGCCAATGAGCTGTAACTTAGCTGTATGCACATATCCAATGAGCTGTATGAGCTGTAATTGTTTTGTCCAACATTATAAACAATATAACGAGCTGTAATCTTAACACGTGTCCAACAATTACAACATTATAAACAATATAATGTTGGACAAAACAATTACAACTCATAATCAGGACTTCCAAAACAATTAATGTTCAACACCTAATCAAACATATCGACATTAATAGGCTTCCAAAATCTTTCAAAGTTTTGTTGGAACCCATAACAGGAATAGGAACCATCTCGGAAATTTTACGAGTTAATCCCACAAAAAATCAGGCTAAAAAACGTGTTTCGGTCAACCTAAAAATGGTCCAGTCATTCAGACTAGACGACTAACAAAAATTGCCGTAGTTGCTAGTTTGGACGCCAACACCGACATTTCTGAACGCATTACTAATGGTTCGGAACCCCGATTTGACCTTCCAATCGGCCAGTCACCCGAGTATACCCTCAAGGCATCCATTCATCTCTGGAACTTCTAAAAAGTCTATATTTTTTTCAAATCCGACAACTTTAAACAATCCCAATACATATAAGAGAATAAACTAATTCATTTTCATGCATAAAATCTCAAGCTTTAACCACAAGCTTCCAATTTCCAAATAAAAACCAAATTTTTATTGTTTAACCCTAAACTCAGTAAAAATTAGTTGAATCCAATCAAATTTCCCTACAACATACGATATTCTGCAAACTTACGCTCTCAAGCTTCGATTCATGCCCGAAATGTGGAGTTTCGAATGTAGTTCAAAAACCAACATCAAACTTCTAAATTTCTCTAAAAATTCTTGGGCAATGGAAACGAAATCTTACCTTTTTCAATTCAATCACCAACACGTCTTCAAAACTTCCCACTGAAGGAAGAAACCACTCCCAAAACTTTCTCAAAACCCCCTTGTAGAAATAAAGCTATTTCTCTTGAGAAAGTGATAGGTATGAGTAATCCTATCAGATTAAATACAGAAAATAATGCCCTTAAATTTAGTAACCTCCTCACTTCACCAGGATATTTAATTTAATTTAGGGAAATAAATACTTTTATCTTATTTAAGTTAATGGTTACCACAAAAACCAACAATATTGTATTTCTTGATAAAACTTGAGGTGGTGCATGAATTCAATCATACAACAAAAACTAACCCAGATCTTGTATCCGATCAATAGTACTTAATGGAAACCAAAAGTAAGGCAGAAAAGGTCAATAAAAATACTGTTGGGATCAAAAGACTATCAAATTCCTTAAAGTTATGGAAAAAAATATAACAACTCGATGTTTCCTAAAATATGGAACCATTATTTCTTAAAGTTTGTAGAACCTTGTTTTGATCAATAGATAACAAAAATTCAAATAAATATGTGTCGAACAAACTACTAATACTGTGCTTCTAAGATGAGCTTTCAAAATAAACTCATTGTGCTTAGAGACTACACGATGAGAAATGAAAATTACTACCATTATCAATTAAGCAAATTCGCTCCTCAAAGACGCACGAGTTCTAATCCCGGATTTGTTTGACAACATCGATGCGGCGAATGAAAGAAAAATCGGGTTTAAAAAAATTAGAAAATGCTAATAATTTGATTTCCTTCATTCAATTTCTTCTTTCTTTTTCTTAGAGGACATATTGTTTCAATATAAAATAATTACTATATGATAACTTTTTCCTATTAAATATCTAAGAAATAAAATAAATGCTTAATTTTAAACATTCAAATATTGAATCATATAATTAGGTGGAGGCAGTGCAGCAAGATCAGAATTTTGTGACAGTTGATCAAGCAGATGGATTTAACTTTGGATACCAAAACCAATCCATGATGCCACCCACTACTTTTAATCCAGATAATTCATTTCCGTATAATTTTTTTCTCCACTAACATTTTTTTTCCATTACATTTATTCAATAATTTTAATTTCTTTTTTCTATCAATTTGATTGAAATTCATAGGCTGGACACAATGAACAATCAAGACATTACTTTTCCCCTGCATGATCCAGCGAATAACGGATTCGGTTACACTCCGTTTGAATTTCAGTCCCCAAATTGGCCGCCGGAGTTGCTGGATTCTGCCGGAAGACTTCAACTTCCCCCATTTAACCACCTCAGCAACTCCCAGGTGTTTTCATTGCATATGCTACTATCCCTTTTACATACACCCTTTAAAACAGTTTTTGGAAAACAATTTCTGAAAACTATTTTCTAAAAAGTACATTAAAAAAATTTATTTTGTAATTTGTTTTTTTTTTGTTAGTTGGGGGCTCAGATTGAAGCTGGTATTCAAAATAATGGATCCTACTTTGTAGACGGGACGACGAATTGGATGAACATGCATGACCCTACTTTTGGGTATGTGACATTTTATCTGTTTGTCAGTTTAGGTTTTTATGTCCACAATGAAAGTATTTTGATGATTTGTTTGGATCTAGTGAAAATATTATAAGAACAAATCGACAAAACTTTCATGTTAAGAGTAAGTCATGGTAAATTTGTGTGTTAGGATTTTTGCGACTTCATATTTTTCGCAATGTTTATCATTAATGTTATTGCCTTTCTCGTAAACTTTAATGAAAAATATTGAAAATATTATACATGTTACAATTGCAGCTCCCAAGAGATCCAATTTGAAGAGGGCCTTGATGGTGGGATAAATGGGCAAGGTAGCTTCTATTTGGGTGGATCCACTCCTAATCAACTTCAATTCCCCAATCTGCCTAATAATCCGGTTAGTATTAAATAATAATGTTATCTACCTTGCACATTATAGCGTGAACGGCATTTAATTGTTACATTTATCCTGTTCAAAAGTTGACACGCTCCACATACATACTTGTTTTATAATCTTAATACATTTTGTTGTGTTACACCCATGTTTTATTTCTAAGTTAAATATGTCACTTAACAATGTAGGAATATCTCAATCTCTCTTAGATAATATAATATTATTCACTTTATTTTGAGGTTCGTACAACTTTGTTCTAAGATTTTACCTTAAAAAATCTTGAACTAATTTAAGATGTGATGTTGCTTATTCACTATACTCGTAATCACATCCAAATAATGTAAGATTGTGATTTTATTACTTTGTCTTCGGCCCCAACAACCCTAGAACATCACTTATTACATGTCGTCATGTCACACCTGTATTTTAATTATGTACCAAGTACATCACTTAACGATCTAGTGTTAAAGTATGTTCATAATATGTCTCGATCATTAGAATATAGGTTGTAGTCTTTGACACAAACTTAATTTTTGTCGCATTACATTCGTGTTGTTATATTATTTCATCAAAGACTAATGTTAAATGATTTATTTAAATTTGTTTAGTATTGTAAGCTAAAATGTTTGTTAATGCATTTCAAAAATAGGACGGAAATCATGGAGGGAACTTTGTGAACAATAATCTACTCGACATAGGACAATCGTCTTCCATGGTAAGGGTTGATCTATTGAGTATTCACTTGTAACGGACTTGGGTAGCTGGTAATGTTATATTTAGCAATTTACAAGCGTTGTTTTATTCTATCCGGTTAATGTTTGACCTACGTTTATTTGTTGGACATGAGTTCGATGATCAAAATAGCGCGACTAATTATTGTAGGATCGTTTTATTGACACATTATTTTGATGATCAAATTAAATTTTCCTAACTATTTTAGGTCGTCCTTTTTTCTTCTTTTCTCGACAAATAATAAGAACGAAGCTAAAATGTGAATAGTAAAATTAATTTAATGGGATTTTAATCACTTGCAGATAGGAATGAATAAGCAAAATGGGATGCCATTAGCAGCAGAGCTTCAACAACCAGGCTTGTATAATCAAGATGGGAACTACATGTCCAACATGCAAAACACGAGGTAATACAGAAAATCAAATAATTAAATTTAATTAGTATTTATTTCAAATAATAAATTTTTGTAAAAAACAGGAGGTTTATGAGGAATTCTGTTTATGATCCAATATACGAGGCGATGGGTCTGCCTTTGGATCCCCACCTGCGCATATTTCTTTCTCGACGTGACCATGGTATGGTAAATTATTGTTTTACTTGTTTAATTTTATTAATTATTTATAACTAATTAATTTATTTTATGTACTTGCAGATGGACTTGAAAAAGAAGGCGGAAAAACCAATAATGCCAGCAAAAGTACTTAGCTTCTCTTTTTCGCAAAATATAAAAATGATTATTGTTATTTGCTCTTGAAGATTAATTGAGCAGAGACCACAGAAATAAGTAATTGTTTTAATTTTCGGATTGCTCTGGTTGATTTCTTGAACTACAACGAGAGACCTTTTATGTTGCAATTAAATATAATATATTATCAAGTTTTGTTGTTAAATTCCAAATAATAAATATAATAATTTTTGAAAATATGGGATAAAACTGGTTGATAACTAATTCATGCTGTCCAATCATCGTCTTTTTAAGCGTTAGATTTGGGTACTTTATTGTCCATTTTTGGGGGTTGTTGTTCATATAATTAAATATTGATGGTATTTTCTATTTGTTTATTTTGGAGGATGTTGTGGGAGTAATTTAATAAATAAATAATTGTTTTATTTGCATATGGTCAACCTAACAAGAAAAGTGCCAAGATGGTGAAGAAAAGTCGTGTAGTATTTGTAGTACATATGCATATTCATAGACTTGTGTTTCATTTGTGTGTGTGTGTGGAAGATGTGAAGGGGATGCGTGGAGGTCGTAATTTGAAGCTACGAAGGGAATCCAAAACTAAAACTAAAATAAAAATCAAACTTAGCTTTATTTTTTTTATGCATGACATATAATAAACATTCAAGCTTCCTCAATTTAGACTTTTTGGGTTAAAAAATTCGTTAAATTACTCACATACATTACACGTGTTACTGCATATCGACTCACTCTATCCCGCAATATCCAACCCTTCATCTTTTCTTCTCCGTACCCTCTTGGGTCTTTTTTCAGGTTCAGCCTCGCAATCTCCATTAGGTGGTCAATTCCAACTTTTATACTAAATTTTATTATAATGATTTTAAAAAAGAATAAAATTAAAAATATCAATTCAAAAAAAAAAATGATATTTGATGAAGTGTAACGTAGGGTGTAAAAGGTAGGATTATATCCTAAGTTTTATGTAATAAGAAAATAAGATGGAAGGAGTAATGGAAGAATGTGGAAGGGTTTGGTATGCTTTGCGTGATGGAATCTAAGACAAGCATAAGCAGAAGGAGAGTGAAAGAGATTTGAGCCGTTGTTTTTGAGCGGTCTAGACAGCCATTACGTACGGGACACTCTCTGTCTCGTTACTGTCATAATCTTGTTCTCTACCTTCACTCTATCTCTCTCGCTTTACTTCCTTCAATCCTCCATTTCCCTCTTGGTTGAAGAAAAAAGGGTGTGGTTCCATGACTGCCAGTTTCGTTGTTCTTCAAGTGACTTCTTCATTTTCATCGCAGCCACTCCTCCCTACTCAATTTCACGCTCATAGACTCAGACCCATTTCCCCATTTTCCTCTTTGGATCTACCCAGACTAAGAGGTACATTGAAAATGGGGTTCTTTAAATGGGCATGTGGCAACATTTTGGTTCGACCCGTTTCTTCATCTGTGTTTTGTAGGAACTTCTGGCTTCTGTGTAATTCGATGTGCTTCTTCGAATGGTCGGGAGCCTGAATCAGTGGATAATGGAGTTAAGGAAGTGGATCGAATTCTTGGAGAGAAAAGGCAAGCAGAATTGTATTCTCGGATTGCGTCTGGAGAATTCACTGTTAAGAAATCTGGGTGAGCTCTTTTAAATTGGATGTTCATGAATGAATTGTACAATAGCACTTGTGTAATTGTTCTTAAATTTCATCTATCTATGGGTATTACGTTTTATTATGTTGCAATTGTTTGAATATTACATGGGCAATTAAAGTAAAATTTGAATTCTGTACTGCATTGTTTTGTTAATGATATTTCATCTATTTTGCGACTGTGTGAAGACTAACTGGGTAATTGAGCTAAGGAATTGCCATTCTAAGCTGCATTGTCTTTTAAGAAACTAACTTTTATACCTCTATTTGTAAAGTGTGATTTAATTATCTCTTATCAGTAGATTTACAATTCCATCACTCTTTGGTCTCTTTCACCATATGTTTGTTCTTGTCTTTGTGCACTTTCCCCGCCCGCGTGATTTAGAAACTTCTAACTAATGCATTAATGTTTAGTGTTGTATTTGGTTTTTGATTGCTTATTTTGTGTTTTGGTTGTAAAAACAAGCCTTCCATCTCAATTGAGGAATGGCTTGTCGAAGATGGGCGTTCCAAGCAAGATTATAAATGTTTTATTTAGTTGGGTTGATCCTTATGAAGACTATCCTAAGATTCCAGAGGCCAAAGGGGCAGTAAAAGCCATCAGAAGTGAGGCCTTCTTCATACCATTATACGAGCTTTTTCTCACATACGGTGGAATATTTAGATTAACCTTTGGGCCAAAGGTTTTTTTCTCTTAATTTTACTGCAATTTTAATGGCATTCGCTTTAGTGTGGGTTTAATGACAAATTGGTGGTTTTATTCAGTCATTTTTGATAGTTTCTGATCCTTCCATAGCTAAACATATTTTGAGGGACAACTCAAAATCTTATTCAAAGGTAATCCAATTGCTTGTTTTTCTTACAGTTAGCCATTTCTCTCTCAATATCGGTTTCTTGTATCATCATCAAATGGCTATACTGATGAACAGGGGATCTTGGCTGAAATTCTTGAATTTGTGATGGGAAAGGGACTGATTCCAGCTGACGGTGAGATATGGCGTGTACGTCGGCGAGCTATAGTCCCAGCACTGCATAAGAAGGTTTGTTGATTAATTTTTAATTATTTTTTTTTATATTTCTTTTTTCCGCTGCCTGGCAATATGCTACTTAACTTCAGGTTTATTAGATTTAAAAGCCTATCTCCTCCATAAATTTAGTTCTATATTTTATAGGGTAGAGTGTAATTTAGACCTTAAAGTTTGAGGTCATTTATAGATTAAACCTTAAATTATTTTTTTGGACAATTAAAATTCCACCTTTAAGCTATTAGCAATTTAAACTTTGTTGTCAATTTATTCATTAAATTCAGTAAGTGCATAACACTGTTTTTATTTAATAAGGTATTTTAACCAAATTTGTAATTCTTTCTGCGAATTCTAATTTGATTATAAACTCGCGCGATCGATAGAGTTTGAAATCACCAAATAGGAGATCGATAGAGTTCGAAGTTGGATTAGAAATCACCAGAGAAGTTAGAAATTAGGTTAAAATACCTTATTGAATGGAATACATGGTATACACATGTTGGATTTAATAAATAAATTGACAACAATGTCTAAATTGTTGATTTTTGAAAGGTGGAGATTCGATTTATTTAAAAAAATAGTTTAAGGTTTAATTTGTAAATGACCTCAAACGTTGTATTTTATCTTATTTTATAATAATAAACACTAAAATATGGAAGTTGTAGACCTCATATGAATAAATTATTAGAATTAAGTAATATTTGCTTATGTTATGTGCAATTGTTCAAAGAAGGAAGAAAAAAAGACTGATTACACTTGGAAAGAACTTTTTCTTTGTTTTTGAGATAGAGGGTGGTTCTGGGGCTCTGGATATGTCTGGTCATGAGAAAGTTTTTGATATCTGTGTGCTTGAATAAATTTGCTCAGTTTAACAAACCATTAAACAGCTCAATAAAAAATTTAACTTCTAACACATAATTTCTTTCATTGCCTTATTTTGTATAGTATGTAGCAGCTATGATTAATCTCTTTGGACAAGCTACAGATAGGCTTTGCAAGAAGCTAGATGTTGCTGCTTCCAGTGGAGAAGACGTAGAAATGGAATCATTATTCTCTAATCTGACTTTGGATATTATTGGAAAAGCGGTGTTTAATTATGATTTTGATTCATTAACAAACGATACTGGAATAGTTGGGGTATTTTTTTTCCTGGTCATGAACTCCATTTTTAATATTTTTTTAAAGGACCCCAGATTTAGTCCCCTTATGCATCGCCAAATTTTTGCGTATTTATGTTTTTTCTTTTGTTTCTATTTCTGTCCAGCGCAGGCTGTTTACACTGTGCTAAGAGAAGCAGAAGATCGTAGTATTGCACCTATTCCATTATGGGAAATTCCGATTTGGAAAGATATTTGGCCGAGACAAAGAAAAGTTTCTGCTGCCCTCAAATTAATTAATTCCACACTAGATGATCTGATTGAAACATGCAAGGTAAAGTTGAAGCAATATAATTATTTCTCGTTAATTAATTTGCTTCATATGTGACACATGACATCATCTAATTGAGATATACATGTACTCATGGGGCAATGTTATTCTCTTTTTTCATATTTGAGTGCCTCGTTATGTATGGTTTGAGCATGGTTATAGAGGTTTTATTTATTAGTTCGGTTTCATTTATGAAATTATTTCACCAAATTTGTTGGATGCTTTTAAAAAATTAAGTGGGTTTATGTCCTTTGTGTACATTCAGGAAAACTTGATCCTTCCTTAGCTGAAAGCAGTTCTGTTCACTGATATTCTAGATTTTTGGATGATGCCTAACAATGGGATTAGAATATTGGCTTATGGTAAATAAAAAATAGAATAATAAAAACTTAAGAATCATTAGTTTTGCAAAGTATAGTCTGTGTTTGATCCTTTCAACAGAGATGAAAATGAGTTTAACATGTTGGTTTTTCTTGATATCATCTTGCACAGCTACTACAAAAAATGGTAATAGTGAAAGCAGAGATAAAGATAGATTACGGCATTATTATAAAATCAAAATCCTTCTCGTGCTAATAAGAGAGTTTGCACATTCAATAATTTTGATGAGATGGAGAATCTGGGTCAATTATTTTCTAAGTCTCTTACTATTCATAAATAAAATTTCTTTTTGCTCCTAGGCTGTTTTTTTTACTTTGAACGAACGAAGATACTATTTACAGAAGCAATAACTTTAACATGTATCTTAATAATGTGATTGTAATGTCCTCAGTCCTCTCAATACAATATTGTCTTTTGGGGCAAATTTTGCACAGTTTTGTTCTTAAGGTTATTGCAAAACGTGTTATTCTAGGTATGGAGGAAAACTTTACTTGTAAACTATGCATTTTCCATTCTCCCAAGAGATGTAGGATTGTGCACTTTCACTGATATATGTTGAACTCTCACTTGAGTCATCCTTGGCTTCACATGGACGACTGTCACATAGTTTCGTTTTTGGAGTTTGCCAAAAACTCGTCGTATCATGTAGGGAAGAAAACTTTACTTATAAACCATATGTTTTCCACTCACCCAAACAAAGTGTGATTGTGCACTACCAATTGATATAAGTCGGACCTTCACTTGAGTTATCTTTGTATTGACAAGACGGACTGCCACAGTATTTGACCAAAATTTGATTAGAAATTCATGAAAACGGTTAATTTAGCCACTTGGGCCCATGTAATTTTTTAGAAAGAAATTCTTATTTATCAAACTTTTATTTCTCTCTGCAGAGGATGGTTGATGAAGATGAACTACAGTTTTTCGAGGAATACATAAATGAACAAGATCCTAGTGTATTGCATTTCCTTTTGGCTTCCGGAGATGATGTAGGTTTTAGTCATAATCAAGTATGCCAAATTTATAGCTATAATGTTCAAACACTCTTGTTAACTGCTTGCAGGTTTCAAGCAAGCAACTTCGCGATGACTTGATGACATTGCTTATAGCTGGGCATGAAACCTCGGCTGCAGTTTTAACCTGGACGTTTTATCTTCTTTCTGGGGTAATTTTATTTCATTTAATATTGAATTTCTGTCTCCATAATTGATTTCATGTTGATTGTCTATTTAACATTCTTGATTTCGGTCATTCTCAAGCTTTTCCTTTTTCAATTATAGTGGTTTGAGAGAATTATGGAAACTTGAAAAATAACTCTTATATTCTACACTAGGAAATTGCATGTACGTATAGGTAGAGAATCTGAAAGTAGATTTTGGTTTATGCTCCATTTGGGGACATTATTAGTTAATTTTATTGTATGGCTCGTAGGATCCGGAGGTGGTGGCCAAATTGCAAGAGGAGGTATTTAATATTTACACACGGAATTGTATTATCTGAAGAATATAATCAGTAGCATATTTCTTTACCGCTGACATTTATTATGCAGGTTGATACAGTTTTAGGCGATCGATTTCCAACTGTTGAAGATATGAAGAAGCTCAGTTATGCAACTCGAGTAATTAAAGAAGTAAGGAGTGACTATTTGTTTGCTTCATATTAACTTCATTTAGTGCATCTCATGTTTCACATGCAGACCAAAGTGATCATTGGGTTCTTTCTGTTGGTGCAGTCCTTGCGGCTCTACCCACAACCACCTGTTTTAATACGACGAGCTATTGAGAATGACATTCTCGGACAGTACCCAATCAAAAGGTTATGCCTAAGCAACCAATTGCCAACTGTTTTGAATGTGTAATGGTCAAAGAGTTTTTTCCACCAAAATCGAAATTAAATAATTATCAATGGAAATATAAAGTGGAGAACGATAATTTTATTAGTTGAAAAAGAGATTACAATCGGAATGAAAAAAATAAAATATGAAGAAGAGGAAGTTAAAGGAAAGGGATGACCAGGGAATGATTTTGAAGCAAGAATCTGTTTTACAATATTTTTCCAAATCACACCTTCTGCTTTGCAGATCCTTTCCTATTTAACTCACTCTCTAGATCAAATTTGAATTCAAAACAATTTTAACACACAAGATAAAGTAGTTGAAACAATCATGTCTATCTATTCTGTTTTTTATATGAACAGCGGCATTTTGAATGGAATTCCAAATGTCTTCATTATCATTGTCCTGCCTACGAGTACGCACGCTACTCGTTACAAAATGTAGCAATCAGATCTAATTTCTTTATATCCTCTTCTTTGAGAAACTTTGTTTTCCATTACTTTTGTTCTCTTTTGAGGAATTTACCAGATACAAATGTGTTTCTCGATAATTAACGCTTCTACATGTGTACTTTGAGCATGCATATGTTGGCCTCTTTTTGTCCTTCTGAATTGGGCAACTATGATAGTGAACTATTGTTCCACAGCTAAAACTATTGCACATTATGCATCTAGAATAACTGATCAACATGTTGACAACTGTTGTTCTTCATTTGCAGAGGTGAGGATATCTTTATATCTCTTTGGAACTTGCATCGCTCTCCAAAAGTTTGGGATGATGCGGAGAAGTTTGATCCGGAAAGATGGCCCTTGGGTGAGCCAAATCCGAATGAGATGAACCAAAATTTCAGGTGTTAACACTCATCTGTCTTTTTCCTCTTCCTAGCAATAGTGAAACATTCATATCTAACCTTTTGATCTCCTTAAAATTTATTTTTAATTTGTCGGAATTGTTCTATTTTTAGGAGTCGTTTCTAGTTAATCGTGCTATAATTAAAAAAGCTTTTAGGAAACACAGGTGTCTTCAAAGCTTATTCTACTCGTCTCGCTAGATGATACATTTTGAGCAGTCTATTACAGTTCATTGTCCTAAAATCTTAAACTGGAAATGCAATCTCCTCCATTTATTGATCCATATGCCTACTACCCACCAGAGTCCTTTCATGCAAATCTGAGAAGCAGAAATTGAAATAGACGTCAGAATGTAAACATTTAGAATATTAATTAGTTACTGTTGAAAGAACTTGATGAGCTTCAAATGAGGCAAGTGGTAGTCCTACCATTCGTCTGTATAAACTCGCAGAAAAAGTTGTCGAGGCCATACAGATTGTAGATCTTCTGCATCGATTAATCCTGCAATAATTTATCAAGTGTCTTGGCGGAGCTATAGCCACATTCCATGCATTGCAATGCATTTCCCAAACCAACGTTTGTCCTTCATATTTTTCAGTGTAATCTTGCATAATCTACCAGTTTTTGTTTTGTTGGCTGTGGACGTAAGTGAAAGTTGATTATTGCTGTTTCAGTTATCTGCCCTTCGGCGGAGGACCACGTAAATGCGTGGGGGACATTTTTGCTATGTACGAGGTACTATTTTGTTGGCACGAGAGAAATTATATCATTTTTATTCATAATCTCTGCTAAAAGCTGGTTTCTTTCCATAAACAAAATTGAAAAGTTTTAATCTTGTTGGTTTGCAGACTGTGGTAGCACTTGCCATGCTTGTCCGGCGATTTAACTTTCAAATGGCACTTGGCGCACCTGCGGTGGGTCATCGATAACTGCTATAATATTTTATTAAATTTCACAAAGAAAGATTGACAGATGCAGCCAAGTTTGTGAATATAACTGAGGAGTGATTTTGAATGCAGGTTAAGATGACAACAGGAGCAACAATCCACACAACACAAGGATTGAGAATGACCGTCTCTCAAAGAAGAACATCTCCTATTTCGCCAACACCGGAAACTCCATCGATAAACAGAGATTCAGGTATTCCCGAGTTGGAAGAGGACCCGCTTGTCATTGTTTAAGGGGAAGTTTCTTCTGCTCATTTTGTGATTAATAAAAGCATCTAACTTCAACTTTAAGTTTGAGTACAGAGGAAAGATCTAGTAACTAAAAAAGTAAGCATTCTTTGAAAATAGCTGCTCTGACACTTTAAATCATGCTGAAAAGATAATAGAGATACATTAATTTTTTAATTAAATGTCATTATAGGATCTAATTTAGTAAAATGCACTTAAAAATTATGAAAAGTATATTTGATCTTGATAGGGGAAAAATTCTCGATCAATCGTACAAGTAAATAGAATTTGTGCAAACCTAAGATTTGAACATTATGGTAACATGTGCGAGTGCGAGTGCGAGTGCGAGTGCAAGAATTTAGGAACAACCAAAACAGCGACCTACGGAAAGAGATCGCGCAGATGATGGCGAGGGAAGAGGTCCATCATCCGAGTCCTCTTTTCGAGGAAAATGCTTGTAAAAGGCTCTCACTGCTCCAGCAACGCCATCTTCCTTCTCCATTGCCTTAGCCAATTTCATAGCACTCTCCTTTACCTGCACGAAATGGTATGATCATCAAGTCTTTATTCACAAGCCAATCGCATAAGAGGACATTTTAGATACAGCAACGAGTTTAAAACATAGTCACAATAACCCTTGCACATATTACACTATACATCACATTGACATGGCAAGTTAAAAAGGGTCAGCAGTATTCCTTGTGAAAACACCTGCAATTGAGTTATTTCTTATCTAAAAAACAAACTAATCTCAAAACCTTCACACATTAGACTCATAGTTTTGAACAT
The DNA here is from genome assembly GCA_022433065.1 of Begonia loranthoides. Classification (NCBI taxonomy): domain Eukaryota; kingdom Viridiplantae; phylum Streptophyta; class Magnoliopsida; order Cucurbitales; family Begoniaceae; genus Begonia; species Begonia loranthoides. Next base: position 8,609,471 of record CM039484.1, on the reverse strand, counting down.
TTAATTTGATTGAAATTTTCTTTCTAAGTGGATATTTTATTTCACTTCAGGTACAGTGATGTGAAATTTGAACTAAAGTTAAAAGGATAATTATCAAATAAAATTCTGTATTACATGCAGCTAATATTCTCTGGTTCTTCTTCTTCATCCAGATCTCCAGATATTCTCGACCTCCATCAATTGTACATTTGGATCTCAACTCTAGCCTTCGCAGACCCTCTTCTCTCCCAAATCTAAAGAAAGAAGAGGTATACCAGAAATGCGTAATACAGTTTCTGGTTTTTTTTTTTCAGCAATTCAACGGACTAAGTGCCTGTTCTATCATGGGTCGGATTTTCTTGAAAAACATATCTTAAATGTTTTTTTGATTAGTTTTGTTTAGAAGATGGCAAGTAAAGTCTGAGAAAGAAGCTGAGGGTTTAGGTTGCATGACGAACCAGAGATTTGGGAAGACGGGTTTATCAGATTCTGGACCTCCGAATCACCATAGCTATCTCTCTCACGCTGTTCTTCAAGGAATCGCTGATCCTTCCTCCGCTTCCTTCTTGTAAGTTGCTTTTGTGAATTTAACGACAAGATTAGAGTTGTTGAGGTTGAATTTCATGTCGCGTTTCTCAATTTTCAAAGAAACTTTTTTCGTGATCTTCCTGCTTCCTCTGTCCTCAAGAAAGATCTAGTTTCGATTTTGGAGATCTGGAGAAGCAATGGTTCTACAAGGAGTTAATTTTGAACCGACGAAGCCAAACGGCGTATGCTCTCTCTCTCTCTCTCTCTCTCTCTCTCTCTCTCTCTCTCGATCGCCATGACCTAGAGAGAGAAAGAGTTGAAGAAAAATGGGGGGCTCTGCCTATGATAATGTGCAGAGAGAAGGAAAAAAGGTAAGTGCGTCTAAGGTTTAAATTAACGAATTTTAAAGGATAAAAAAATATTAATTGTAGCTCACTCCAAAATACAGGGTTTTATGTGATTATTCAATTTAAAATTATCACAACAATTTAAGCTGTTAAGATAAGCCATAAATAACCGATGGTCTAATCAGCTACGAATCAAGTGTGTATTTAATGGATAGAATGTTATATGTTGAGAAGTAAAAATTGTTATGTATTGAGTAATTGTAATTGTTCCGTGCTACTTTTTTATTTTATGTATTCTCTAATTATTTAGCATTTGAATGAGAAGTTAATAGTAGGTGGGAGAAATGAATTTCTAGAGAATTTGTGTTTTCTTCATGAATTTTGTTTGGAGATTTAATCAATTTGGTACCTAAGCAACGATCTCAATGACTACTCCAGATAAAAAAACCGAAAGAAGAAACGATGGAACACTTCAAACTGAATGTAGGTTTCAATATGTGGAAGACATTCAACGAATGATGGCAGGAATGATTGCAGAAAAGAAAAAGACATAGAAATTGACCCTAGCGTCTAAAGAGTTCAGACCAGTGGTGAAGAATCTCATTGTGGAAAGTAAACTAATGAATGGGTGTGCTTTCCATTTTGATCTTCGAGGCTAATTGGCAAATGCAAGACAATTCACATGTTAGACATTAGAGGCTGTCATTCTTGCATGTTCCAAAGAATGGGGTGATAGTGGCCAAAACACAAATGGTTGGTTGTTCAATACGTGGAATTGTATCTAAGATTCGGGTTTGTCACATTGAATGCTCCAATAACATGATTGCCAGAAGATCCAAAGTAAAAATTTCTTAACAGTCACCCTAAGGACGGGAATTATTAAGCCACCAATAAGGTGTATGTAATGAATGTAAATATTGTGTATTAGGTAAGCTAAAATTATTATGTCTTGGGTAGTTATAATTTTCGTGTTCCTTTTTTAATTTATGTATTAGGTAGTTATTCAGAATTTGAATTGAAAATTATCTAAAAGTTATTTTCAGCGTGATGGTAAGAAATAAATGGGTGGAGAAATGAATTTTTATGATATGTATAAAAAGTAAGAGTGAAAAATTCTCTACAGAGAATGTGTTTTTTATGATTTTTGTTTGCATACCTATCAATTTGGGTACTCCACTTTCTTTGGATATTCCATTTGCACTTAAAAATTTGAAATGATTGTAACATTTTAGAGGTTGAACATGTACCTCGGGTTCAAGCATGAAGCGAATGGCATCGACCAATTTATCAAGTGAAAACTCGTCAACTGGGATAGGCATAGGACCGATGCCTCTCGCATGAACACGCTCCCCCCAAAATGGCTGGTCGCCAAAAAAAGGCACAATTGTTGTTGGACACTGCAGAAACACAGAGAATATCTCACAGTTAAGTGAATAAAAAATCCCATAAATCCGGATCAGAAAGACAAATGATTACCCCTGCTTTAAGGCCAGCAGCAGTTGTTCCAGCTCCACCATGATGTACCTAGAAATTTTGAAAAAACTTTCATAAACTTCGAACAGGTAATATAATCTATAGTATACTTGCACAAACTTGGAACCCAACTATTGTTCCACCTTCTAGTTGAGAACCAGGTATCTATAGTGTACTGGCGTTCTTATTGGATAAAGAATCAATATCTCTAACAAGGAGAACAAAACAAAGTGAACGAATTTTTAAGGCTAACGGCTACACTACAGTTGATGTTGTACTTAAGTTGTTAATTAGAAGAGCCTAGTGAGATAGTAAATAGATTGTTCGTTGTAAAATGAGCGTATATTATGAATTTTTTTGTGCTTTCCTATTAGAAGGATAAAAACTTTTTGAGTTGCTATGTTCCTACTTTTTTCTAAGAGATGAATTCCTTACCCTCCATTTCTTCCTATACTTCATGCCTCAAACACACATTTTTGTTTCTTATATGAAAATATTGCAGTTCTTCAAACATGTATCAATAACTTTTTTTTAATAATAAACAATATGTAGCAATAGGAAGAAAAACAATATTCCTTAAAAAATACAAAAAAGTACACTTAGTTTATGATAATTTACCTTAGTTTATAGATAACAAAAGTAAATAGACGATTCTTTAATAATGAAATTAAACTTGTCTAAAAAATCGATATTTGGCTTTTTGTTTTCAAAATATAGCATTCCGATGAATCCAAATAATAGAAAGAAAATAACCAAAACACTTAATTTGAAGATAAACTTTCACTTCTTTGACCATTTTTGCCTAATGAAAAATATCAATGAGAAAACTTTAGAGGTGATGATGCATCCTAATAGTCTCATCAAAGGGAGAGAAAAAGTGTAGCCAAATGCCTTTAATAAACTCAAAATTTATTATAATGTGAGTGTTAGTTTTCTCTTAGACATTGCAGAAAGAACAATAATATTGGGAAAGAGTCAAGAAAGAGTTTTTTTTTTTTGAATTTTGTTGCACATATGCAAATTTTCCTCTATAAGGAACCATGCTAATACATAGATCTTGGATGACACTACCTTTTCCCAAACAAAGTTATAAAGGGAGAAATTCCTAGTTAAATTATAATTGAGTCGAAAAAACAAAGATCTTATAAAAAAGTTTAGTGAAGAATCATATATTCATGTTGGTAATATTTGTTCTTGAGAGAGAGGAAATGACCACATGAGATTAGAAAATTCAACTAACTATGAGTTATTCATTTAAGTCATTTGCTAAGGATTATTGTGTTTGTCCCAAGTTGAAAAGAGATGTAACAGAGTAATTTTTATTACGAAACATATGACAAATGCCGAGAAAATTAGCCCATAAAGTAGTGTTTTCAATTCATCTATCTTCTCATATTCGAACTTGGGCTTTATTCTTCAAAATAATGAATTCCTAAGAAGATGAAAAACTAAAGAGAAATATGATTCTAAAGATTGTGAAATGAAACACAATTAGTAGGATTAGTCGGCCAGCCAAAATTTGTAGAATCATATTTGCTCTTAATCACTGCATGCCACAAAGAACAATCTCTAAAGAAAATCTCAAAATCCATTTCTGGAACAAAGCTTTGTTCCTAACCTCAAAGTTGTTAATCCCAAAAACCCTCTAGCAATTTCGGATTGATAATGACCCCCCAAACAAATCAAATGAGGTTCGTGTAAAAGGGAACTATAGAGTAAAAATTGTCATCCACCGTAAAAAAATGTCAGCAAGGTAAGTCTCAGATAACATTTCCCTTCTGCAAGGAGGAATAAGTCAGCTGCATTTAAAGATTATAGGGTCAAAGCAACTATTGAGTTGCTATAGGATCACCGGATGCTAAGAGATCACCAGATGCAGCTGGATCACAGGAAGCAGGGAACAGCTCATAGGTTTACACATAAACAGTTAGCTTAAGTTAGTGGAGTAGTTAACTTAAATGATGGAGTTTTAGTTGATAATTAACTTCTTAACAACCATTTTTGACATTAGTACTTAGTCAAGAAGAAGTAAGAAGGGTAGGGTATTGAGTAAGAACAAGGAGAAAACTAAGAGAGAACCAGACTATCGAAGTTCTCCTCTGTATAACTACATTTGCTGTCATACAGATTTGAGGTGCCGATGACTGTTGTTACGGTCTGTATCACAGTATTTATCATTTTCAATATATTAGCGGATAATATACATGACTATTTCTCATATGAATGACAGACAACATTCGTTGTTTAAAGTTTAACAGCATAGTTTAGAGCTTGATTACATAAATCTGTAGAAAACAACTTGGGATCAAATTTAAAGTGCAGTAACCAACCATGGAGGCAATTATCAAAGAATTAAGAAAAGCCGAATAATAAATTTCGAAAATCATACCACAGCGATGCATCTTGGGAATAACCAATCATGGGGGCAATTATCCAGCAAGTACACAGACTCTTTTGGTTTTTCCACTGAAAAAGAGAAATGGAAATGACTCCAATGAGATGAACAAAAAAATGTTACTCAAATGATATAACTATAAATGGTCGTTTTTCTACATAAGATCAAAAAAAGATAAAAATATGAAAGACTAACAATTCCCGAGACCACCCCAGCCTTTGTTAATGATTCCTCTTCTTCCGGTTATTTCTAGAGCTTGAACAATGATCTGTGTCATTTTCTCGGGTTCTAGGACAGGCTGCACAACAAGACAGAATATGTAAACAGATTAATATTGCAAACTTCCCTTACACCCTCTATCTATGTATAATTGTATATGACAATAAAGATCTTCGTTTGTAAACACTCACAAACCTCATGAAAATTTCCTTACATGCAAAGAGAAAACATGATGTTTCTGCTTAATTCTTATATTTGAAGGGCCATGAGTTGTAAATTTTCATTATGTAAATCTGAAAGTTTATATGACACAAGGATCATAACACAAAGATGGTATTCTTTCCTAGCGAACTATTCCATCAGATAAGAAGAACTAATTGCAAAGAAGATCAATAATTTTAAAAAAAAAACACACAAAATCAATCAGAAAAACAAAGTGCATATTCCAACAAAATCAATCAAGTTTGATCAAATCTCTTTTGCATTCCCAGATTGCTAAAATGTGTGAAATATAGTCCCACAAGGACTTTAGTGGACATGTCAGAAAATAATCTAAAAACAAACATAAGAGATACATGTTTATTGACTTTAACGACATTTTTCTGAAATATTTGTCAAACTCACAAGGCTACCAAATCCAACGTAAATAGGCTTTTCCCCAGCTTCAAGCCATTTCACAAGTGTGTCTGGAGGTTCATAGTTTGACGCAAGGTCAAGGAAACAAAACCCAACGACGTCAATCTTAGGTCCCCAATCTGCAAAGTAGCATAAAAAGGTTATTTTAACAAATATTCATTGAAATGATCAACGAAGGATAAGAACATATCAATTAGAAAAACTTTCACATTCATGAAGGATAATGTTTCCGTGTGACTCTCTATGGCAATACAAGAGTGATCAAAACTTGAGAAGACATTGAAAGGACTCCAATAATAATTAATAAATTAAATAATCAGAAAAGTTCTGTAAAATAATCGAAATAATACTTTTATTTACATAGTGTTCCTTGATAACATGTATAGTGTGAGGAAAACAATGGATTTCAATATTCAACTTGAATTGAAATTTGAAATTTATAAGATAATCGGCATTATTCATTAGAAATTCAATTAGAACAACTCTAATTAATGTATTTAGTTACTTAAGAACAAGTTTTGTCAAGTGAAAGTTAAAAATGACATTTTTACTTCATTAAAACTTATGAAAATTTATGTCGAATTCACGTAAGTTATAAATGTTAATTTTTTTGAAGTTAATGATGATAACAATATAAAAATGGAATACGCATAATTTCTTTTTCAATATGGACATTATGCATTAAAAACATTCATTGGAATGTTATATAGCTACAATAATTTAAAAAAATGCAAAACAAATACAACTATCATAGATAGAAAAAACCGGCTCAAACTACTATCTGGAACAAATACTAGCTAAGAAAAACCACAAGCGTGCACCCAAAACAAGTTAAGGGACTTCAGTTAATTACCATCACAAAAGAAAGAATAAAGATCACTTGCCACATGAAATTCATATCAAAATCTAATGAACTTCCCTTTCTTCTTTTAATCTTCAAATTGTGAAATAGTTTTAGACGTTGAGATTTAAGTAAATAAAATGTCTCATGCAATACCAACTTTCTACCATAAGATGAGAAAACTCAAAAAACCTTTGTACCTGGAGAATATATGATGGCAACTTAAACAAATTTAGACTATTCCAGTGATATGCCACCAATAAAGGTAGATTTAATGGGTATAAATATTATATATTCGGTAGTTATACATATTATACAATGAGTTATTAAAGGAAGTTTCAATGAGTTATAACATGTAATGGGTAATTATGATTTGTCATATGACACTTCCTTCAATTTATTATTAAGTAGTTATTAGAATTTGAATTGGAAGTTTTCTAGAAGTTATTTCTACCATGATGGTGGGCAATAAATAGGTGGAAAATGAGTTTTTAGGATATGAAATTATTAAGTCGTGTGGAATTTCTTTAAAGGAAAGAATGTTTTTGTGATTGTGTTGTTGGATACCTATTATTTACCTCCCAAGTCAAACACACAAAAAAAGATTTTGCTTTTTTAGTGGAAGTTTTATGTTGGATGCATAAAATCACTTGTAATACAGAGTATATTTTTTCAACTAATAATAACGTCACATTTTAATGTAAGCTCCTTCTATTGACACTATAATGTGTCAATTGTTAATAGATAAATTTTATCTATACAAAAAATTAGTCAATATATCGATACAATCAACGATTGACTTATCAACTTGATAATGTAGTATGACCGTACTCTTATTTTTTATAATGAGTAACACTTACAAATGATTTTAAGAAATTTATCTGTATGTCATGCAGAACTGGTTCTGACAAAATTTTTATAGGATTTGTATGTCCCGTGAAACCATATCCCTAATTTAATTGGGAAAAAATCCTTGACATAAGTTCCATATTTTTAAGTGAAGAATAATAAATTTACCTTTTGGTTTTGGAACGAGGTGAGGACTAAATATATACCCATGCGGCAAATCGAGAGGAGGAATGTTGTTTCCGCTAAGATATGTGATACGCCTTAGCTTCAATTGTTTCTTCCTAAAATCATTTATTATATCTCGAATTCCAAGCCATATTAGAGTATCGACTATTTGGTAAGATAACTGCAAGAAAAAAGACCACCTTAAGAGACAAAATGACTAAACAAAAATAGCAGTGGCAATCAACTCACCTTGTGTGCAAGTGGTTGCTTCACACGTGACAGAGGATGGGGAAATTCACTAGTAGGTCTGGAAGGAAAGATTGATCAAAACAAAAGAAATATTCAATTGAAACTGCTATAATATTAATATGAGTTGCCCGGACCAAAAATGAGTACCAAGAAAAAAAAAGTTCGGTGAACTTTTGTTAATCTATTTTTCACTAAGTTTTTTTGTGACATAGTAACAAAAAAATAGAAATTACTGCTCTTAAAATAATACATCGGATGAAACAGTCAATAAAAAATAAACTTGTTGTTTGTTAACAAATTACCACCAATAAAAGCTTACGTCCATGGCAGCGTGAAAAAAATGTGCAGTGGAAGGCCTAGTTTCTCAGCCAGATGAGTATGACCTGTATAATACAAATAATTTTTCCATAAGTAGTTTATAGAATTACGTCGAAGTGGAAAAAAAAAAAAAAAAATTAACAGCCTTAGATTATCTGGACCAACTAAAAATGAGCAAAGTAATATTTAGAAAAGGTCAAGACAGGAAAATAAGGATCCCAACACCCAGTTAATGATTATTGCTACTAGCCAAAACTAGGGAAAAAAACAAATCAAGAATCAGAATCTAAAAAGTTGTTAAAGCCAAAATTTTGAAAAATTCAATTCCAAACACAGAAAACGAAAAGTGTCAATAGTTTGATCCACAAGCTAGAGCCACATAGAAAGAACTCTTCATCACTAAAATTTCTTGAAACTTCATTTTTCATAAAGCAAATGGATAAAGGAAACCAAGCATAAGGAACTCTAAATTATCTAACCGTATACTGGGGGATTAGCAATTATTGCTTCTGCTTGGAAAGGAACTTTAGAATCAGGATCAGCTTCCCGGCATGCAGGTAGTAAAGAGTTAATTATATCCTTCATTTGATTTCGTTGAATATGAACTTCTGTTGGATCTGAAGGCAAGAAACCCTTATTTTTAACCATATCTGCAGAAAATATAAGTGAGTTAAGTATAACGATGTCTGTGCAGCAGTTGGTACTCAAACTGACCCAAACTTATCACATTTTAAACTTGGCCTGACCAATTTAAATATGTTAAAATTAGTTATCCAACCAAAATATGTGGTAAGAATTTGTGCACAATTACCTTTTGACAAGTTATGTGCTTCCCAAAACTTTAAAATTCAGGGGAGAAAAAAAAAGACGTAAAATGGTGACTTCTGAAGCAGTAAAAAGTAAGAGGCCATGAACAACCACCAATCTGAGAGCCCCTTGGTTGGCGTCATTAGCTATATTCAAGTGATACTCAAGAAAATGAAAAAAAGGAAAGAATAACCAGAAAAATGGAGATATTGATGGACGATGTCCTGACCCAAATTTTTCCAATTTGCAAATACAAATGAGTCTCAAATAGAAATAACCATTTCTACATATCCAAGAACAAAAGGAGTCTCATTAAGATGAATGGTGTGACATTTTATTATCCAACTGAAGTTACAACTAGACTTAACCACACTGTGGCATCTAACCATAAGTGATACTTTCAAAAACGGCATCCATACATAACATGAAATTAGCAGGACTGTTGCTCGTGTTTTGTAACAATTCACAACAAAATATAACGTCCTATTACCACACTTACATATTACCTCTTCTCTTTCCCAAATGAAATGGAGGTTAAGTCTAGTTACCTCTCCTTATCCATTGATTCACTATCTGAAAAATTTAAGATAAAAATGTGGTATGCTTTTTGTATTAACTTATGTAAACTTGATAGTTTTGTACAAGGAAATAGTGCCAAAAAAATTCTCAGTTGTTTTAGACAATTAGTTTTTCAGTTTAGGTAGCTTTTATGTGACTTCTTACCTTCTCTTAACCAGCAAAACAACTACAAGATGGAAAAAACTCGACCATATTCGTTAAACATGGTAAGAAAAATATATTGATCAACCATGAATATAATTGACTGTTTGCATATGACAAGAAAACAAAGACACCGAAAAGCATTTTTTGAATGATACATAAATTATGGAAGGTCAGATACTTACAGCCAGCAAGAACTTTAGGATCTCCCCCCAAAGGAAAGAATTCCAACCCAGCAGCAATGACAAAATCTTTGAAATTTGCATGCGTGGCAAGTCTAACCCGATGGCCATGTTCCTGACAGTGAATATGACCTTCAGTTTTTTTCTATGAGCGTAAATCTTACATTCAACTCATGATGCATGTATTTTAGAGTTGAAAAATCTTAGTCAATTAAAGGGCTATGTGTATCCATTTTGGTGCCATGCAAATAAATGCCTGATTAAAACAGCATATGAAGTATAATCACTCTTCAATCAGCAGTTCCATTAGTGAGTTCATTCAATTTGATGGAATTCTGAAGGAGAGTGAGATACTTACTAGCTAATGAAGCAAAAACTATCCTTTCCACATACATCATTTGAGTACATCTATTGTACAATAGTTACCAGAAAAGCGACACATTATCCTTTTTTTAAATGAAAATCTACATAAAAAACAAATCATCTCTTAGCACAAGAAATAATAAAACATGCAAATACTTCCAAGACCAATGGTTATCATCATCAGCGTGATTTTCAAACAAATGAACGCTGTCATGGGACCCCTAGTGAAGAAAATTGTATTTTGAAAATGAACTTTTGTTTTCCGACATACAATTTGAGAAAATCAATACTTATCTAAGATGCAAAGACACACCATACAAGAAAAACAAGGTTAGAATTACTGACAATAGTGACAATAACAACAGTAAAATAATCCAATATATGATTTGAAAAGGCAAATTTAATTTTGGAAAGGGTAAGACAAATGAAAAGCACATCGCAACTAATCCAGATGAAAGAAATTAGTGGATACATCCAACAAATTTGACACATTCAAGTAAGAAAAAAATATATAGTGATAGATTTTTTTTTTCTTCAAAATGGAAACTTATAAACTACTTACGAGAAGTAAACAATCACATGAGATCAGATAAGGTTACAAAGAGAGTGAAAACGTAAAATGAATTTGATACAAAATCATGTCTTCAATGGGAATCCGTCAATGGAACATTTTGATCAGTTATGAAACATTTTGATCAGTTATGACAAGCCAATATTTCGAAAAGAATTTAACTTACACCATGAAGTATATGCAAAGTGAAGTACTTTGTAAACATCGTAATGGTGTGAAAGTGACATGTATCTCCAAACTCACAATAACTCATGGCTTTCATATACCAATGAATTAAAAATAAAGAAGAGCTGACATAATAGTTGACTAACATCTGTAGACAAGGTGATATAACTTCTTTTAAAGTTAAACAAAAATATCAAGGCACTTTTACAAACATTTCTTGACAACGTTACATTTCCTTTTTCTTTAATTAACACAAAAATTAAATCATAACAAAGCAAATATATGGCTAAAATCATCAAAGAAAAACTTTTTGGAAAAAGCAAGGTCTGGATCAAAATGGGACAAAGGTTTCCAATAAGCTATTAAAATGGAAAAAGATGAATATTACCTGCAGACGTTTCCCAATGGCGACAAATGGCTGGACGTCTCCTCGTGTACCGACAATAAGTATCACAATTTGCAGTGGGCGGATATCCTCAATGTCTGCACTCAGAGGATCATGATCAGCACAACCATTATAATGAACTCCATCTCCAAAATCAATAATACTTTGTGGCTTCATATCTCCTGGAAGATCAAGCTGTACTGTCCCATCACGCTTCAAATTAGTAATTGGTTTTAACTGCTTCATCTGCAAACAAATTCACTTGAAATTTTTAGCAACATCTCAGTTGAAAAATTTATGATGGGAAACTATAGAAACAAAACAACAAACAACAAAAAAATATCAAACTTTTCTCTGTCGCATCAGATCAAAATGAACAGTTCTCTAGATTCAATAACGACCTAAATCTCAAAATAAGACGAACCAAATTTTGTAACCTAAACATAGGAACTCAGCTCATTAAGTTTCAAAATGTTCATAGCCTATAGATTAGAAAACTATGGATGAAAATGCCTAAGTATAGAGATGAGGCATATCGAGAATTTTTCTTTTTCTTTTACAAGCAATCAAAACTTGCATTCAAGAAAATTTTACATGAATGTGATCTACAGAACAAAAATAAACCTCACGTTTCAATACAAAGTGTTGTCAGCATATTTTAAAGCATTACTCATCCAAAAAAGGTTATAACACTTTTGTTTTTGTTTTATCATCATTTGTTTTAGAAAGAAGATAACAAAATGAGAACCCTCCCTAGCTGCAACTATGTCAATCATAACCAGAAAATGGGAAAAGAAATCATGAGGAGCTAAATTCATAGAGGATGTAAGACCTTCTTTCTTGAAGAAACTTTTTCATCAAACATCAAAGCTATTAGTTGACTCAGCCCATGATGCAGTTTGAGTTTTCCGGAGTTTGTACCATGGCTTGGACTTGGATTAGCTTCCCTTGGCTTTGATGATCCCCCTGAAGCATTTTGTCTGGAGGAATTTATGCCATTTTTCTCTAAGGAAAGCAGGTTTAGAGGTTAAAAACTTCATATTTTTACGCACTTATAAACAATTTGTCCATTCCAATAATAGACTTGAATTATTAACCCTCGGCCTCCAGAAATGGGAAACAGACAGAAACACAGTTGACGCTGATAAATTAGGAAAGACAGCTATACATGACTATAAACGCAAATTTTCTTAGGTGCATTGTGCGAGGTATGCTAACACGAAGCTAGCTATCCCATGGTATTCGTAGTGAAAGAATCAAGATCTTATGGAATTTAAAGAAATTGTTAGACTCGATAGTGTCATCCAGATGTAAGTATAAATCAAACATTAATTTGGAAATTACAATCGCTTGACAGTATAATCTCTTATCATGATGGGATGAAAAAGAATCCTGCCATCACCATACGTAGAACACGATCGTTTTCATAAAGATTCAATGCAATTAAAGGAAGCCTAAGCCAGCAGTAGACAGAACAAATTCGTTCTCAAAGAGTTTATTATCTAATACAGAAAGAAGAAAGAAGAAAAAAATGACAGAAATGGCACAACCAGAAGAAGAGAGAGCGGCATTTCCACTTTCAGAAGGGGCAAAGCAGAGGGAAACAGAGCCCGAACTACAGGAAGAAGAAGAGGGACGGTGACAAACAGCAGAACCATCCATAATCAAAATCACAGAGCGGAAATAAAACAGCGAACAAGTGAAATTCAAAGAAACTGGATGAAAAGGAATTCAAGAGAATACAAAAAAAAAAAAAACAGAAAAGGTGAAGAAAACGCATGAATGATTCCATTTGGTAGAGACAAGAGGTAGATGAAAAGCGGGTGAAAACGGGAGACGTGGGTCGGTTGGCACGACGAAGAAAGGTATCGTCTCTCTCTCTCTCTCTCAACCCACAGACGTTGATCTTCGAGATGCTGAGGACAGGTTGATGCGTTGCTGCTCGCTGTTGGCGCCAAATGTTCTTCATTTCAACGTTCATACGTGAAACCGTGGCGTCAGATAAACTTGTGAAATTGATAAAAATATATATATATATATATCACAGTATAAACGCTAAATAAAAGGAAAAATGACAAATCAATCATTGTGATTTTAAATCAATGACAAGTCAATCATTATGGTTTAATTTTTAACAAGGTAACCACTAACATACGTCTAAATGACAAAACAACCATCGCAGTTACGGTCGCCTTTAACTAACCTACCGCCGCGGTGTCTCACCGCACCCCGGGGGCGGCCCGTCTTGCGAAGGATAACAGGCACAAGTGTTGTCTGGACGTCGCGACTAGTCGTCACGCCGTCGCAGCGTCCCGGGACACCCCGACTGCGCCCCGGGACACCCCGATAGCTCCCCGGGACGCCCCGACGGCTCCCCGGGACACCCTGACGGCGCCCCGGGATGCCCCGATGGCTCCCCGGGACGCCCCGCTGGAGTCCCAGAGCGCCGCGCTGGTGTCCTAAGACTCCGCAGCGGCGTCCCTACGCCGCCGCTGCGGTGTCCTAGGAGGCCGCGGCGCGTCCTTGGACACCGCGACAGTTTTTCGGACCGGGAATCTATATAAACAAAGAGCTAACTCCTCTCGACAGTAAGAGGCATTTGATCAGCGATTAGTGAACCCTTGAGAAGTGCGAGAGTTGAAGAGAAAGGAATTTTGGCCAAGTTGAAGAATTTTTTTACAAGCAAATGGAGTCATGGACTGAGGAAGAATCTGTTATTAATCGTCAATGTGACGTGGGGCCCACAGAGACATTGTTGGCCAATCAGAATGAGGTACGTGGAATTGGACATGAAGTTGCAATTGTCTTGCATTCTGTCTCAGCAAATTTAAACAAAGAGGATGATGAAGACCTCCGATCAGCATGCCAATGCAGTAGCGATGAAGACATGGACATAGCTGAGAGTAGGCTCCCACGCCAACCAGAAGCACAATGCACATTTGTTGGTATGAGCCTTGGCAAAAAATACAGTTCGTTGAATAAAATTAGAGAAGAAATTGTCGATCATGCTTTGAAGAATGGGTACGGGATTAAATTCACCCACAGCGATGAGACTCGGTTGAGGGCCAAATGCGAAGAAGGGTGCACATGGCAGCTGCACGCCTCAAAATTTCAAAATGAAATGACGTTTCAAATAAAGTCCTACAATGACATTCAGACTTGCTCTAGAAAGATGGAAAGTCGACATGTCACTGCGAAATGGGTGGCAACGCATTACTTAGATAGATTTAAAAGTTAGCCTAACTGGGACATATCTTCCATAATTGAGACAGTCAGGAAGGACATCAACGTTAACATAACAGGCAGCCTTGCTAGAAGGGCAAGAAATGCCGCCAAGAAAATGAACGAAGGAGATGGCAATGAGCAATACAAGCTCATATGGTCCTATGCTGAGGAGATTCGAAAGTCGAATCCTGGAAGTTCACTGCGTGTTGACCTTGATATGAGTGTATTAAAAAGGATGTACATGTGTTTGGATGCATGCAAGAGGGTTGTGGTGAACTGTGGTAGACCGGTGATTTGTTTAGATGGTTGCCACTTGAAGGGAGTGACTCCGAGACAGATGCTGACCGCTGTGACCATCGATGGTAACGATGGTATGTATCCGATTGCTGTAGCAGTCGTTGAAGCAGAAAATAGAGCTTCATGGAAATGGTTTCTAGAATTGTTGTTGTACGATCTAAACATCCTATCTGGCAATGGATGGACATTCATTTTGGATCGACAAAAGGTGCGGTTCATTGCTTGTTTCATTATGTATGTTATGCATTTTTTTTACCAATGTCCCTCTCTTATTATGAATCTTTGCAGGGACTAGTGCTAGCGGTCAGAGAGGTGGCATGGCAAGCAGACCATTGGTTTTGCATCCGACACCTGTATGCCAATTTTCAAAAATAATTTAAAGGCAAGTTGTTCAAGGATACAATGTGGGCTGCATCAAGAGCCACAACAAGGAGGCAATTTGACAAGGAGATGGCCAAGTTATTTGTCCTTGACCTGGCGGCCCACGACTATTTAGCAGCAATAGATGTAAGATGTTGGGCCAAACATGTCTTCTCTTCTATCCCAAAGTGCGACATAAGCCTCAACAACTTCAGCGAGTCCTTTAATGTCTGCATCCTACTCGCCCGGGACAAACCAATTCTAAGTATGTTCGAGATTATTTGAAAGGGCATCATGGGTAAGATTGTTAAAAAAAATGAAAAGATGGCTCGCTTGACCGAACGGTTGTGTCCAATGATTAGCAGCCGCCTCGCCAAAGTACAACATGCCAGTAGAAATTGGAGCCCCCAGTTTGCAGGCCGTGCCCAGTTTGAGGTCAGCAACAGTACCAACATGTACTCTGTCGATTTGGACAAGTGTACGTGTACATGTTATCGATGGGAATTGATCGGCATCCCCTGTGTCCATGCAATCCCGTGCATTCAGTTCATGAGGAGATCTCCGGAAGAATTTGTGAATGCGTGCTATCATCCAGAAACATACATGGCAATGTACTCCCACTTCCTTAGCCCCCTCAATGGGTCAATCGAGTGGCCTCTTGTGACGAATCTTGATCCAATTATCCCACCGCCATTTAAAAGGCTTCCAGGAAGGCCACGCGTACGTAGAGTACGGGATGTGGACGAGGCCCCAAGCCGGACGGTGCTAACTAGAAGACAGCTGAACGTCACTTGTGGGTGGTGTGGTCGTGTGGGGCACAATTCCCGCACTTGCGATGGGGCAGGAGAGTCAAGTGCTGGGCCATGTAGGGGGAGCGCCCGAGGCAGCGGTAGAGGCAGAGGCGGCAGAGGCAGAGGCAGAGGAAGGTCGGAGGGCACTTTTATGGGGTTCAGAGTCCCCGAGTTAGCCCCCTCCCTAGTCCCCAAGACAGAGCCTGACAGAGTTCCTATGACACAGGTGAGCCCCTGATGCCGTTCATGTTTTCAAGTGTTATTTGATAAATGCTAATTTCATTTGCAATTTGTTTTGCAGGAGTCGGTTAGCATGGTCCACAAACACAAACGTACCGGACGGTGGACCTTAACCTTCCGTGATACAAGTGTTTGCTACATATTGTTGTAATTGTGACTAAATTTAAATATCTGACTTGTTGTATCAAGTTCACCGCAATTGTTCAATGTAAAAATGTTTTGGTTTTGTTTATCACTCAATTTATATCCACCAGTGTGCACGGCTAAGGAAAAGAGGCAACTAAGTTATAAGCGAAATCTTGCATACATACGGCGTCCTGGGAAGCTGTTGCGGCGTCCCAGGAAGCCGCAGCGGCATCCCAAGAAGCCGCAGCAGCGTCCCAGGAAGCCCATGCGGCGTCTTGGGATGCCGCCGCGGCGTCCCAGGATGCCGCCGCGGCATCCCAATTTTAATCGGCTCTATACGTAATGTGCAAAGGCTAGGGCTCGCCATTTGCACCCATCTTCAACGCGCAAAAACCCCGAAACCACTCGGCGACCACTTTTCACGGCGATCAAAGAAAGAAAATGAAACAGTACCAACGAGCAAGGAAATTGGCGGCCAAGCGTGGGAAGGCAACGACCAAGGAACCCACGGCGGCATCCTACACTGAACAACCGGCGGCGTCCTACACTGATCAACCCGCGGCGGCGTACTCTGAGCAACCCACGACGGCGTACTCTGAGCAACCCGCGGCGGCGTCCAACGTTGAGCACACCACAGCGGTGTCCCAGCATGAGCAACTCGGAGCACCGTGGGAATTGCAACATGAATCCGTTGTAGAACACGGCGAAGAAGATTCCAGCCCTCAATTGTCCGGGTTGAACCTGTCACCGCTGGGCGGAGGGTCAAATTATTCAGGTCTAGACAATGCAAATCACGGTACGAGGATGATATTCAGAACCGTACAATTATTGTCTCAAAAATTGTGGACCTGGACTCATTGGCTGGCATGGGGATTAAAGATCTTATGCAATCTGCTGGCTTAGCCGGGTTGTGCCATATGAGAGGCAGTTACTGCAAACAAGCTATCAAATTGTTCTATGCAAATTTGAGACTGTCGACGGAGCCAATGGAGTTAACGACGTTGGTGTTTGGATGAGAGGTGAGGCTGACTCCCCACGTCCTAAATATATTGTTTGAATGTCAAATGGATGGCCCAAGCAAGGAATACTATCATGTGTCTCGAGAGCCACCATTTGTCAGCCGGGGAGAAGGGCTACAAGTGCTGAGATTCCTGCACCGCGATCCAAAGGTTGAAGAGTACCACAAGCCGAAGGGCAAGGACCTTCATGTCATAGCCCGATTGGTCCACTTGATCATGACATACACCATTTTGTCGCGGGATGGGCATCAAGACCATGTCAGTTGCATGGATCTTTACATACTGGAGAAGGTGTTCACCGGGAAAAAGGTGGACATTGGATATATCATCCTCAGCCACATGAATGAGGTGTTGAACATCCCTTCGAAGAACCTCCCGTACAATTGGTTGATACAGAGCATATGTAACCAATATGGAGTGCCCATCCCTGATTACAAGCCGAGAATTGTGGAGTCGCCATTACACGTTTACAATCAACTAAAGGTGGACCGCATGCGGTTCACAAACGTTGGAGGGGAATGGTGGCGCAAGTACATCAGCCAGGCAGCACCTCGACCTCGACCTCCACCCCCCTTAGAGCCTCAGTAGGCAGCCCCCGGGTATGAAGAGCAGCCTCCTCCTTAGTCATTGCACTTCACTCCGATGCTTGAGGAGACAAACGACTGGTGGTTCAGAATGGATATGAGAATGCAAATGATGGAGGAGCACCTCCAAATGCAACAAATCCAACTGCGCAGAATGGAAGACCTCACAGCCGAGAGACATCAAATGGCCCATGAGTGGAATTTGCAAGCAGCGGCCCTTGCCGAAGAGAGGCACCGAATGCAACAAGACTGGAATATGCAAACAGCAGCCCCTGCGGAAGAGAGGCATCGCATTGCACAAGAGCGCCATTTGAAAGCAATAGATTGGCACCGTGATATGATGGCAGCACTTGAGCGACATGAGAGGCGATCAGCTCGTGTGTCATCTTCGTCATCAACGGCGGCATCAGCCTCACATCGCGCGTAAGTGATTGACTTCGTGCCCAAGGTCGAGTATCTACTTTATTAATGTTTGATGGAATGTCATGGGGTTCATTTGTAGGCCCAGTGCTGGAAGCGGCCAACATGCCGAGAACGAAGAGGACGACGAGAATCGGCCGCTTAAAAGGGTGCACATGGTACGTTTGTGAGTTGGTTATATGTGTGTGTTGGTTCATGTTAATGTTTTGTTACTCTAACGACATTTGTCATTTTTCTTGCAGGCTGCAAATTTGATGACCGTGTTCGAGCAATATGTGCAAAGAAATACTCGAATGAACAAAGAGACATGCGCAGTTCTTGGGGGAAGACAGACGGGGGATCATTACAAAGTCACTAATCTCATCTTCCCCGAGCAACAGGGGACGCCAGATACGGTGAGAAGCCTTTTTTGTATGTTAATTTATAAGATTTGATCGTAGTACTCATCTGAACGTATATGCAGTGCTGTGCTAAAAACGAGGCAGCCATATTGGCGTATCATCACGAGCACAATCTAATGTCATTAGGGTGGATTCACGTAAGTAATCATCTCGCTTCTCCGGGTTGTTGTTCAGGTGTCCTGGGATCATCTAATGCATTTTTTTCCTTGCAGACACACCCGAAGCATCAATGTTTTATGTCGTCCGTTGACCTCCACACTCAGCATCGTTACCAGCAATTGTTGCCGGAAGCTATCTCAATGATCTGTGCTCCCACTGACAAAGACACGTATGTATTTTCCCTTATGTAAATTCTTAATATTGGTTACTGCATATTCTCTCTTATTTTCCCTTTGTATTGCAGCCCGTACGCCAGCTTCCGGTGTACGAGTGTGGGGATGAGCGTGCTACGTAAATGGAACATTGACGAACTATTTCACGAGCACGAACCAGCCATCTTTGAGTATGAGGGACCGTTGTGGGAGAAAGTACAACATGTAGTCATGGTCCCGAACTTATCTTTTACGGTCAAAGATCTGCGACCGGGCAAGACAAAGAAGTTGTAAAAGTTGTAAAATGTTTATGTACATTTCGTGTAATTTGTTTACATTTCAAAGTTGTAATGGATGTTAACTTGAATGTGTGCTGTATAAAGTTCATGTTTTGTTCAGATTTCATGTCATTTGTTTATACTTCGAAGTTGCATGAGCTTGGTTGTCTGGTGTTGTTTATGTACTGTGGATGATTCTTGAACTACTTGCAATTTATGTGCAGGATGTATAAGATTAGCTTTGGGGGAGTAAAGCAACAAGAACAACGATGGCAAGTTTTTTTTTCAATTCGGGAGTTAAAGTACGTGATTTAAACTCAGGATGCCGCGATGGTGTCCCGGGGAGCCGCTGGGCGTCCAAGGGAGCCGCTGGGGCGTCCCGGGACGCCGCGGCGGCTTCTCAAGACGCTACGGCGGCGTGGCGATTAATCGCGACGTCCAGGCAACACTTGTGCTTATTATCCTTCGCAACACGGGTCGCCGCAGGGGAGAGGTGGGACATCGCGGCGGCGCGCTAGTTAACGACGACCGTAACTATGATGGTTGATTTGTCATTTAGACGTACGTTAGTGGTTACCTTGTTAAAACTTAAACCACAATGGTTGACTTGTCATTGACTTGAAACCACAATAGTTGATTTGTCATTTTTCCATAAATAAATTTTGTTAATTAATAAAATATTTAACTATAAAAAATAAATAAAGTAAATATTAATTTCATGTTTTCCATTAAAATTTGTAACTGAATAAGCTTTATAGTTTGTCTTTTCGATAACCATTTATCTCCTTTATACATAACAATAAAAATAACTTATTTACAAAAACTCTGTTAAACTATCATTCTTAGCCATGATATCATTTATCTTCCTTTAAAACTAAATCCAAAAAATTGATGAGAGAGAAAATTAGTTTGAAAGTTTGATAACAAGCACATTTTATAAAATAAAATGACGAATTTTGGAAAAAAAAAGAAGTAAAATTCACGTAATAAATTGATCACTCACAAAAGACTCAGATAAAAATTTTCAATTTACGTACTAGTGACTGAAAAATGAAACTCTTTTGACATTCAAACTATTGAATAGTGAGGGAGAGATGCACCAGAGGATGACGAATTCGGAAACAATTACGAGGGAAAAAATACAATTTGAAAAATACACTTTCTACAACGGAAAGCATATTTTCCACAGTGCAAAGAGCATTTCCTTTCGTTTTTTAGTTAGATATGTCATTTATATTTTTGTAGTGGAAAACATATTTTCCGCAGCGAAAAGTGTATTTTTTGCAGTGGAAAGCATATTTTCTGCATAATATTAATTAAATTGATAATTAATTTGGTAATTAATTTCAAAATTAATTAAAGGAAAATTAACAAAATAACCACTGAACTATGAGATCAATCTCAAGGTAACCACTAAAATTTTTTTGCTAACAAACAAAATAATAAAGTATGAGAAATGAACAGAGTAAATATTGTTGTTACATTTTTCGTTAAAAATTTTAATTTCTTTCTGTAACGAATAGGTTCATTTTAAGAAACGAACTCGCACATGAAGTATGACTTTCTTTTCACATTAAAAAATAACAAATCCGAAGCGGAAACTATTCGTTTTCATCCAAGAAAGTACTTTCCTCATCAGAAGGAAAGTTTTTGATGTGGAACGTATGCTTTCTGCTATGGAAATACATCTTCCACTGCTGAACATATTTATTTATTGTGATGTAAATAATTTTTTTTTATATACTTAACCATAGAAGTCTTTTTTTTTTATTCATTTATTATCAATTCATTTTATCCATATCTTCCTTTGCTAACAAACTTTCAAAAAAATATGTATATTTTTCATTACAACCCATAATTTACATTTTTATCTTGTACCACAATACCATCTCAACGTACCAAAATATCATTTTAGTTCACATGTTTTATTTTAAATGGTTTCCAATATCCAAATTTCCAGTTCTATTCTTGAACATAATCAACACTGAATAAACAAGTTTTCTCTGAGAGTAACTATTGTCACAAGCTAAATACATAATCGTTAGAAAGTCTCTTCAATCAATAGGTTTGTGAGATTTAGTCACACCTGTGTTCTCATCACAATAATCTCTAGCATCACATGTTTATTTGGTAAGTCTAAAACTCAGGAAATAATAAGAAATAACGTATATCAAAATCATTCACATATCAAAATGTTTCTTTGTCTATTCTTTTACTTCTAATTTGACAGAGTTTAGGAAAAAAATTTTTGGCAACCTCTAGTTCATCTTTTACGGGACAACCAATCTTTTCCCGCAACAACCTTTTTACATATATTTTTCTTTTCTTTACTAATGCATGAAGAGTAATACATCAAAGAGTCATATTAAAACAATTAAATAATAACAATTTAAAACATTTCTAATATAAATCTAAATATAAATATACTATGAACCTTGATGCAGTTTTTGAAGCCAACAACATGCACATCACTACTTACAATTTATGCAAAGAGAAAAATTATCCTCCCTTCCTCCTCTTCTGCAACCACCTCTCCATGCATATATATATGTAAATGAGGAGAGAGATGGCCTTGTGTCAACATTATATTCATGCTTATCTTAGCTTGTCATGTTGAAGCTTATCTTAGCTTTTCACGTTTTCAATTTCTTATTGGTGCAGCATATTCATCTGTGGATAGGTATAATCATTTCTTTGTATTAATTACTTGGATATCACACAATTACAATTTTACACTTCCGTCCTCCACCGTACAACATCATTCATCTGCTACCTATACGTATGAACATTTTTAAATTCCTATCTTCCACAAAATTTTTCTAAATTTTACAATATTACCAGATTTCACAATATTCCAACTCAAATTTTTTTTTTACTTATAATATTACAAAGCTTTCCGATATTAAAGAAAGTTAGTCCTAATGCATGAGGTCCCTCAATACTAAATGATGACGTTGAGCGATCTTCAACAGTATCTATATAAGCAATAAGGACATCTGCTGCGTGAACAAGAGGTAATCCTAAATACTTGAACACCATCCATGAGCAAAAAGGTATCAGAAAAGGAGGTGGACATTAATTCAACACGTGACTTTACGACATTAACTCAAATTTAACATAAATCAAATTTGACATAATCTATTTTAAAAACCATTTTCAAAAGTTACTTTATGTTTGTTAATTAATTGAATAATAAAAAATCCAATTATTTCATTTAATGGAATAAACCAAACATATTAACTATGACAACTTTTGTCATGGTGTCTTAATTAATTGAATAATCAATAATTCAATTATTTCATCTAATGAAAAATAATAAACTTATTATTAAGTGTATTAAATAATTAATTCATAATTAATTATTTAATATTCTTTGTTCATTTTTCTATTATTCGAATAATGATAAAAGGTGACAAAGGGACCGATGGACTTATAGTTTTAAGCTCCAATAATATTTTGTTAATTAATATAAACTCTTTATATTAATTAACATAATTATTAACTCTAAAGTAATTCAATTAAATACTTAGAGTTGTACTTTCAAAACTATATAGTATATTTACTCAAAGTAATGTCCATTGATATAGTCATTACATATGTATCAACCATTCATTTAGATTCGTAATAGAGCTGAGTTTATAATCCGTTAACCTCTCATATTACGTCTTTATCCTTAACTACCATTAGTTCTTGATTGAATAATTAATTCATAACGATTATGAATTGCACGCTATTTGTTCTATCTATGAACTAACAAACAAAGGAATCTATAGAAATAAATTTCATTGTATCGATATTAACATTTTCAGCTATTCATTTTAATTCACTCCTAATATACAAAGTATACGAATCGTAGCTTGTACAAAACTTTACAGAGTAAATAAGAGAATATATTAAAATGAAATAGGAGTTTGTTAAATACAAGGAATTAAGATCATACATATATGACAATCATTATGATTAATTGTTCTATATTTAACGGAAATTATCAGAATAATATAATTTTTTCTATTCCAATCCTATATAATCATATTATATAAAACATATTTATGTTATGTCACTACATATATAGTCGGGATATGACTATACATTCTTAATGAGATAAATTATGTTTATGACTATGAACTAATTGAAAATTCCATACTTCAAATATAAGTCATTGACTTATTTTGGTTACTACTCTTTATATTTTATTCCACATATATACAATATATACGTTCATATAAAATTAGCATAAATAATCAAGAAATTTTCTATGAATTTTATAAAACACAATCTAAAATGTTAACATAGTATCAATCAATATAAATTTTTTCATATATTACAAAATTGTTCTATTACATTTGTTTATTGGACACATTACTCTCAACATAAAGGAATGTACATGTGTTTGACTGCATGTAAGAGGGGGATGTTGGATTATGGTAGACCTGTCATTTGCTTGAATGGCTATCACTTGAAGGGATCGTGTCTAGGCTAGTTACTCATAGCTATTGGCATTGACAGGAATGATGAAATTTATCCAATTGTTGTAGCAGTGGTTGAGGCAGAATGAAGGGACTCTTGAGGATAGTTTTTGAAATTGTTGCTTATGGATTTAGACCGTCATTTCGGTAGGGGTGGACAGTCATTTCTGATTGACCAAAAGTATGGTGGATTGCTTTTGTATTTTATATTTATGTTATGCATTGTATATAAATGTTTGTCTCAACCTGTTAATTTTTTTAGAGTTTGGTGCCAACTATTGGTGAGTTTGCAAAGTCTGCGAAGCATCGTTTTTGCCTCAGACACTTGTATGTCAACTTCAAAAAACAATTTAGAGGAAAGTTGTATAAGAACGCGATGTAGAATGCATCTAGGACCACAATAGCAGCGCACTTTAAGAGAGAGATGCATAAAATATATATGGCAAACACAGTAGCACACACATACCTACGAGGGATCGATCCGAGATTTTAGTCAAAACATGCTTTCAGTTTAATCCCAAAATGAGACATAAGCCTCAAAAACTTGAGTGAGTTCTTCAACGCCTACATTCTACCAGCTCAGGATAAACCGATCCTAACTATATTTGAGAAAATAAGAAAGGGAATCATGTTAAGGCTAGTTAAGAAAAATGAAAAGATGGCTGAGTCGACGGACATTTTGTGTCTTCGGATAAAGAAAAGGTTTGCCAAACTACAACTTGCCTCTCAAAATTGGAGTCCAGGTTTTGCAGGAGCTGGCCACTTTGAGGTCAGCAACAGTAACGAACAGTACATAGTCGATTTGGACCGGTGTATTTGTAACTGTTAACAGTGGGAGTTGGCTGGATGTCCAAGGATTGCTCATGGATGTTCGAGGGAGTCCCTTGAACGTCCATACAACGAACATACAGGACATATAAAGTTATGGGAATCACCACACTTCCAGTCAACCAACGGGGGTTTGTCCTGATGCTACTGATCTTAAGGCAAATGATTGGGCATTACTTGTTGATACCATCTTCTATTATACTTAAAAAATCAATTAATACATTTAACTTATTCAATGAATATAATGAATACAATATATGGATGTAAGTTAATTACTTACTAATGAATGCAATAGATGGATGAATTGTATTGGAAACATCTATAAACATATGTTAGTATTGTAACGCCCATCGCTAATTTTCTAAACTTTTCCTTTTTAATTACCGTGTAAAAATTTTTCTTTTTATTTATTTAAAACATACGAGAGGAAATAAGTAATGTGAGCGAGATAAAATTTAAAATGCATAAGTAAATCAGAGTAAAAGTGGAAACATAATTAAATTCAAAATACGGTTTGACAAAACATTAAAACTACAGTTTTAGAAAACATTTATTATTTCCCAAACCATTTCAAAGCAGCATTTTATTTCTTGGTGAGCCATAATCTCCTCAGGTTGATTCAGCTAGGTAACCCAAGTGCTCAATGGGTAATGTCTCCTCCTCCACTCTAGGAATAACCACATCCTGACAATCACCTACACCATAAGCAAACTGTGAGCCTAAGGATGTGAGATGCAACATGATGTGAGATACAATATGATGCATGCCTGTAACTCATTATGTCAGAATAGAATCCACCCAAACTGTTCCTTACTCACGGTTATATATAAACATCAACTCGTACATTGAGCTGAGACATTGGAGGTTCTGTCGCAGGGAGAGTGGCCACTAGTCAGCATCTAACTCCTCGGGGTAGACTGGCTCTCGCAACCTGACAAGGGAAGGGCATAATCTCGAGTCTACTTGGTTAGATCCGAACCACCTCCCCAACCTCAATTCCCTTACATTCATTTACTTTATCCATTTTTCCTTACCAATGCATATGAACACCAACCAAAACGTGACATTCTTAGTTGTTTCTATTATCATGATGTATGTCAACACAGTGCACTAATCACAGCAATATATCTAGGTCATTCCACGAGAAATGAAGCGAATCTAATCAGAGCAAGTCCAACCCAATAATTAAGAGAAATCTAACAACCTATAGTATCAAGCAACATATTATGATACAATGATTATAAACAATAAACCAACTAACGGAAATTAACAATTAATTAATGGAGGGCTAACATGAGGCAACATAGTGATATTGATATTAGCATGACATATTCTAAATAGGAAGATAGCAATAAAGCGTGGAACATTGTGTGAACTAACAGCATGCTATAACATGGAATAATGCTCTAAAACGAGATATTTCAAAGTTGTCTAAATACGAGCTAACAGTTCATTTTATTAACAATGTAACGTGCATTATAAGCTAATAAAGCAGCGTTTCAAGTACAACAGTAATTCTTGACGGAAACATGCTTATTAAATTAGTAAATTGACAACGGGAGACGAGCATAGACATAGTGAATCGAGACAACATACTATCCAGGAAATAAACAGCTGTACATGAAGTATTAATGCAAAGTTTATTTAAAACAATAGAGTCCACTAACAACCTAAAACAAAACAGAAACTAACATCTAGTATGAAACTAATAGATAATAACCATGCATTAACTAACCAGACTATTATCAACCAATTACAGATTATGTGCTAACTGTGAGACATTTGATAATATTATGCAGCAAATTAATTAAGAGCAACAGGGAAGTTGCCAACCATGGAGAGGCAACATGCTATTTAGAATTTAGAATTAAACTAACCACTGGTAACTTCAAGCTAACAACCAGAGAGGAAATCAAAATCCAATTCATAGTTCATGCTTCACATAAGAGGGAACTAACTCACAGTTCAAACATTTCACATCAGAGAGCTAATTATGCAGAGCCTAACATTGCATAATCAACCAATTAAATAACTAAGGAGCAGAAGTATCCAACAGAGTAGCCAACCAGAACGCATCATTCCACATCAACAGGGTATCCAACAATTAACAGAGAATAGAGAACTCAATTTAACATCAATAGAAACTAATAACCTATTAATTAAATAACATGATTTAATGGCAAAACTTCCAAAAAGAAACTAACAACCTAACGAGCATAACATGCTGGGAGTAGAATTCACAATAAACAATCAGGAATTAACGACTAAGAGTAACCAAAATCCAACAGCCAACGTAACTAAGCAGAGAGTAAAAATCCTAAACTAACAGGTGATTATATAGCAGAAAGTATAGTCATGCTGATGCGAACCTACGTATATGAGAGATCCGAGACCCGACAACAACGCGGAATAATAACCAGGACGCCATGGAGATTGAAAAGAAAATAGGAGCTCGACCCATTACCTATAAAGAGGTAGGAACCAAAACTATCAAGGAAATGAGCTTGACCCGAACCACACCTGTTGGTTGAACCAAAGCTATCAAGTTCGATCTTTTCAAGCAAACACTAGAAGAAGATCAAGTCCTCAAAGAGAATGCAAAATGCTCTCAAATTTGTTCTTCTAAATTGTTCAAATTGTCCAAAAATTTACAAAAGAAATCAGAAAATCAATGTTTGGTGAAGGATTGCCGAGGTGGCAATCGGAGGTCGGAGCTGGGTGGCGGCACGCGTAATAGCAGGTGGTGGTGCGCGCAGTCAGCTCTTGTTAACGCACGCTGGCGGGTGCGCAGAAGGTCAACGCTGGCAAGCCCTGGTCGGGCGGGCGCTGTCGGCAAGTTGGTGCGGCATTGTCGGGGCGATCGGTGCGGCGGCGTGGGTTAGGTACGACAGGGCTGCGGTGGAGACGTGGCGGTGCACACAGTTGGTTAAAGCTAGCGAGCGCCATGTTGGTGCCGCTGCCGTGCGCTAGCGGGTTTGCTGTCTGGGCGGTGCATGCATGTTGATGGGCGCGCTGTCTGGTCAGCGCACCCGTTGACTTCTGGTCGGCGTACTTGATTGGCTTGGGCCGTGGGCTGCTTTGTTCCATCTTCAATTTTATCCCTTTTCTATTCAACTCATTTCTTCCTTGGACCTCCATTGGACCCTCCTCAATCCCTAACATCTCCATGGGCTATGCCTTGCCCTTTAATTGGTCTTTAATTTGGATTAAAGCATGTAAAGATTGGTCTTTAATTTGGATTAAAGCATGTCAAGATTGACCCATCCCTAACATCTCTAGGACTTCATCAATGTCCATTGGATCTTGGCCATCACTTGGCTCTTTATGGATCTTTGGATTACATCATTCCCTAGCCCTTCAAAAAGATTCGTCCTCGAATTTTCTACATCATAAAAAGGTAAGTTACTGATGGAAAAATTAATGCTTAGCTTACCAAGCTCACTTTCTATACGTAAATGAAACCAAGCCAAAACTCCGAGGTCAAATACAACTTCTTTTATACTTCTCTTAGCTCTTTGTGCATAGGACTCATTGGCTCTTTGGCTTGTATCACATGCAAAGACTTCAAATTTAACATAGCAATATCAAAAAGTATATGAAGTTAGGCAATGAGTAGCATAAACCCATACAAGCAAGAACAAAGCTGAGCATTTCACAGAAAACATATACAGTAAATCAACAAACAAGACACTGCTTGTGGTGTAGGGCCTCCACTAGCCACGACTCCATCCATTTCTTACCTCACAATTAACAACCGTTGAAGGTTTTCTGCACAGGGAGAACACAACAACGAATTTCCAAGACTAGCAGCTGCTCCAACGCACAACTCTCACAGAACACAAGTGTAATTTTCCTTCACTCTCCCTTCAATACTCTCGGCTCACCCTTTCTGTCAACACCTAGCCACATAAAGGAATCCCCCCTTAAATCACCCCATTTTACCGTTCCATCATCGTGGTCCTTGGTTCACTCAACAAAACATGGAGGTGTCACCCGAAACGTGGAGGAGTTCACTGAATCGTGGAAAACTTCTTACCCTCTTCTGAAGAATCACGTATGGTCGTTGGGAGAAGCTGTTGAAGAAAACCCACTCTGGTCCGGTCTAGCATGAAATGTATAGGTTGCAGCTCACCCCTGCCATCACGTCCACAACCCTCGGTTTGGAGTTGTGAACCCCCAGCTCACGGTTTGCTCACTCTCGCAGCTCAGCTACTCGAACCCTAGCCTCCGCAACTGTTGCTCCACAAGCCGCGATCAGTAGCTCGCTTGTACCTCCCCCAACCCATCCCGTCACCGCAAAGAATCACGCCCGCGAGAGTTCTCCATCGTCTCCCTCTCTTTCATCTCTCTCTCACCTTCGGGTTCTCTCTCTCGATCTCCCTGTCTCAAAATGGCCCTCACTCGATTCCCCATTCTCTTTTCTTCAGAAAACTGCTGGCCACTCCTTAATTTCTTGATTGAGCCAAACCAGCGTGAACCGATTCAGCTTCCTTCCCTCCCCCTTTTAATTACATTTTATTTTATTTTAATTTAATTTATTCCACCTTTAATTTCATTTATTTAACCAATTCTAATAATTTACATTGAATAAATCTTCAATAATTATTACCCAATTAGTTTTCAATTATCCTTATTTAATTTCGTTATAGAAAATCGGCGAATTACAATTATGCCAATGAAACCATCATTTGAGTTGTTGTAATGAAACTGTAAGTTATGAGTTGTGAATTCTTTAAAATTACGTACTACCTAACAAGTAGCATATCCTTGAGTCAATGTTATCGTCAAATAATAGGGCATAATAACTAACTATTAACAACAACAACAATGCATTTAGAATATTTTCAACTTAATCTCATTTCAGGTGACCTTTTGTATTCCTAGTCACCAGCTCATAAGCTTTGGTCGACTACTCTAAGGAAATCTTATGCCGAATGTTCCACTGCAGACGCCCAACCTTCCATGCAAAGCCGTCTATTGTAGAAATTTAGGCATCCATGGAAGGATGAGCATCCTATGCCGATTAACCGCAATATGACCTAAGAGCTTTTAGACGCGTACTGCAGACTTCTGCACATCAGCGGATACTTGAAATTGCCTTGGACATGTCGACTGCACCTCATGGATAGATTAATAGCAAAGCTACCTAAGTCACTTTTCCAAAAATCATAACTTATGCCAGACATCTACTCCAGAGAGTGTTTTTCACATGCGGACGCCCTTACCCTACCAAAAATCCATAAATGAACACTCCCAACCTTATAATCCAACTATATTTTCATCAATTCACACTTAACATCAATTAATCCATACTAATCAATATCTTCGTCAATTATAATCCAATTACATAACAATCATTAAACATTGTTATTACATAGTTTACACTTAACGAAATAAAATTCTCAGGTGTTACATGTTGGGACGCAGGTGAGCACATTATTACGTTTACGTTTTCAAGTGTTATTTTAACTATGCTGATTTTACTGGCAATATATTTCAATTGTTATGCAGGAGTTTGTCGCGCAAGGTCCACATATATGAGAGGCTGCTGCAAAAGACAAGTAATTTTAATTGGCATGTTGGTCTTGACTATGTCATAATGCATATTTTCTTCATTTTAACTTGTTGTAATGAACATGTTTTCCTTTGTTATACACGCTTACTGTATTCCTCTCTCTCTTTCTTTGAATGTGTAAGTGCAAATTAGATATTCTCTTTTCCTCTCTCATCTCTCTCTTTCCACGTTGAACAATCGTGTAGAACATTAATACTAATCCACCATTTGAATATGAACTTCAGTATACAATTAACTAATATCCCTACACATAAATTACTTACATTGGTGCCTTACTGCAAGATTTTCTTCATAAATCGGTGACCGCCAATGTGCAATTCAAGTTATACGTTGGAACCTTTGTCGTACATGGCACACCCATCCAAAAGCTCTCCGTGGGGGTGTGTAATATCCAAAAAATTTGTCTACATGTAAACCCTGGTCATGATGAAATTGTAATTCCATGAGTGGTTGATATCATTGAGGATAATGATATTGTTAATGGTTAAAGATATATTAGACTTATGGTGGTGTTGGAAGTGTAATTTATTTAAGTGTTAGAAGAGAAAGTAAATGGATGGTTATTTACATTAGAAGAGAGAAATTTTGATGAGTGGTGGTCGATCAAAGGGATAGGCAATCGATCACCTTTATGTCAAAATATTACAGTGAGCATCAAAATTAAAAGCAGTCGATCAGTTGAAGGGGAATGATTGATCGATTCCAAAGGAAAAATATTACAGATAGTGTCAAATTTGGCAGCAGTCGGTAGTCTACTAAGGCGGTGATCGACTTGTAATTCTGAAAAGTCAAATTTGCAGTTGATTGTTAAAGATTTGCGGTATATCATGGCCGTGAAAAGTATAACTCTGAAGAATTTGTGATCGATCACAGGAAGGAGTTGATTGATCGGAATGTCAAGGATAGCCTAGAAATTTGTTAATCGATATCTGGAAATTCGAGGGGGCGTTTGGAAATCGATGAGTGATGCCTCATCAACTTTCTCTGTAGGTTATAGAGCATATAAGAGGAGAGTTTAGGCAGAAATCATAAAGGAAAAGTCTTCTTAGTCTTCTAGAGTTCTCTCGGCATTTTAGTTCTTCTGGTTTCTGGCGTTGCTGTGTTCTGAGGGAGGAGGATTTCGACAAGAGAGGCTTCATCAGGAAAAAATTATTGCTAAGAGAGGTAAGAGATTATGCATGTGTTTTGCCAGAGGTGGCCTACATCACAAGAATAGGGTTTGTTTGTGTTGCTTTTTGATAGATATGCATGATAAATTAGTTTTTCCATGTTTATAGTTACTGCTTCAGTAGGAAATTGTTAGTGAAAATAATATGCTGATAAAATCACTCTCTGCATGATAATAGAATGAAAAAAATATGTTAGAAATAAGGTTCTATTGTTGATTTGTTCTTTGTTCGTCGATATGAATACTAAAGAAATACTCTGTTGTTGGTTGGCATTCTTAGTAGTTTATGTTGGATAGATTTCCGTTGATTTCCTTGCTGCTGTATATTACAGTTCCAACAAAGTTTAGAATACTTGGCTGACTGATATAGTGTACCTGCTCTTTTTCTAATTGGAAATAATTTGTGGAAAATAACTATTGTTGTACTAATAGGAAATGTTAATGTTGTTCTATGCTATGTTAATTAGGTTCCTTGTTTTATTTAAGATATTATAGCACATTGATCTATTGGATACATAGCATATGTATTATTGCCTTGGGAATAGTTAATTTACATGTGGTAGATAGACTGAAAATGACTTGTTGTTTCATGTTTCAATATACTATGCATAAATTGTATTGTTTTTCAATGTGTGATATAAACTATTAAACTGTGTGAATTGCATACATGGCATGCATCATGAATAGGAATGTTAGAAATAGATAGGCATTTGCATGCATTGCATTTAAAGGAAATAAACGAAATAAACGTAAATGGCATGTGGGGGTTCAGGAGACTAGTGATGGTCCTAGGTGTTACACCCCTGACGGATACAGCTCGTTCCATGTAAGAATGGAGTGATGGTTACACATAGCATGGACTATAAGGTTCATATTTGCTTTCGTACCAGAAATCCCCAACGTTTAGACTGATAAAGTGAAACATAAACTGAATGATAGAAGGGATAGGTTCCTTTCTAAGATAGACTGCATGAGTTCATAAGTATACATGAGTATTGCATTTCATTATATTTATTACTGGGCGTTAGGCTCATTATCTCTCTTGTGATATAGGTGATGACTATGAACCTAGTGATTGCATGTGGAAGAGGTATGATGCGACTAGCACTTTTGTTGCCCAACACGAATTGACCTTGGGGGTTATGGCTCATGAATGAAATAAAGTTTATTTAAATCCTTTCAAGGACTTTAAGTAGTTGGTTTTAAATGTTTTTAAATGATGTTGGCTTAAACTGTTTAAAGGTGATGTTTAAATGTTTTAAATTAAAGACTTCCACTTATGTTTACTCTGATATTTGCCCTTCACTTGTTTTACGAATGAATTTTAAAAAGAAAAATCTTAGACAGAAAAACGGGATGTTATAGGGTGCAATCCGATAGGGCACCCTATCTCACATGGCTAAAATGAACATTTTCAAACCGTCTGACTCATAAGACATGAATAATTGTAGACACGTAGATAACTAAATAGAATGCCTACTACGTGCAAAGTTTGAAGTGGAGGTTGTATTCTACCCGACGTGTCTGTCAATGGAGGAATGAGAGCCACTCTCTTTTGCACCTTGGCAAACACAACAGGAGGAGAAGGTTGGCATGCGATAGCAAGAATGCTGCACATTTGAGACATGTTATTATATCGCATACAAATAAATTAAAAAAAATAATTGTTGCATATTTGGACTTTGCATATAAACTAAAAAAACTTATTGGAATTCTAAGGGTTCGGCTCATGGAGAGGATGTTGGAAGGACTGTTGGAGAAGCCGCTGGAGAGGCTGCTGGAAGGGGTGCTCAAAAGGGACTACTTGAGAGGATGCTAGAGGGGCTTCTTAAGAGATTGTTGAAGAGGATGCTAGAAGGGATGCACTATCCATGGTTTGCAATCCATCCTCCATTCTTTGAATGTAAACCTCCATTCTTTGCAATCGGTTCAACACTATTTTCTGATTCTCCTTTACTCGATCGTTCATTCTTTGCAATCGGCCGTCCAACTAGCCGAAGATCCTGTTGACCATCTCATCAACCATCAAGGTAAAGTGAGATGACTGAGGAGAGGGCAAAGACATAGGTTGTGGAGTATTATCCTCCATGGGATGCGGAGCGATGATGGAGGTTGTCCGGCTGAGGGGACTAGAGGCTGGACAACCTTGGATCGAGTCTTCGAGGCAGACTTGGATGAAGATTTGCATACCCATCTCCCTCTAACTTTGTTGATCCCTATACAACCCACTTTCAATTTATTGTAGATGTCGTCGGGCTTCTCTTAGATTCTCGGATCCTCATCCGAGACTGGTACCCCTTTATATTCAAAAATTCTCTGAATGAGACAATTATGACAGACTCTTGATCAGTTTGTTGAGAATGTCGTACATGTGACTCAAAATCACGTACCCAATATTCACCCTCTTTCGGTTGAACATCTTCTCTCGCATACAAAGATCCATGCAGCTAATATGATCTCGATTTCCATCCTATAATATCTTCTCTAGCATACAAAGATTCATGCAGCTAATATGATCTCGATGTCCATCCCATGGTAGAATAGTGTGCGTCATGATGTTATGGACGTCTCAGGCTTTTGCGTTCAAGTCATTGGACTTTGGCTTCTTGAATGCTTCAATCACAAGATTGCGGTGCAATTGTCGAAGCATTGTCAAACCTTCTCCTCATCCAATGAAATATGGATCTCAAGATAAATATTGCTCACTTGTTCCTCTGAATATCCAAGCAACAAGTGAATATCTTTGGGAGTCAACCTCAACTCTCATCCAAACATGTAAGTCCTGACCTCTAATGGTTGGGTGGACAGTTCCATATTAGCATAAAATAGTTTGACAATCCACTCACAGTAACTTCCACCCAATTTGCACAAACCCGCTAGTCCAGCACTCTCAACTATTTCTTCAATTCTCATATCAGACAATAATTCTAAATCTACTTTTTTGGATACAATAATCTAACGATATTTCATATCAACTTCGTACCTATCATTTGCCACTGCAGTGCTGAAGACTGGTGAGTGGAAACAACCTAATGTAGGTTGGTAATAGACCAATTGAGATACTGGTTGTGCTTGAAATTGAGGTTGAGGTTGTGCTTCACCCTCGGGTTGTGCATTGCGCTGAAATCAAGCGCAAATGAACTTAGTTATATCTTATCTACTGGCACGGGCCAATTTAGATTATGGTTGAAGTTGAGGTTAAGGTTGAGGTTGAGATTGAGAGGGAGCAGCTTTACGCTTGAGAGTCAATTTGGTAGTCTTGGTAGAATTCATTAGATTGGATGAAATAGTGAGGGTTAGGGTTAGGGTTCGGAGTTCATCTGAGGAAATCGCTCTAAGAGTAATGTGCTCTATCTAGAGCAGAATGTGAGTTTATATACTAAGGCAACGAAAAACAATGACTTACTTTCTGCTGTAGAAAATATCTATTTTGTTGTGGAAAGTACTCATTCCGCTGCGGAAAGTACTCATTCCCCTGTGGAAAGTACTCATTTTGCTTCAGGAATTACTCATTTCTCTCTAACTAGGAGAGCATCATGGATTAAGTGTAACACCTCGAAGCGTTAAATCCTTTTTCATGCTATTATTATTATTTTTTTAAAATACATCATGCATAAAAATCGCTTCTTTAAAATTATACATAGCGAAAGTCTTTAAAATAAATTTCTTTTGAAATCAAAGCTTAGTAAAACTCAATGTTCATTAAATTTTCTTCGAAACTATGCCGCGGAAGTTTCAACAAACTCATTTCAAGTCAAACATAGTAAAATCCCTCATTTAACTAAACAAAAGTATTTATAAAATGTTTCTACTTAAATCCCAACAATAAATATAACTTATAATAAAAGTTTCATGACACGTTATTAAAATCTTCATTTATTTAAATCTTACCTACTAGTCAACTTCGTTTTGACAACGCTTTATTTTTCGTCCATGAGAATTTCTCATCAATTGCACTATCAATTATTCCTATCATCATGTTCCTTAATAATTCCATCATTACCTATACCATAAAGTTCACTTTTGAATGTAATGCTCAGTAAGAGATGTATAACATAAAATATGACTATGAATGAGCTGCAACATGTAAAAATCATATCTTTTCAATCAACAGTCTTTTTTTCTTTCACTTTATAGTCCAATCGTATGAGTATTTAGTCTATGGGAGAGTGACATCATTAGGTCTATCTCATGCAAGATAGCCAATGCGAACCCCATCTATAACGACTATTTACGTTTATTCAGTCTGTCAGTTATTCTTAATTATCTTTCTTAAGGAAAACATTTTTCATAAATACATGTATATACACTTAACATAATGAAAATCTAACATGTATGAACATAACAATAAACAAATCCTTAATCAACGTCTCAATATGAATAGTAAACAAGAAATAATCATATCTTTGATTAATGTCTCAATAGGAATAGCAAATAAACAATAAACAATCGACACAGATCATATCCTTAATTAGTGTCTCCATATGAACAGTAAATAAACAATAAATAATTGTCAAACATCAAATCCTCGAACAACAGCTCGTAGGTATCAAAGAATAACATTATAATTCTACCTTACCCAGACAAAGGCCTAATACAACATCATTTACCAAGAAATTCTTATGAAGGTCTGACTGTTCCTAACACTTCTTTACACTGACTTTCCCCTTTAAATAAATAAAGAATTGGTTATTAAAATAATAACCCTATTATTACTTACTATCAAAACCTACAAAGACAAAGATTCATTAGGAGGCATTGGAGACCCAAAGACTAAAGCAAGAACAAAGAAGATGAAAGAAAAATCCCAACTTTTTGGGGAAGAAATCCAAGAAAGGGAGCCCAAAATCCATGATCCAAAAACATTGAAGAACTTGCTAACAATAAAGGAGATACAAGATACAAAAATCAAAGAATGCAAAGAATGGATTTTGGTTCGGAAAGCCTAATGCTCGCCCTCGACACATTCTGAAGCCCGCGCGCATCCACCTTCCATGATCCGCGTGCCACCTTCCATTCCTATCGCACCAATAGCCCATCAAAGTTTTAGCCCATGCACATGGATTCCAAGCCGAGCACATGCCGGGCACATACCGAGCACATGCCATTAATTAGTTCGAGCACATGCCGAGCACATGCCATTAATTAGTTCAAGCACATGTCAAGCACATGCCATTGATTAGTTAGATATTATCTTATGATTTCTAAGTTATTTTGAATTAGTTTTCTTTATTTAATTAGGATTAGAACTACTTTATGTTTAGCCTATAAAAGCACCTTAGGAAACAACTATTAAAATCTTTTGTGAAATTGAAAATTGAGTGTTTAGCTTTTTGGGCGGATTTCCTTCTCTTGAGTTCTTTTCGAAGAACTTGATCTCTTCAAGTGGATTCTTGAAAGATCGAACCTTTTGATAGCTTTGGTTCTAGCCAACAGGTTTGGTTAGGGTCAAGCTCATCTTCAGAATACTTCGGTTCTAGTCGACAGGTTTGACTAGGGTCGCAGTTCCAACCCTTTGATCTTGAAATCGTGAGACGATCCGTCTAATTCTGTATAAGTTGTTGGGTCTAGGGTTCGTATACCCTAGGTTTGCATCATTGGTAGTGTAGACTTGTGGATTTGTTGAATGGATGATATCAATTATAGTTATATTGTTTATATTGTATTGTCATACATTCATGATAATAGAAACCCTAGGAAATACCACAAATGGGTTGGTATTCATATGGTAGAAGAAGATAGACAAATAAAATAAAGTAAGGAAATTGGAGGTTGGAGAAAGTGGTTCGGATCTAACCGATAGATGAGAATTTAGGACCCTCCCTTATCGGGTAGCGAGAACCGATCTACCTAACGTGTTAGATGCCAAATAGCAGTCATTCTCTCCGCTAGGAATCTCCAATCTCCCAACTCGATCCACGAGTTTATGATATATGTAACCGTAAGTAAAAAGCAGTTTGAGCGGATTCCATTCTGACATAATGAATTAGAGGCATTCATATTGCATATCTCAATTTCTTGTTGAGCATTCGGCTCACAGTTTACTTGTGGTGTAAGTGAATGTCATAAGATGATAATTGCCGGAGTGGAGGAGGAAGTGTTCCCCGTGGAGGAATTGAGTTATCTAGCGAAGTAGACCTGCGAGGTTATGACTCATAATAAAAGGAAGTTTTATTTGAATTGATTTTAATTCGAAGAATGGTTCGTAAAACTATTTATTCCTTTTAAGTTCGAGTATGTTTCCACTTTAACTCCGTTGAAGTCTTTATTCGAAATAATTTATCGTTCGGACCTAATCAGGTAGACTGGAAGAATGATGCTCTTCCCTTGTCGGGTTGTAAGAGACTGTTTACCCTAGGTGGTTAGAAGCTGACAAGAGACTACTCTCTCCGCCACGGATTCCTCCAATATCCCAACTCGACGTACAAGTAATGTATGAAACATAAAGAAAAGAACGGTTTAGGGTGAGACCCATTCCGATATAATGAGTTACAGGTATACATCATATTGCATATCTCATTTCTTACTAGGTCTTAGGCTCACAGTTTACTTATGGTGTAGGTAATTGTCAAGAAGTAATGATTCCAGGAGCAAAGGAGGAGGCATTTCCTGTTGAGCCTACGGGATATCCGGCTGAATCGATCTGAGAGGGTTATGGCTCGCAAGAAGAAGAAGAAGAAAACGCTACTTTGAAATAGTTTGAAAAAGGACATTGTTTTGTAAAACTATTAAGTCTTATTCTAATCTTCAAATCGTATTTTGAATTAATTATGTTTCTGCTTTAACTCTAATTTTAACTTAGGCATTTCATGTTTTCTTGCTCATCTTAAGTACTTACTCTCGCTTGTTTTAAATAAATAAAAAGAAAAATTTTACACGGTAATTAAAAAGGAAAGACACAAAGAGAACTTGACAAGGTAGAGCGATTTATGTACAAGGTAGCCATCCCGTGGCACACACCTAATACACTACCTAGGCCGCCATCCCGTGGCACACACTAGGTAACCAACTCAAGAACCCATATCTCTAACTACCTATTTACGTTTATTCACTTTCGTATACTTTAGGATTCCAAATCTTAACATTGTTGTGCGTATACAATCCTATCTAACGTGTTCCTCGATCGTATCTTCAAAATGTGATTCATTCCTAACTAAGGAATTGAAACTAAATCTAATAAACATACAAATCATAACAAGCAATCAAACAAACAATAAATACCCCCTAATTCCCGTGATGTAGGCCCTTTTGGATAAAACACATACAGTACCACTTACCTGGAGTCCTTAACTTTAAGAGAGTTAGCACTTAAGGTTACCTTTCTCCAAAACCTATATATCAACAACATAAATTTATCAATAATGATTCCTCAATAATTAACCATAACTATAAGTAAATCATCACATCCACTTAACAATTTATCCCAAAATCACAATTCCAATCTAATAACCATCTTATCCAGCAATTCAATTCAACAACTTATTCTTCATGACAATCAATCAGATGCCTAAACAACATTCCCAATAATTTGTAGAACAATAGTCTATTCACTATATCTCAAAACCTTTCATCTATCAACAATGCAATATATTCAGGCATTATCAAAATAACACTCATTCAATACATTCAGACCCTAACTCAGCGAGCAGATTCTAAGTTATATTCTCCATACTCCTATAAGCAGAGTTCTGCAAAGTCTAAACTATATCCAACAACATTCCTTATAGTGTCCATTCAAATTAGTACACCCTAACCGTATTCTCAATTTATTACAATAATCACAAATATATATATATATATAATAACCAAATCCCTTATATCATCCCAATGATCAAGTACTAGTCCTTCAACAACATCAATCCAAACTTAAAATCATTGAAGAACATGATCTTACCCGAAACATCAAAGAACAACATGCTTCCATCAACAACCTTCCTCCTTCATAGCCCATCCAGAATCTCAGGTGTTTTTTCCAAACCCCAACAAGCTTCACTCTCTTGTCTACTTCTTTAGTCTGCCACCTTCTCTCAAAATCACAAAATCCAGAAACCCTCATTGCTTCTCTCTTTTCCAAAATACGGAAGCATTTCACTTAGAATCTCATAAACTCACCTTACTGTCTTTCACAACACAGCAAACATCACTCCTCACAACTTCTCTCTCAGAATGCTCCATCCCTTCAGTAACAGACCCACACAAATTTTACTAGAGTTTTCCCACGGCTTTCCTTCACTGTCATTCTCATTCTTCTTCGCTTCTATTTATAAGCCATCCCTTAGTGCTCCTTCAGCAACCATCTGAAGGTGAAGAGGTGACAAGAGGGACGCTTTGTGCATCCATGAAGCGTCAAATGTCAAAGGCCAGAAGCTTCCAGGCGACGGTTTAACATTTTCAGCGACCTTCCAAATTGCCTGTCAATCACGCTAAACGATCGCTTCCTTTGGGCGATCGACCGCCAACCATATAGAAAACTCCTTATTTTTAATGCCAGCAGATTGATTCCTCCGTAGACGATCGACCGCCACACACGTTCATCGACCGCCAAACATAGACATCGGTCGATTGAATCCACTAGTGGATGATCGACCACCAATTTTTTACTAATCATCCGCCATTCAAAATATTCACGTGAATATTATATCTTCAACTTCCAAAATCTATAATATATATTTATTGTACCCTTAATAAACCTTAATTCGCTTTTCCAAATTATCCAGAACTCAATATATACTATATGTTTCACTATTTCTCCTTCACATTATTTTTCGCTACATCTAGTATGCCCTAAAATATTATAAATCTTATACCTTCAACTTTATTATATCAAAGTACATTTTCTCTTACTAATTCCATTGACTATCAATCCAGTTGATATCGTTCTATCGAACTCCAAATATCATCAAACAATTTGAATATCACAGTTCACTTTACCTAAGTATGTTCCACTTGACTAATATTTTAAATTACCCAAGTTAATTCTAAAAATTCCTAAATTATCCTTTTAAGCTTAATATAAACTTAATTCGGGGTATCATAATTCACTTCATCCAAACATGATTCTCTTGGTCAATACCTTAATCGTTCATTTTAGCTCCAATAACTCTAAAATTATCACTTAAGTCGTATGCTTAGCATAACTAAATTTCGGGATATTACAATTTCAATTTTGAGAATCACTTATAGTTGAAACTTTTCTTCAAATAAATTACCAATTTAATTAATATTCTGCGAAAAATACGTTTCTGCTATGAAAATATCATTTCTTTTTGCAAAAGAGAATAGAACCTTTCCGTAGCAGAAGCTGTTGCTGAAAAAATTAAATTTTTAACAGAAAACGTGTCAGAGATGTTTGTCTGATCATTGTTTTATTTGTTAGCGAAAATTGTTTTGTGTTTGCCTTATCACCGACCCCATAATTCAATATTTTTTTATTAATGGCCTTTTTTCTAATGACATAAATAATAATGATTAGATTAATTAATTAGTCGATGCAATGATTTGATCGCAATGCATAATTACAAAAATTAAATAATTCATATATTCCATATAAAGCAAACATGTATACTTATTCTCTGTATATAAATGAGTAACAATAAATTTATCATTTAAACGTTTACCTATCACATATTAATTAATGTAATAATTAAAATAAAATATTAATTGCACAAATTAATTAAAGTCACAAACAGAAAATAAATTTAAGTGAGAAATTAAATAATGATCATGTTATTACTTATTAAAAAAAAAACTCTTCTTTTAGCTTGAATTTGGCAATTCCTATAGTTGAAGTAACGTTAGACGTTTCATTCTTACTACTACCATTTTATGTACGAGAAGTGTTCTTCATAAACTCATCTCAATTTCGAGACTTGTTGTTACCATCGATCTAATCATTTCCTTTGTTATTCCCCGATTCTCTTTGGTTGTCCACTTGCTTTAGATTCATTTGGATCAAAACACTAAATACCTACATTAGGGAGGAAGCAATCGGACTTAGGAGAGATATGTGATTGAAGCTTTGCCTAATTAGTCTCGTAATTAGTGCCTAACATTACATTGTTAACTTCGCAAAATTTATTTATTTATAGATGATTTAAATTTACGGTCAAATATAATAACTACAATTAAAAAAGTTTCCACCAATGGCATTTACAAAAAATTTAGTAAAATTTTGTGTATGAGGAGAGAAAAGAAGGTGGTAATGTGTTTGGGCTCTTCTTGTTTATGATTCAAAGTGCACATTTGGCAGTTGGAAGAAAACAAATATAATATATATATATATATATATATATATATATATATATATATATATTATTTTGTTTTTCTCTTTTGAATTTATAAGTTCTTAATTATTGTCGCAATTATTTACTAATTTTTCATCGTTACAAATATTTAAAATAGCTACTTTACATATACATCAAACTGGAATAGATCCATCGGGTTCTCTTGAAATTGACGTCAATGAATTCTCCGGTTTTGAGGTCCTCTGAAATGACAAAGAGAAATTTGTGGTTAGTTTGTAATTATAATCTGAGTATGGTTTAAATAATTCAATATTATAGCGTGACAAATCAATAATATGGCATATATTTCAAATCAATTAAGACAAACTATATGTTATGTGTTGACGCAAACCTTGTCCAGCTCTTCAAAGACTACATCTATTGCTGGCCGACCTTTGCTTGATTTGGCTACACAAAGAACTGCAATTTGTAAGATGGCAGCGAAGTCCGACCGGTTTATCTCCCCGTTTAACCTCGGATCTTCAAAATCAGTCTGCGGACGTAATCCGAGACTCACGTCTTTTGCCTGCGATGTTTGAAATTAAATCAAACATCATTTCTAAACACAAATCCTAAAGTTATTTCATTGTGAATTGTCTCGATTAATAAAATTATGTGTTGCGGTCTAATGTGTGAATTGTTTATGCTAAATTATACAAGTGATCTATATAGTTTGAGTTTTATTTTTCTATGGCTCTAACAGTTTTATTAACTTTATATTATTTTTCTTCTAGAAGTTTCTAAATTGATCTTTTTGTGCACTTTCAAAAGAACTTTCTACCAAACTTTCTACAACATGACATAAATATAACTCAACCCTCACTATTTTAAAATTGATCCTAAACTGTGACGTATTATAACTTATATTGTGAGGGGATAGTTGCACAATCTCACATTATTCAAAAAAATTTCAGAAATCAATACATAAATAGAGTTATTTCCTAGATTAGTAAAAATAGGTTTTTGAGTAAGACACAAGTATAAATTTGTGCTGTTATTTGTTTAAAGCAGAGAATATCTTGTTAATGGAAGCGGGACTCCATAATAACAAAAGTAAAACAATTTTCAAACTCCGAGAATCTCATCGAAGGAAAAAATTGTTAAGAAGCACGGTAAAGACAATCCAAACCACAAGAACTTCAACATAAGAAAAGAAAATTTATGAGGACCAAAGTGATACGCAACCCAAACTATGAGAATCATTGGTGTGATTCTCTCATCTAGAAATTGACATGAAAGTTTGAGAAATGAATGAACCTTTCGGGTCAGCTGATCTCGGGCGTGAATATCCAACTGAATGACCTTTTGTCCGGATAAAAGTTGGAGCGCAACAATGCCAAAGCTGTAGATATCACTAGAACATGTAAGGTTAGCATTGGTCATGTATTCCGGATCCATATACCCTATTGTTCCTCTTACATCTGTAAATACTTCCGTTGCGTCCATTTCCAACATCTTCGCCAACCCGAAATCGGACAATTTCGCCTCCAATTCCTCGGTCAATAGGATGTTTGTAAGCTATAAGGTTGAAGAAGACAACAAAAGCAATTAATTTTAAAATAAAATAATGAGAATATTATTGATGAATTGTTTACCTTGATATCTCTATGAACAATGCAGCCATCTACATATTGGTGGAGATATCTAAGCCCAAGCGCACAATCTCTTAGAATTTGCACCCTTTTTTCCCATGTTAGAGCCGGATTGTTTCCTGCATACACCCTCACAGTTTCACACTGATCTTAAATCATTCTAACCAAAAAATAAAACATATTATTTTTTGGGCTACTAACTAATCGACATTCGGTCGACCCAGTTTTTGTTTTGATAAGGCCCAATCATGGCCCAGTACAGCCTCGGGCTAGTCCCAGACACGTGTTTCCGAAGGCAAATGGAAAAAATAAAAAAAAATAAAAAAAAGAGGTTGGCTGGTCCAAGACTTGCAGGTCTAGCCTGCCCAAACCTTAGTCTAGCCCAAGGCTTGGATCGTGGGGCTAATGTCAAGCCGACCTCTAGGCCCCCACAATAACTCCTTAACCAAGAATTATTAAATGCATAAAAGATGTCGTAAAATTACTCGAAAGATGGTGGGCGAGATTTCCTTCAGCGCAGTATTCATAAACAAGATACTGCTCTCCATCCTCACTGCAGCACCCCAGCAGGCAAACCAGGTTAGGATGACGAGCCCTGGAAAGATGTTTAACTTCTGAGATGAAGGAGTGGTCCGGAGCGTTGGATTTGAAGATTTTTTTGATGGCCACGATTTGTCCACTTGGCAAAACCCCTTTGAACACCTGTCCAGCGCTGCCACGTCCGAGGCTCCGCACTCTGTCAGTGTTCCTATTGATGGCTTTCTCGATCTCATTCTTTGAGAATTTGTAAATTCCTGACCAGCTGCATCTTCCTTCTGATTTGATTGGTCTACGTGGCTTCGTCTTTGCCGCGTATTTTATGAGTGCAATCAGCAGGGCTAGTGATGCTGAGGCAAGAAATAGGCAGAAGAGTTGATCGACTACAGAATCTGCAAATAAATCAATAATTTTTTAGAGAAATTTTTCATTGGAATCTAAATTTAAGAAAAAAACAAAGACACTTACATTTAATCTTGGCATAATTTACTTCTGCACAAAAAAGGGAAAAGAGAAACAAGGTTAAGATTTGAACCAGATTAGATTATCGGAAAAGGAATTATGGGTCGATGATTGTTCTATAACCAACATTTGTACTTCGTTTCTAGTGGGTGAAAACTTACCTACAGGTTCTACAGGGTCTAAAATGGGCAAACACCCATAAAACTGGTTGATCAAAGTCTGATTATCCAAAATCTGAGCAGCAATGGAGGTAATAGCTCCAACTCCACACATGGCTTTCTCATCGTCATAGTTTTCAGCATACGCACTTATTCTAAACCCATCTAGCAAATTCCCTCTCAGTTTAACAACTTGGTCCGAGCAGTTCCCGCAAACTGCCTCAAACTCGCCGTTGCCGAAGTCCGAGCACCTCTCTACGGCGTCTTGGTAGGATTCCTTGGAGGTCACAGAAGGCAAAGTAAGCGATGAACATTTGATGGAAGTGGTTGTTTGGAAGAGATCAGAGAAGCCACAATAGCCCGGTGAGAAAGGCGGCTGAAAGGAAAGGCCTTCGCAGCCGTTACCCTCGTCGTCCGGCATGAAAATAGGACCGTTGGTGGAGTTGGCTCGAGCGGCTAGGGCTTGTGACAAGGCGATTAGGGTAT
Organism: Begonia loranthoides; assembly: GCA_022433065.1. NCBI lineage: Eukaryota > Viridiplantae > Streptophyta > Magnoliopsida > Cucurbitales > Begoniaceae > Begonia > Begonia loranthoides. The sequence continues at coordinate 8,564,672 of CM039484.1, read as the reverse complement.
TTTGACAACACACAGTGGTTTGAAAGGTGTCCCAAATTCTTATCGAAGAATTTTCGCTGTTGAGACAATATCCCGATGGTTGATATGGATACCGAGTGAAATTTAGATCACATTTACCTACAAAACAATGAAAAAAAGGCATTTAACAAGGACAAATCAACAACAACAACAATGTCATAGTACCGAGGGTCATGATTGTCCCACATCGATTTTAGGAGGGTTGACAGACTAGTTTATAAGTGAGTATCCATCTTTATTTGTATGACGCATTTTGGGTCATAGAAATAGAGACTGGCTCGAGAACAAATCCGTGAGGGTTAATGGGAGCTCAAAGCAGACAATATCATGCAACGAGAAAATGCCCACTTGTAACACAACAATAATAATAATAAAGAGCAATGATCCTCTCCTCCCCTTGTTCTCGGATCCTCCCCTTTTAATATCATTGTTATGTTGTTATCGAACAGTGCATATTTTGACATTACATTAAAAACTTTACAGAAAATAGTATTCCAGTTTTTACAATAGAAAATTCTACTCAAAGACTAAAAGAAAGTCGGTGAGGTTGATAAGAAACTGAAAATGACGATCAAGAAACAATGTACCTGAGCTGTCTGGTAAGACTTGAGCAAGAGAAAAGGCTTGTAAGAAAGCAACAATGGAAATGAGCTCCCCAAAAGAGAGCCTTGCTCTCGTATCCCCCACAAGAAGCATCAAGATCAGCCCATACCCATCTCCTAAAAACCGTTTTTAAAATCTAAAAATTAAAATCCGAATTTGTTTTTGCCTCAAGAACTAAGCCGACCTGCTTTACTTATATATGAATGAATCCCTTGTTGTAATCGCTAAAATAAGAAAAACCCATTTGGCATATATTCTTTGTTCCTTCGAAATTACCGTAAACTTTTTAATACACGATTACTAATTTTTATATACCTAATAATTATGATTAAGGGGGTGATTAGGAACAAGGCTGGCCCATCGGGATTGCAGCTCTAAGATATTTGTTTATTCAAAGTGATTATCGCTATCATTAGTGAATAAATGATATTGTGTTTGTCATATTAGAAATTCAGATCCCTCTATCCTTCTGATTTATAATTACAATATTGTAGTTAAGAAAGAGAAATCTCACACATTTCAAATAGATAATGCTGAGCCTCCGTTTGGAATAGGATTACTGTTGAGATGGGTAAAAGTGATTATTTCAAAATTTAGACTCTATCTTAGTATTTATTTAAAAAAATTATTACAATTTGATTTTTTCTGTTTTTATCCTTCCCATTTCTTCAAAATTAGCTTGTATCTTTTCTTTTTATTTACCTTATTATTGCTCTCTCTTTGGCTGGCAATTAATCAATTTTTAATGATTCTCATTTCTTCCTCCAACTGTTGTTTGCTGTTCTTGTCCTATTTATGTGAGAACCCAAAATTTGAATGTAAATAAGAAATTATTATTATTATTTTTTGGGAAAATGATAAATCAACCATCGTGGTTTGTGATCAATGACAAGTCAACCACTATGGTATTTTTTCTAACAAGTTAACCACTGACATATGGAAAAATAACAAAGCAAACATCGCGGTTACGTTCTCCGTTAACAAGTTGACGGGAGACAAGAAACAGTCGCGGTGTCTTCACAAGACATCGCGTAAAAATGCGGTGTCTTGTCTTCTTCACTATGTGTTGTCCACATGTCTTGTCTTTTGTCGTCCGCATTGTCCGCTATGTGTCGTCCGTATGTCCCAAAAATTTGACAGATTCAAATCGGACGATAGCTTTAGGCATCCGCATCGTCCGTAGAACACCAGTTTTAGAACAGATTCAATGCGGACTCTAAATCTCTTGTCTGCAGCGTCCGCATATATCGTCCTCAGGCGTCCTCAAGGTTATAAATCCATCATTTTTCATATTTTCTTCTAATTCTTGCCCAAGTTAAACGCCTACAAAGGTATACGTTGCAACATAACGTCCATAGAACGATGTATTAACCTATTTTATTCTTATCAAAACAATTACATCGTTTTAACCAAAAAAATTAAGATCGGGTTGTTACATAACTAACCTAACATTACAATAGTCGACCACAACCACACCCATACCTAGAAAGTACATAACATAAAACTTACCAATTACCTTAAACTCAACACAATCAACATCAGTGCATTATTGTTCACCGTAATATCATTTACAAGTAGACAAGTATTAAATAACATGCAACTATCCATCAACCAAAATTGTAAAACAATTGTGTTCCCTCTGTGTCACGGAAGGTTAAGGTCCACGTTTGTGTACGATTGTGTGTGTGGATCTTGTGCATCAGACTCCTGCACAACACATTGCAAATGAAATTAGGATATTTCAAACATCAATTGAAAACGAAAATGTGATAATGGGCTCACCTGCGTGTCAGGAACTCTGTCGGGAGCTGTCTTAGGAACTAGGTCAGGAATTGTCTCGGGGGCTGTCTCAGGAACTCTGAACCCCATAAATGTTCCCTCTGACCTGCCTCTGCCGCCCCTGCCTCTGCCACACCCTCTGCAAGCCCCGGTACTTGACTCACCTCCACTATCACATGTGCGAGAATTGTGCCCAACACGCCCACACCGACCACAAGTGACAGTCAAATTTCTTCTGGTCAGCACTGTCCGGCTTAGAGCTTCCTCCACATCCCGTATTCTACTTTTGCGCGGCCTTCCTGGAAGCCTTTTAAACGGTGGTGGGATAATAGGATCAAGATTCGTTACCAGAGGCCACTTGATCGATCCATTGACGGGCCGGAGAAAGTGGGAGTGCATCGCCATGTATGTTTTCCTATGATAGTACTCATGCACAAACTCCTCAAGGGATCTCCTCATGAAGTGAATGCACGGGACTGCATGGACACATGGGATGCCGTTCAACTCCCATAGGTAACATGTACAAGTACACCTGTCCAAATAGACAGAGTACTGTTCGTTAACATTGTTGACCTCAAACTGGGCAGCGCCTGAAAACTGGGGGCTCCAATTTTGCCCGACAGGTTGTACTTTGGCGAGCCAAGTGCTGATCTTTGGACACAAAAGGTCCGTCGAGTGAGCCATCGTTTCATTTTTTTTCACAATCCTACCCATGATGCCCTTCGGGACGATCTCGAATATACTTAGAATCGGTTTGTCCCGGGCTGGTAGGATGCATGCGTTGAATGACTCACTCAGATTGTTAAGGCTTATGTCGCACTTTGGGTGGGAGCAGAAGGCATGTTTGGCCCAGGATGTCACAACTATTCCACGTAAGTAGTCGTGGGCCGCCAGGTCAAGCATAAATAACTTACCCATCTCTCTCTCAAATTGTCTCACAATAGGGGCTCTAGATGCGGCCCACATTGCATCCTTTAACAACTTGCCTTTAAATTGTTTTTGGAAATTGGCATACAGGTGTAGGATGCAAAATCGATGGTCTGCTTGCCCTGCCACCGCGCTCACAGCTGGCACTAGACCCTGTAAACATTCATAATATTAGTCAGATTTCTACAAAATGCATAACCCTTACACATAAGGCAAAAGTAATCAACCGCACCTTTTGACGGTCGGAAATGATTGTCCATCCATTGCCAGATGGAGTGTCTAGATCATCGAGCAACAATTCTAGAAACCAGCTCCATGAATTCCTATTTTCTGCTTCAACCACTGCTACAGCAATTGGATATATGCTATCGTTCCCGTCGATGGTCACAGCAGTGAGCAGTTGGCCTGAAGTGGCTCCCTTCAAATGGCAACCGTCCAAACAAATAAGTGGTCTACCATAGTTGAGCATAGCCATCTTGCATGCAGCCAAACACATGTACATTCTTTTAAATACACTAATATCGAGGTCCACACGCATGAAGCTTCTAAGATTAGACCTCTGAATCTCCTCTGCATACAACCATATGAGTTTATATTGCTCATTTCCATCACCTTCGTTAATGTTTTTTGATTGCATTTCTTGCCTTTCTAGCAAAACTGGGTGAGATGTTGACATTAAAGTCCTTCCTCACTGTCTCAATTATAGAAGCAAGGTCCCAATCTGCCTGACTTTTAAATCTGTCTAAGTAACGAGTTGCAACCCATTTAGAAGTAGCATGATGACTTTCCATCTTTCTGGAGCATGTGTGAATATCGTTGTAAAATTTTATTTGAAAGGTCATTTCACCTTTTATTTTTGAGGCATGCAACCGCCACGGACAGCCTTCCTAGCAAGCAACCCTTAATCGATGAGCGTCATTATGGGTGAATTTTATCCCATACCCGTTCTTGAATGCATGATCAACAATTTCTTCTCTAATCATGTTCAATGAACTGTACTTTTTACCAAGCCCCATTCCAGGGAATCTGTCTTCTACTTGTGTTGGACGTTTAGGCCTACTCTCGGCCATGTCCATATCTTCATCACTAGTTGATTGACATAATGAACGGAGGTCCTCATTGTCCTCCTCATGTAAAGTTACTGATACAGAATGCAAAACAATCGCAGCTTCATTTCTAATTCCACGTACCTAATTCTCATTGAGCACACATGTGATTGTGGGTCCCACTTCAAGTTGACGGTTAATAACAGATTCTTCACTTGCCATTTGCTTTTCAACAAATTCTTCACCTTCTCTAATCGCTCTCTTAAGCTCTCCAGAATTTTTAGGGTTATGTAATGGATTACGAAATGCTTTAGAATATGCCAAATCGTCGGGAGGTCACGGTTATGTATACCCCTGAGTTAAACAGAGCCGATGTCTTGAGAGAAGACACCGCATATTAGCGGTGTCTTGAAACAGTTTCTTGTCTCACGTGAACTTGTTAACGGAGAAGTTGGCTTTGTTATTTTCCCATACGTCAGTGGTTTATATGTTAGAAAAAAGGGTAAATGACAAATCAACCATTGTGGTTTGTGGTTGATTGCTTTTGCCTTATAGTTAATGGCAATGGTTGTATGCAAATGTGGCTATGGTTAATGGCTATAGTTCTATGCAATTGTGTCCTAAAAATTTTTTGCCAGAACGTCCTCTGTTTCTTTACTCCCACAACGCAATTCTCATACATCTTGCACAAAAGCCCACAGCAGTTCCAGTATCGTCTCAGACATTATTCATCCAGTATATAAACTACAACGGAAATCATTGAACTACACATCAGGTAGAACACAAATGTACAAACATTAAAGTAAACATAATCAACAACAGAAATCCTTGAACTACACATCATTTACAACGCAAATGTACACAAATTAAACTAAACATAAACTACAACAAAACTAATTGAACTAAATTATGCAGCCTTCTTTCTGGACCGTGGTGGTGGCGGTGGCAGGGGCGGGCGCAAATCCTCTATCTGTAAACCTCCCTGCAGTTCCAAGAGAACTCCGTATGCAGCAGCATACAACTCACCCTCATAATGAAAGATTGCACGCTCGTGCTCGTGGAATTGTTCTTCAATATTGCAGTTGGCCAGCACCCTCATCCCCTCGCTCGTACACCGGTAGATGGCGTACGGCCTGCAATGCAAAGGGAATAATTATCTGTCAGTGACGTGGAAAGCAAGATTAAGAATTTACACAAGAGAAAGTAAATACGTCTTTTTGTCTGATGGAGTTACAATGATAGAGATTGACTCCGACAACAATCACTGGTACGCATATTGAGTGTGCAGGTCAATGGAGGACATAAACAACCCTTGCTTTGGGTGTGTCTGCAATGTAAACAAATCATAAGATTATCTTAAGAGAACATGAACATGCACGATAACTCGGAGAAACGAGATGGTGACTTACGTGAATCCACCCTAATTGCAATAGATCCTTCTCCTGATAATACACCAATACAGTTGTTTCATCGGTCGCAATACACTGCATATAAGTTCGAATGAGTAGTAAGATAATAGCTTATACACTAACATACAAAGATGGGTTCGCACCGTATTTGGCGTCCCAAATTGATCCGGAAAGATGATATGTGTGACGATGTAGTGCTCGCCCTCCAACTTTCCCCCAAGAATTGTGCACGTCTCTTTGTTCTTACGTGTATTTGATTGGACATACATCTTGAACGAGGACATGAGCTCCATAGGCTGCAAAAACAATGTGACAACGCCGAGATACTAACATTTGCATGAACATGATTGAACACACATATAACGAAATGAAAGACGTACCACACGCACAGCTCTATTGTGCTGAGGTTGGACCTCCCTAGCTCCAGGTGCTCCTTGGCGGCTCTCGACAGGGTCACTGCAAATCAACAACACATCATCACATGAAACAAAAATAAAGTAAAAACTGGACTTTGCGTACAACATAAATAACTTACAAGCGGAATGTGGCATCAGGTGCGTCCATGGACGACGACAAGGATGATGAACGGGCTAATCGCCTCCCACGTCTCTTGAGTGCGTCTAACACCTGACGGTGTCGCTCCTCTTCTCGAACATGTCGCTCATCTTCTCGAACATGCCACTGTTTTGCTTGGCGATACCTCTCTGCTGCGAGATCCGCCTCTTGAATTTGCCATTGTTCTGCTTCTCTATGCCTCGATGCAGTGAGCTCCGCTTCTTGCATACGCCACTGCTTTGCGGCGCGTTGGCTCTCTAATGCATGCACCTGCCACTGTTGTACAATGCCCCACCTGTCTTCTGCGAGCTCGTTCGCTCTTTGTAGTTGGATTCGTTGCATTTGCATGTGCTCCTCCATCATTTGCATTCTGCTCATCGACGCATGATGGAGCTCTTCCATTCTGCTCATCCAGGCAGACGACTCCTCAGGCATCGCAGTAAAGTGTGATGATTGTGGAGGAGGCGGCATTTCATATGAGGGGGCTCCATATGCATACTGAGTCTCTGAGTGGGGAGGAGGCGACATTTCATATGAGGTGCCTGCATACTGAGGCTCTGTGAGGGGCAGAGGTGCTGCCTTCTGTTTTGACTTGCGGAACCATTCGCCTGCAACTTGAGTGATGCCCAATCGATCCAAGTTGGCTTTGTTGTAGGTGTCATTGGCCGTCGCTTCAATTCTCAGCTCATTCGCAGAGATGGGTACCCCAAACTGCTCAACTATACTCTGGATCAGCCAGTTGTACGGTAGGCTCATTTTTGGGTTGTTGACGACCTCTTGTATGTGCTTCGCAATGATATATCCGATGTTCACATTTTTTCCCCTGAACACCTTCTCTAAAATATAAAGATCCATGCTGGTAACATGGTCTCGATGCCCAATCCTAGGCAAAATCGTGTACGTCAATATTAGGTGGATCACTCGGGCTATTACATTCAACTCATTAGCCTTTGGCTTCTTGTAATGGGCAATCTCGGGATCCCAGTGCAACAATTTAAGAACCGCTAGCCCATCTCCTTGCTTGAAAAATGGTGGCTTCTTCTTAGATATGTGATAATATTCATCGCTTACCCCATCTATCACACATTCAAGCATTCTATTGACAATGTTGGGAGTGAACCTCAACTCCCGTCCAAAAATGTACGTTTGCACCTCTATTGGCTCCTCGGACAGTTGGAAATTTGCGTAAAACATTTTAATAACTCTCTCACAATAAGTGCCCCCCATCCGACACAACCCGAGTAATCCAGCCTCTTCCAACATATGTTGAATTCCCATTTCTGTGAAAGAGTCAAAATCGACTATTTTTGAAACAATAATGCCACGGTGTGCTACATCTTCTTCATACTGTCTTTTGCCATCGTCTGTCTTGAATAATAACTCTGCTTCTACTTGTTCAAGCTTAGAGGTGTCTTCGTCTTCCACCGCCGTTGCTCGTTGAACTTCTTCCACCTCGTCGGGTTGAACATCTTCTTGCCCGCGGCTTCCACCACCTTGGTTGCTCGTCTATCACTAGCCTCCCCCTTGTCTGCTCACGCTTCTGCATCAATTTCCTAGCTCGGTACATTGTGCTCCCTGAGTAATTCGCCAACCTGCAGTATAATAACCCAACGAAATGTCATAAGTCAATATAATAGTATTTACGCAAGTAGTGTCTCGTATATAAATCAATCAAAGTAAACAAAAAAAAATCATCTAACCACAATATGACAAAACATCACCAAATAATATCTATAATTGAAACAACGGACAATTATTGAAGTAAAAAAACAAAAATTTATGTACAAACACATTAACAATTATAACCCGAACATTGATGCCTTTCTAGTATAGGATAGGCTAGTTGCAGTTAATTCAACTACAGCAAATAAATCTAATCAACAAATGAATCTAATTAACAATACAACAAATGAATCTAATCAACAAATGAATCTAATTAACAATACAGCAAATGAATCTAAATAACAATGAAACTAATTCAACAAATCTAATCAATGTTACGTAGAAGGCAAGGCTCACTCACCGTGGGGGATTTGGTTCGTTGCGTCGTGGGGTTCGTCGGGTCGCAGGGTTCGTCGCGTCGCGGGGTTCGTCGGGTCGCGGGGTTCGTCGCGTCGTCGTGGGGTTCGTCGCGTCGCGGGATCTGTTCTTCGAGTTGCGGGATCTGTTCGTCGCGGGGTTCATCGAGTCGCGGGTTCCTACTGGGTTCTGGTCTTTTGAAGAAGACAACTCAGGGTTTGGTCTTTTGAAGAAGACAACGCGGTGTCTTGCGCCAGCCCACCCGCTCAGCTCATTACTGTAGCGGGCTATGCTCGGGCTCGCCAGCTCGTCGAGCCTGGGCTCGCGAGCCTGGCGGGCGGGCGGGCTCGTGAGCCTGGCGGGCTGGCCCGGCGAGCCCGCCCTGCAGTTGCTTGGCTGAGCCCGCCTGAGCTGGCGAGCTGCAGAAAGCGACGGCCTCTGGATCTCGCGACTCGCGTGAAGGCGAGACAAGATCGTCGTCTCGCGTGGATGCCTGGACGGTGGACTTGGAGGGCAGAGTTCGCCGACTCGTTTGGAGGCAAACTCCCGAAGACCAGACACCGGCAGGACAGAGCTTGCCGACTCGCCGAGCTCTGCATTCCGATTTCCCGTCGCCTATGTCCCGCATCGTTGACGCCGAGGCAACTTTGCCTCTATCTGAGGCTCAGACTCTCTGTCTGAGTCTTTGCTTCTCTGTGAGAAGTTCTCACAGAGAAGCAATCATTGCTTGCAACGGTCTGAAGACCGTTGGCAAGTGGCGATGGCAACGGTCCAGTGACCGTTGCCTGTTGCTTCTCTGTGAGAAGTGACAACTTCTCACAGAGAAGCAATGGTCTTCAGACCATTGCTTGCAATGGTCTGAAGACTGTTGGTGAGTGGCGATGGCAACGGTCCAGTGACCGTTGCCTGTTGCTTCTGTGTGAGAAGTTCTCACTTCTCACAGAGAAGCAACGGTCACTCTTCAGACCGTTGCCTCTTCCCCTCTCTTCCCCTTCCCTTTCTAGTTTCACCTTCTCATTCTTCTCCTTCATTTTCTATAAATACCCCTAAACTACTTATAAAGTTCTTCACCAATTCTTTCTCTCAATCTCTACAATTTTTTTCACCAATCTCTTAATCTCTCAATTTCTCAATCTTTCAATCTTTCTCTTAATTTCAAAGGTATCTTTTATTCTTTTAATTTTTATTTTTTTAATTTAATATGTATTACGAAAAAACTAATTTTTTTTTGCAATTTTTGTCGGACTCGTATTCATGGAGGTGGTGATCACAACAATTGCATGCTATTGTTGAGTAATTGGTGTGCGGTATCATTTTTATTATTAATTGTTTCGCAGTAGTCAATATTTATAATTATGGATCCACGTAATTTTTTGCTTGACACTTTCAATGACACTAATGATGATATTGAGACAATTAGGGAAGATAATCCTGCAATTTCAATTGGTCAATCATCTGCACATGCATCCACATCGTCACCAAGAAAAAAAAGAAGTAAAACGTCGAATGTATGGAATCATTTTGAAATGAAAGATATTAAAATTGGTGGAAAAATAGAAAGTAGAGCACAATGCAAATATTGTATTAAACATTATGCATACGAATCCGGTAGTTCTACTAACACACTTGGTAAACATTATACAAAATGTCACTTACACGAGCAAGTGAGAGACCCTACACAAACACTCATAAATGTTAGTGGCAGTGGCAATTTTACGTATTCACATAATAAAATGAGAGAAGGAGTAGCAAAATATACATCACAATCTGAGGCACATTTCTCTATGTTTGATAGCGAGTTATTTGAAAATTTTATGAAAGAGTATATTAATCCTAGTTTTAAACAAGTCCCTAGAAGTACGACGCGAAGTGATATTATTAAAATGTATAATAATATGAAAAATGAATTAATTGCATTTTTTTTCAAATGCTCCATCTAAGTCTATTTGTATTACTTATGATTTATGGAGTGCACCTAATGCTTTAGGATATATTGTCGTAACTTCTCATTTTATTGATGACTCTTGGCAATTAAATAAAAGAATATTACGATTTCGTAGTTTTGCAAGATATGCTATTAGAGATATGCAATTAAATAAAAGAATAGTGGCGTTACCATTTATAGATATATTGTTGGAGTTTTGCAAGAATATGCTATTAGAGATAGAATTTTTAGTATTACGCTAGATAATACTGCTGCTAACGATGTTGCAATTCTTGACTTTAAAAGGTTATTTCAATTAGATACGGCTCATAATACTCTTTTTCATATGAGATGTGTTTGTCATATTTTAAATTTAGTTGTTCGAGATGGCATGTCACTTATTTCGCATAATATTGAATCTATTCGATCTGCAATTTCTTACATTACTTCATCTAATACGCGACAGCAAGAATATAAAGAATATTGTAAAGCTGCTCAACTTAAACCAAGAAAATTAAAAACCGATGTAGATACAAGGTGGAATTCGACTTATTTAATGTTAGAAAATGCTAAGCCATATTGGTTAGTTATTTGTACTTATATTAGTGAAAAAACAAAATGTATTACTCTTGATCATAATAGTTGCGATATTGCTAATTTATTTCTTGATTTTTTAAAACCATTTTTTGAAGCTACAAATGAATGTTTGGAAATTTATTATCCCATTACTCATCTTGTTCTCCCACTTTTTATAAAATTAATGGGTACTTTTCAAAAATTTAGACAAAGAAACAAATTTTGTGCATTAATTGAAAAAATGGAAAGAAAATGTAAAAAATATTGGCTTAACATACCTAATATTTTTTGTTTTGCATGCATAATGCATCCTAGATCTAAATTAAATGGAGTGTGTATAATGGTTGATAGAATTTCTTCTAATTTAGGTATTTCTTCTTCAATTAATGGTGCTCAATTAAAAAATGAAATTGATAATTTATTTTCTTCTTATGAATTTAAATATTCTGATAATCGTTCAATTCCTTCTTCACATATGCATGCTAGTTCTAGTAGTGGTGCTTGTGGTGGAGATCCACAAGATTTTATATATGATATAGTTAAACAAATAGATAGCGATGTTCATTCTTATAATTCACAAAGAAATGAACTCGATATTTATCTTAACACCTACCATAGCATTTCTCGCCCCGAGGATTTTGATATTTTAGCTTGGTGGAGAGTCAACTCTTTTTCATTTCCTATTCTTTCTAGAATGACACGTGATCTGCTAACATCTTCGGTCTCTACAGTAGCATCGGAGTCTGCTTTTAGTGCAGGTGGACGTGTGTACGATGATATAAGAGGAAGACTTGCACCAGAAATCGTTGAGGCACTCATTTGCATGAAGGATTGGAACGACGCTGTGATGAGGGATCAACAACGAGAAAATGATATAGTTGAAGAATTCAAAAATTTGGATGTCGAAGACTAAATTTTTATTTAAATTTGAAATTATAATTTTCATTTTCATATATATTTTTTATCTTGTAAGTTGTGCTTTGAAATTGTAATTTAAATTTGAAATTGTAATTTTCATTTTCATTTTGAAATTGTAATAAAAATATTTATTCAATTCAATAAAAATATTTATTCAATTAAATTATTAATTATAGTATTTTTACATTATAATAATAAATGTTTATTATAGTTTTAAATTGTATAATATTGAAAATAATTTATAATATATTTATATAAGATATTATTATTTATGTATATTTGGCTCATTAGGCTCGGCTCGTTAAGACTCGTTAGGCTTGGTCGGCTCGTTAGGCTCGGCTCATTAGGCTCGGCAGGCTCGTTAGGCTTGGCTCGTTAGGCTCAGCAGGCTCGTTAGGCTTAGCACGTTAAGCTCGGCAGGCTCGACGAGCCAGACTTTTTCAGGCTCGGCCGGCTCGGCTCGTTAGCCACCTCTACTTGCGAGACACCGTGTTTTTAACTTGTTAACGGAGAACAGAGAACGTAACTGCGATGTTTGCTTTGTTATTTTCCCATACGTCAGTGGTTAACTCGTTAGAAAAAATACCATAGTGGTTGACTTGTCATTAACCACAAACCACGATGGTTGATTTGTCATTTACCCTTATTTTTTTAAAATTTAATTCTACTTAATTATTTTGAATGGTTATGGTAACCATTGGGAGCGGTTTCCAATCATTGTTGTTATATATCTCCACGTATGTGAGATAGAGAGCGAAAACTTAGAAAAGTAGGCACTGGTTCGATGGTAAGTTGAACCAAATTTGGTGAATTTGTCTGGCTTCCACAAGTTGAGTTTTGTGAATTTTGCAGAGAGGGAAGAAGAAGCTTTTTCTGATTCTTGTATTTCTAATTCAGTCTTAAAAATAATCTAAGGAATATACATGTGCAAGTGTTTTATATACAACTGGAAAAGGAAAGAAATAAAACTAATAGAAAATATATTTTGAATATGGAATGTGCATATTTTGAATATGGAATGTCTGCTAACATCCCCTCGCAAGCTCAAGGACGTGGGACGAGAAGCTTAGACTGAAAGATTTGAAATTTGGACGTTGCTAAAGGCTTGGTGAGAGCATCGGCTATCTGATTATCGAATGGAGTAAAAGCAACTGATAAATATTTGCTCTGAACTTTTTTCCGAACGAAATGATAATCAATCTCAACATGCTTCGACTTTGAATGAAAAACTGGATTCGAAGCCAGGTACGTGGCACTTAAATTGTCGCAGAAAATGATAGGTGTAGCGGATGAAGAAATACCGATCTCAAGTAAGAGAGATTGAATCCAGAGAAGTTATAAAGCACCATTGGCAATGCTGCGATATTCTGATTCCGTGCTGGAACGGGAAACCACTTTCTGTTTTGTAGAAGACCAAGAAATAAGATTTGGTCCTAGAAATGCGCAAAAAGCACTAGTGCTCTTACGATCATCAGAACAAGAGGCCCAATCTGCATCGGTGAAGCAACTTAAATTGAAAGAGGGTGAAGCAGAAAAAGAGATACCGAGATGAGCAGTTCCACTAAGGTATCAAAGTATTCTTTTGACGGCCGTCCAGTGTATATCGGTGGGAGCATGCATGAATTGACAAACTTTGTTCACAGCAAAAGCAATGTCAGGTTGTGTAATGTAACAATATTGTAAAGCACTCGCGATGCTATGATAAGTTGAGCCATCAGGTAAAGAAGTGCCTGAGTGTTTAGAGAGGATATCCCCAGAAACCATAGGAGTAGGCACTGGCTTGCAAGAACTCATATTAGCCTTGAGAAGGAGATCCTTGATGTAAGTGGCCTGATGTAGCATTAAGCTGTGAGCTGTAGTGGTGACTGAAATACCAAGAAAGTGGTGGAGAGAACCCAGGTCGCGAACCACAAATCGAGCGTTAAGGTGGTCAATTAGATTGTCAATGAGTGAAGGCGAATTTCCTGTGACTATGATGTCATCCACATAAAGAAGCATTAGAATAATAACGGAATTCCATCGAAAAATGAATAGTGAAGTATCAAACTTGGATGCTGTAAAGCCCTAGAGAAGTAGTGCTGAATACAGTTTTATGTACCAAGCTAGTGGAGATTGCTTTAAGCCATATAGGGATTTCTGTAACAGGCAAACATAAGATGGATGAAAAGAACTTACAAAACCGGGAGGTTGTTGCATAAATACCGTCTCTGATAGGTCGCCATTTTAAAAGGCATTATTAATATCGAGTTGTCTAGTAGTCCACCCAAGAGAGAAAGCCAATGATAGAGCAATACAAATAGTAGCGGGTTTGACAACTGGGCTAAAAGTCTCATCGTAATCAACACCTTTTGTTTGATCGTAACCTTTGGCAACTAAGCGGGCTTTGTAACGATGTATAGAGCCATCACTGTTTAGTTTTAGTCGGAAAACCCACTTACAGTTTATAAGAGTAGCGCCAGGAGGTAGAGGGACAAGTTTCCAAGTGTTATTTTTATGCAAGGCGTCAATTTCATCCCGCATGGCAGCAAACCATAACTTGCACTTGGAGGCTTGAAGGAAAGTAGTGGGAATTGAAACAACATTGCTAGCCGCTGCAAGAGCCTTAGGTTTGAATATACCATCTTTGGAGCGTGTTTGCATGGGGTGGAGATTAAGTGTGGACCGTGGAAGCCACTCGCTATTAATGTCGGAATTGCTTGGAATTGCAGGAGAGGTAGGAATGTGAGAAAGTGGAGAAGCAGGTTGTGTAGGTGGAATGTCCAGGGGAGATGGAAGGGGTGAAGTTGGACTTGGAGAATCAGTGGCTGATGCATGGGTAGAGGAAGGTAGTGGTAAAGTTTGAATAAGGAGGGAACAAATGAGAATGGAAGTGGCAGGTGGGGGAGAAGGGGAATGAGTGAGGGTTGGAAAAGGGAATGAATTTTCATCGAAAATGACATGTCGAATTACATATACTCGGGTGGATGAAGGATTGAAACAAATGTAACCCTTGTGATGAGCACTATAACCGAGGAAGACAGAAGGAGAGGAACGGGGTTGGAGGTTATGTCTATTGTAAGGCCAAAGATATGGAAAGCAAAGACATTCAAAAACACGGAGAGAGTGATAAGGTGGCACAGTGCCATATAAAACTTTGAATGGAGATTTGAAATTCAGAAGCTGTGTAGGCATATAGTTAATCAGAGTGACAGCAGTAGTAAAGGTGTAGGGCCAAAAAGATTGTGGGATGGAAGAATGAAACAATAAGGCAAGACCTGTTTCGACTACATGACGATTTTTTATTTTGACATGACCATTTTGGTTCAGAGTGTAAGGACAAGAGAGTCTATGATGGATGTCGTGAGACTTTAAGAGGTTGGAGAGGGATTGGAATTCCCCACCCCAATCGGATTGAAGGTTTTTGATTGTTTTCCCAAACTAATTTTGAACGAGGGAAAGAAAGTTCGTGAAAAAATGATAAACTTTTTCTTTAGTTTTGATACAATATATCCAAGTGAAGCGAGTGCAATCATCAATGAATAGAACAAAATATCGATCACGAGTTTTATAAGGAACTGACGATGGGCCCCAGATATTAGAGTGCCCCAAATCAAACATATGTTGTGCATGAGAAACGGAAAGAGAGAAAGGCAACCGATGACTCTTACTTTATTGACAAGAGGTACAAAGTTTTGATTTTTCATTGTCTGAAAAAGGAAGATTACAAGAATTAAAAAAACTTGACAAAGATGAAAAACTCGGATGCCCTAAACGAAGATGCCACAAAGTAGAAGGTGGAGCTTTGGAATTGTCATAGCTGGCTGTCAAGGAAAATGCTTGAGGAGACGAGACGAGTTTGTAAAGGCCATTACTGAGAGAACCCTGGAGGAGTGTCCTGTGGGAAATCCGATCCTTGACAAAAAAGGAATGAGAGTGAAATTCAATGAAAACAGAATTATCACGACAAAGTTTGGTAATGCTCAGGAGATTATGAGTGAGTGAAGGTGCGTGAAGGATTGAATTAAGCTGCAATGGTTTGGGGGAAGTGGGAATGATAGCAGAACCGACATTAACAATGGGGAGATGCTTACCATTGGCGGTGACTACCTGTGCCGGACCCATGTACGGAGTGGACTCATTCATGGTGGAGGAGGCAGGAGTAAAATGATGAGTCGCTCCACTGTCTAGAAGCCAAGTTGCGGTGGAAGGCTCGACAGGTTGCAGGGGAGAAAAATTCATCGGTAGAGGAAGAAGACCAGCAGCATGGGCTTGGGGCTGGGCTTGATGGGAGATTGGGCCGGGAACGAAGGCCACGTTCTACCTATGGTAGCAGATCAGGGCCGTATGCCCAGCTTATTACAAATTTGGCATCTGGGTCGAAAAGGATGCTTGGGCCTGGCGGGCTGGTTCCTGGTGGGCTGGGGCCAAGTATGCTAAAATAGGTAGGGTGACCCACGACCACCTGGGTAAGGAGGAGATGAAGTAGGTTTAGGGGATGGCGGCTACGAAGGGTGAAATTGTTTGACGGCGGCATTGGCTTGAAGGGAGTTCACTGAGGGAAGCTGGGCGACGGAGTTTAGCTTTTCTAGACGGAAATCGTAACTTAGAAGAAGACTGTGGATTTCTTCAAGGGAAGGTTCATCGGATCGACTGGTGATGGAGGTGACAAAGGGGTTGTATTCACTCCCTAATCCATCGAGGAAGTAGATCACCTGATCTCTGTAAGTCACCTGTTCACCTATTGCTGAGAGGGTATTGCAAATGGATGTGAATTTCTGAATATAGGTTGAAGCAGAGAGGCCATCTTTTGATAAACCATGAAGTTAACTGAGAAAATTTGTGATGCGGGCCATAGAGGCAGAAGCGAACAATCTGGCGAGGGTACCCCAAATATCTGCAGTCGTATTGTAGCAAACAATCTGTGGAAGAATATTGTCTGATAGTGAAGAAAAAATCCAGCTCATGATTAGGAGATTGTAGCGCTGCCAGAGATTGAAATCGGGATTTAGTTGAAAAGTGGTATTATCTAGGTATTGAGGGGGGGGGGGGGGGGGGGGTGCTGGGAAGGAACCATCGAGAACATTGTCAATGCCATTGGCAATGACAACGTTAAGGATTTGCATATTTCAGACGAGATAGTTGGTGGAATCCAACTTAATTGTGAGAGTTTGATTCACAGAGGGAAAAGGAGGGAGGGAAAAAGTAGAGGTAGTAGAGGGATTTGTAGTCTCGGAGGAGGAGGCCATTGCAGCGTTTGGCTCTGATATCAATTTGAGTTTTGTGAATTTTGCAGAGAGGGAAGAAGAAGCTTTTTCTGATTCTTGTATTTCTAATTCAGTCTAAAAAATAATCTAAGGAATATACATGTGCGAGTGTTTTATATACACCTGGAAAAGGAAAGAAATACAACTAATAGAAAATATATTTGAATATGGAATGTCCGCTAACACCACATTGTTAATGCTTGTTTTGAGAATGAATTCTTCTTCAATGAATTTTCTCACCACTTGTCGCTCTCCTCTCTCTCTTCCCTTCTCTCTCTCTCTATTCCTTACATAAATGGCAGTGGCGTCTTTCAGCCACTTAAAGGTTCACCTCCAAAGTAATTGTTGAATCTGAGATATGTCAAGTAAAATTGTTGTTGCATGGGAGGCTGGAAAGCCACTTGTAATTGAATAAGTGGAGGTGGCACCACCACAAGCAAACGAAGCTCATTTGAAGATTCTCTTCACTTCCCTTCCATTTTGATGTTTACTTATGGGAAGCCAAAGTCCTCTATTCATACAACATGAGTATTATCTGAAAAGATTTATGCGAAAGTTTGGGGATGACCAATTTTGTGAATTTTAATAATCGCGACAAACCCGTTCAACAAGTTTGGTCCAAGACAATCTCTTTAACATCCAAAACTTTAAAGAAAGGGAAACCAACAGCTCTTGCAGGAAATTGGAATTTTAGAGAGGTGATTCTACCATTGGTACTAATTCGAGTTTTGATATCAAATCGAAGGTTTGGATTGGTATATCCTGTGCTTGATAAGAAATTAGGGCAAGATTTTACAACGAAAAGTTTGGAATCATTGAAGATATGTATCCCCAATAGTTTGTTTTAGTGGTTAACATAGGGGGAGAGAAAATAGAATTGTATAGAGATTACTGTTTTGTTTTGAATTGTTAAGTTTTAATTTTTCATGATTTTTGCTTCCATTTAGGCTTAAACTTTGGTATTCCTTATTCATTTTATTTTTATCATAAAGATAGGGGGAGAAATTCTTTTTTAAAGCTTGGACTCATCCATGGAATTTTGATAATTGGTATCTTTTTGTATTTTGGATTGGATGGTTTCTATCTCTTATTTTGATATATCCCTCCCATGCTACTCTGTGACAATTTTAAACGGTGAGAGAAATTTATGACTTCTTTTGTTAGTGCTCTATGGGGGAGAGCAAAAGTTTTTTAAAGTGTCTTATATCCCCAATAGTTTGTTTTAGTGGTTAACATAGGGAAAAAGATAATTTGATTGATTTTGACTTTAAATTTTGATATCTCTTATAGAACCTAGTTTTGGATTTCATTTTGATTTACAATTGGTATCACTATTGGAAAAATTGTTTTGGTTTTAATGGTGAATCATCAATTGGTATCCTTAGTTAAATTCTTATATTTTCAATTGGTATCATATTCTTACAATTGTATTTCTCTAAAATGATTTTATATGCTTAATGATTATTTTGTTGAAAATAATAAGCTGATTATTATATTTTTCGGATATTATTTTTAATGTTTTTTATCATATAATTTATATCCATATTTATTGGAAATACCCTTAAAATGAGTATTATTATGTGCTAACATGTTTATCTAAGTCCATGTAGTGTTTGCACATCATTGTGAGACTTAGAGCATTTAAAGGAAAATTAACTGAAGTGTTGTTGACGTGCTACGGACGAGAGAGACGACCAAAACTGGGTTTTTGTCTTCCGGTAGTGACGCAGTCAAGGAACATGACTGAATTTGGAGAGTTTGCTTCTGGAGCTTCAGTGTGATTTTTCAAACGCATTGCAGTCGAGATGTTGGACGAGGTTCGCGACTCAAAAATATCAAGTTTTGAATTTGCCAATGTTGCACATTTTGCGGTCTTGACGCGGTTAAGGTTTTCGGAAGAGGTTGGTGACCGAAAGAACAAAACTGGAACTCCGAGTTATTTTGAACAGAACGCGGTCGAGCCAGCGATCGAGATATGCAACCGAAAAAGTCCAGTTCTGCGTAACGACTATCTTCCAACGATCAATTTTTCAACAGTAACATTTGCAACGATTGAAAGTGGTCGACCAAAAAGATTGGGTCGACCGAAAATGTGCAGGTCTATAAATTAAGAGAAGCACTCCAAGCTCCGTAATGAATGAGAGAAGTAGCGAAGCGCTGGCAAAATTTCTACTCGACTTCTCATTATATTTGTTAGTATTGTAATCCAACTCTTCCTATCTCAAATTTGAGAATTCAATTTGGCAGAGTTCGGAATAGTTTTCGAGCTTTACATTTCCAAACATATATTGTGCTAAATTGAATAGGGTGACTCCCTATGAATTAGTCATATAAGGGTGACACCCTGAAATAGTCAACGACTCGATTGAAAGCCCGTAAGTTCAATCAGGGCGTTAATAGTCAAAGGGTGACGCCCCGTTAATAGTCAAAAGGTGACGCCCCGAAATAGTCAAAGGGTGACGCCCCGTTAATAGTTATTGTTGTAACAGTTTAATTGGCACCCGTAAGTCAATTGGTTATTAGATCTCCAAGTGGAATCTTGGAGCGCAAACGTAGTCGGGTTGTCAAACCGCGTAAACAAACTTTGTGCACTCTCTTTATCCCTTATCTCTTTATATTTCCACATTGTAGATTTAATTATTTTTTTTATAAATCACTTAGGGATTTAGAGGTTTTAATATTGCAAGAAAAAGATCAAAATGTATATTTCGGCAAAGAGGTAAATTTAATATTCTTAAATATTAAAAACTAAATTTAATATTTTAATTAGAATAAAATCTAATTAAATTTGTTGAATTTAAAAATCATTAAACTTAAATATCTCTAAATCTTGCAAAATGAAGTCCAACATTTAAATTGGAATCTATAAGATCAAGCCGTTAGAATTTAGAGGAAATGCTCAAATCTTTTAAATACTAATTAATTATACCGAATCAAATAAAATAACAATAAAATATGAAAAGATTAAATTCAATTCCATAAATGTTATTAAATCAGATTGAATTTAGACTGAGGAGAAGAGAAAACTTCCCAAATATTTCTTTCACTTAAATGTTTCCACAAATTTTGATTATTTTAAGGAAATTAGGGTTTGTAAATGAATTGATAAAATTTAATTTGAAAAAAAAGAGTTTTCAATTCAGAGTTAAATATTTAAAGAAAGTGGGTTATTCCCTGCGGGGCTGTTACGCGTGTTCCCTCTGGGGGAGAAGCAGCACTTAGCAACTAAGTATCAATTATTTGTTAGTTCTTATGAATGTTTTTGGTTTAAGTTGGATTCGCTAGTTTGTGGATGAATCTCATTGAAATAAAATATGTTAGAGGTATCAAACAAGCTTGATGAGTCGCGCTGAGGCAAAAAATCTGCTCATCAACCCTAAGAAGCTGAGACTAATGAGTCAACCAAAAAAGTGAATTTGGGTTGGTTTCCAAGCTACAGTTAAACAAGCCGAACTAAAGAAACAAAAGGGGCTAAAGGAGCCAAATCAGATGAGCAAAACAAGCTAGATCATATATAAATTGACATCTTACAAAGCATAGACGTAGAGATTTATAAAAGTAAAAATAGGAATTAATTTTTTTTTTAGTTTAAGATGTAAAAAAGTTTAACGAGCTGACTCATCAACTCACTAGCCCAATGGCTTGCGAGTTTATAATATGGGCTTGACTTGACTCATATACCTAGATCATGCAAAGTCAGCCTGACCATTTGCCACCTTTAAAGTATGGTAGAAATTTTAGCCTATAGATGGTGATATTGTAGTTTTGGCATTGGATTCAATAGATATGAAGTGGAAATGAAATGATTCAAAAATGTGCTTTAGGGGGATATTCATTTTCTTAGTGAAAGTTTGGTCAGCCATGTGGCGTTATGCATGTAGTGCCATAGCAACCTTTGAATTTTTACACTAGCACCACAATTGTGAACAAGGGGTGTCGCAATGCAAATAGGGGGCCATACAGCACCAACACCTTGGGTTGACATCCAATGATTAGTTTGAGTGTCATAGCGTAGGAAACCATCATCCGATGCTCGTGGAAATTTTAAGTTTTTTTTTTAAGGATGTCTCGAAAGAGATGTTATCACAAGATATGATTTTTGAAAGACTATATTTTTAAAGAGTACTAATAGTAGTATGATGTAAGTTTATAGACACCTAGAGATTTAAGAAAATACCAAATCATTGGGTATAGAGGTAAAATCCTAAAAAGTCCAAATTTACTTAGGCGGGATTGGCATTTATTTTGATACATCAAACAAAAAATTATTGAATCTAATGCTAGCATTCGGTAATATTGTGCTAGGAAGTTCTTTAACTACACACTTTTAATCTCAATTTTTTCTTGCATAAACCGATTTTTCAATACCTCAACATGTTGTGAGGGGATTTGAGATGAATCGAACTTTCAAATCTTGATTTTGTTGGAAGTAACGAATCAACTATCATACTATTGTGATGAAAACCATATGGGGAGAGAGAGAGAGAGAGAGAGAGAGAGATGATGAAGAAATAAATCTCTCTTTATTGACCAACATAAATGCAAAGGAAAGGAGAGAGAGAGACATGGAGATTGAGAGAGAGAAACAAAATCAACAAGGATAACGACAAACACAAGTATCAGCAGGCTGACGGTAGAAATAGCAGAAGCCATGAGACTTGGCTCCCAACTGGTCCTTGCAGCCCTTGTCACAAGGAGCGTCCACGCAGCCTCCTCCTCCATACAACGCCTTTTGGCATTCTGCCTGCCCGACGGTCGTCATCTTCTCTCCTGCATTTCATCACAATACCATTCTCAATACAACTGCAGAAATCAAAAATGAAAAACTACGCCGTTGAAACAAAAACTGAAGACTTTACCATTAAAAATGAAAAGAAGTAGGATCATCGTGGCTGCAACTAAGATAACCTTCATGATGATTGACGGGTTGGTATTATCTTCGATATTCGAATGCTTATGTCTTGATGATGTAACCCTTGTCCGGAAGAGTATTTATAGGCTATTAGGGTTTTACTAAATAATTAATGTCTTAAGCTTATTTGGAAGAGAATTTTTGAAGTTTGGTAGGTGTAATCTGATAAGGGAGTGCAATAAACGTCAACATGGATTTTATACAAGTTATATATATATTGGAAAATTAGGAAAAAAAAAATCATGAATTATTGGATTAGTGACAAATTAAACCTTAAAAGTAATTTCACAAATAATTAAAATATCGAACTTTGGGAAATAAAGAAGGCAAACCTCGCTGTCACGTTTTAGATTAAAAATTTTAAAATTTTAAAATAATCTATCAAGTATCTACTAGGAAGGCTAGTTTCCGTAGTAGATACTTACCTTCTGCGATAGAAAATAGTAATTTCCTCAGCACAACTCCAAAGTGAAACACAACCTCATATCTGAAGCACAACCTCATATCAGTCAATTTATCAAAATATACTCTTCTAAATACAATAGCGAACAATTTTTAATATTAGTTTCATACCTATTGTTCACTGACTTGATATAGGTTGGAAACAGACCAATTGTGATATTGGTAGATTGTTTCCGTAATGTATACTTTGTTAGATTATTTTAAAATTTTTAAGTTTTTTAACGGAAAATGTAATCACAATGTTTTTCTTCTTCATTTCTCATAACTCGAGATTTTAGTTATTCATGAAATTATTTTAAAATTTGACTTATTGTTGACCCAATAATTTATGATTTGTTTCGTTAATTACCCATCTATATTTCATTTGCTCTTTATTTTGGTGCTACAAAATAGGGAAAAACATCTATATTTCTTTTGCACACCCCTGATTTCTCCTGCTTCAAAATAGGAAAAAAAAAAAATCATTAGTTGTTATCATTAAATAAACAATTCTCCTTTAAATTTGAACGAGCCCGCTTTATTTGAAATTAAATTTTAATTAATCTTAATTAAATCTTAATTTAACTTCCAATTAGTCAAAATCAAATTTTAAAGCAAATTTCCAATTCATACAAAAAATGAGCCACACCACAAACTCAACTATGTAATCTCATACAACACATTAATACTTTCATAAAATCACTTCATTTATAACATGTCATTGTTCTGGACTACAAATAATGAGCAGTCAGTGTGTAAGAATCTGGGCTTGTCTAGGACGTGTTGTCCATGGCCGCTCATGCTGCTAAGTTAGATTGCTTTCCATTTATGGCAATTTCTTTATATTTTTTTTACTTTCTATTTTTGGCAAATGACTCACCACTTTTGCACATGCATTCTTGCCAGAGTGGAAATGGAGCGGATTGCTCTTTAAGGGGAGAGGCATGACTGCACGTAGACTCCCCTACCCAATGTAATTTGCTGACAATCAATAATAAGGCTTTTTACATTCAAACTATACTCACTATGCTCAATGACGCTATTTTCAATTAAACTCGCTCGCTTACTGCTCGCTCGTTAGACACAAAGTTCGCTCTAACATCGTGAGCAATTGGTGCCGTTGGCGGACTTTGTAGGCTAACTCGTTGTTCCCCTTAAACAACGAGTGCCGCATGGCCCTCCTTAAGTCTCTTGAAAGTAGGACCATAACAGTTGGTATCAGAGCCAGGTTGGCTCAAATCGAAAGATAGCATGCCGAAAAAGAATTCGTCAAACAAGGCAAACTCGTCGATGGACTAGCTCGAACGGCTAATAGAGTTGGAAGAGGAGATGAAGTATCTCCAAGAAATGTCTGATAGCGTTCGCTTTCTAGAGGAACGTATGAAGGAAATGTCAGAATTTGCTATTGAGATTGCTGCTATTCACAATCGGATAGATATCCTTCCGGTTCGAGAGCTGATGGATCAGGTGGAGAAACTCGAATCCCGACGAGATAAGGGAAAAGGGGTAGAAAGTGGAGAGAGCTCCACAATTGCTATGATCGGGCTCCTGGAGTGCGTTGAAGACATAGACCATGCTCATGTTCAATTATCAAGCACCGTGGCCAACTTGGCAAAAAACTTCAAGGCGATGTTTGAATCTCTCAAAGATGAGATTGCTGAGATGAACATCAAATTGAACGTCACTATGAAAACAATGGGAAACAAAACTCCTGTTACAACTACAATTGAGACTAGTCGGGTGAAAATACTGGAGCCAAAACCCTTCGGTGGAGTTCGAGATGCCAAAGAAGTAGAAAACTTCATTTTCGATATGGAATAGTATTTCAAAGAAACCCGAACTGATAATGAATCAAAGGTGATGCTAGCCACAATGCATCTTACTGGCGATACAAAACTCTGGTGGAGATCCAAATACAATGATATATGTAATGGTAACTATGTTATCGATACCTGGGATGAACTTAAGAAATAGCTGAAAGATCAGTTCTTCCTTGAGAATGTTGAATTTAATGCTTGTAGATCATTGCGAGAGCTAAAGTAGACGAGTAGCATTCGGAATTACGTGAAAAAGTTCTCTGGCCTTGTGCTCAATATACATGACATGTCTGAAAAAAACAAAATCTTCACATTCGTCGAAGGACTGAAACCTTGGGCCAGAATAAAATTATACGAACAGAGAGTGCAGCTGAAAGACTGTTCGATTATACTAACGAAAATCCTGGCCAAAAGAAGAACACTTCGAGCACTTCAAGCAATACGAGAGGCCCAAAGCCGACTACAGGTACTACTGAAAGAAAGCCATTTGTCCCAAGAGAAAGCCAAGAGCTATGGAAAGGGGCTAGTAATCAACGACCACCGAATAAACCTATGTCCTGCTTCTTATGCAAGGGACCGCACCAAGTTGCAGAATGCCCTCATAAGTCAGCATTAACGGCATTACAAGCCTCGATCCATAACAAAAACCCTGCTGAAGGGGTTGCCGAAGAAGAGCCTGTGGAAGTGGCTGAAG
The DNA here is from genome assembly GCA_022433065.1 of Begonia loranthoides. Classification (NCBI taxonomy): domain Eukaryota; kingdom Viridiplantae; phylum Streptophyta; class Magnoliopsida; order Cucurbitales; family Begoniaceae; genus Begonia; species Begonia loranthoides. Next base: position 8,539,791 of record CM039484.1, on the reverse strand, counting down.
TAGGGATAATGACCTTCTTATCAGCAGTTCAACAATAGATGGCAGAGTTGAAAAGGACCCCAGATAAAGGGCTCATGTATGTGGAAAGCCTTGTCAATAATAGGGCTGCCAAAAACACTATGATTGACTCGGAAGCCACACATAGCTTTATCACAGAAAAGGAAGCTCACCGTTTAGGCCTGAAACTGGAAAAGAATGCTGGCAAGATGAAAACGGTGAATGCAAAAGCAATGCCAGTAGTTGGGGTGATAAAAAGAGCTCAGCTAAAACTCAACACGTGGACGGGACCAATTGACTTTGTTGTGGCACAAATAGATGATTTTGATACTATATTAGGGATGGAATTTTTGATGGAACACAAAGTCATCCCCATCCCATTGGCTAAGTGCATGGTAATTACCGGGAACAACCCGACAGTAGTTCCTGCTATTCTTAAGCAACCAAGTGCTAGCAACATAAAGATGATCTCTGCAATACAATTCAAAAAAGGATTGAAGAATCGAGAACCCACATATATCCTTGTCTCTTTGATCATGGATGAAGGCAAAGAAGAAATAGTACCATATAAAATCATGGAAGTTCTTGAAGAGTACAAGAGTACTATGCCAGAATACTTGCCAAAAACATTACCCCTGCGTAGAGACATTGATCATCAAATCGAATTGACCCCAAAGACAAAACCTCCGGCAAGAGCGCCTTATAGAATGGCTCCACCAGAACTAGTAGAATTGAGGAAGCAATTTGATGAACCACTTGAAGCAGGATTCATCAGACCAGCTAAGGCACCCTTTGGAGCACCTGTGTTGTTCCAAAAGAAGAAAGACGGTAGCTTACGGTTGTGTATTGACTATCGGGCCCTGAACAAAGTCACTGTTCGGAACAAGTATCCCATCCCACTCATCACATATCTTTTTGATCAACTATACAAGGCCAAATATTTCACAAAGCTCGACTTGCCCTTAGGTTATTATCAAGTCAAGATTGCAGAAGGTGACGAGCAAAAGACGACTTGTGTGACCAGATACAGAACTTTTGAATTCTTGGTGATGCCCTTTGGACTGAAAATGCTCCCGCAACTTTTTGTACTCTATTGAACCAAGTATTCCATGAATTCCTTGATAAATTTGTGGTGCTATAGTTGGACGACATCGTGGTCTACAACGAGTGCATTGAAGAACATCAAGTTCATTTTTGTATAGTCTTCAAGAAGCTGAGACAGAACAAATTATATGTAAAGAAGGAAAAATGCTCCTTCGCTCAGAAAAGTATTGGATTCCTTGGCCACATTATTGAACAAGGACAGCTTCACATGGATTTTGAAAAGATCAAGGCAATCCAAGAATGGAGAAACCCGACTTTAGTTACAGAGTTGCGTTCTTTTCTCGGTCTCGCAAATTATTATAGGTGGTTTGTGGAAGGATTTTCCAAGAAAGCAGCACCGCTCACCGAACTGTTAAAGAAGGGAGTCCTCTAGGAGTGGAACCAAGAATGCCAAACGATCTTTGCTAATTTAAACGAAGCTATAATGCAAAGTCTAGTTTTGGTTCTAGCAGATGTGACTTTGCCATTTGAAGTCGAAACTGATGCATCTGACTTTGCACTCGGGGGAGTCTTACTATAAAATGGCCATCCTATCGTTATGAAAGCCGCAAGCTAAAAGAAGCTGAAAGAAAATACATAGCTTCAGAGAAAGAAATGTTGGCCGTACTACACTGCCTTCGTGTATGGAGACAATACCTGCTTGGATCAAAATTTATAGTAAAGACCGACAACAGCGCAATCTGTCATTTCTTTGAACAACCAAAGTTGACCTCCAAACAAGCGTGGTGGCACGAACTTATCTCAGAGTTTGATTTTCATTTTGAGCACAAGTCGGGTCAATCAAACCGAGTAGCTGATGCCCTTAGTCGAAAAGCAGAGTGTGCAAGTCTTTGCTAGCTGTCCCAACTTCAAGCGAGTATTATTACTAGGTCTATGAGAGACCAAATTCGAGATTGTTTACAAGATGACCCTACTGCTCGGGCCGTCATACAATTAGTAAAGGAAAAGAAGACCTGACAATTCTAGATTGAGAAAGACTTGTTGTTAACCAAGGGAAACCATCTTTATGTTCCCTGGAGTAATGACATACGCTGAACCCTATTAAGGGAATGCCACAATACCTTATGGGCCGATCATGCTACATGACAAAGAACTTATGCCCTATTAAAGAGAGATATTATTGGCCTCACATGAAAGACGACGTGATATATACCAAGACCTGTTTGGTATGTCAGCAAGACAAGGTGGAAAGAGACAAAGTGACACCTTTAAGCATCATCAGTAATAGAGACATGAGATTCACCAGATCCTTTTGGGTGGAATTGTACAAGTTGCTGAGATCAAGTATGAATGTCTCTTCTAGTTATCACCCTCAAACAGATGGACAAACAGAATGCTTCAATAGCTTACTTGAGGAATACTTGTGGCATTTTATCAATACCAACCAGAAGAATTGGTCGAGTCTCCTGGATGTGGCCCAATTCTGTTTCAACTGCCATAAGAGTTCTTCAACCAGATTGAGCCCATTTGAAATAGTTTCCAGAAGGCAACCAATGATGCCCACACACTCGACCAACCATACTCTGGGAATTTTCCAAAGGCGTACAACTTCTCCAAAAAATGGAGGCAAAATAATGAAATAGCTCGGGCATATTTAGAACGAGCCTCCAAGCACATGAAAAAATGGGCAAATCGAAAGAGGCGACCGGTGGAGTTCAAAGCTGGAGACCTGGTGTTGGTAAAGTTATTGCCCGAACAACTCCGGTTCAGAGGTAAGAGAGACAAGCGGCTTGTCCGAAATTATGAAGGTCTAGTCCAAGTCATTGAAAAGATCGGGCGGGCATCTTACAGAGTTAATCTACCTACGTGGCTTAAAATCCACTCGGTAATCCATATTAGCAACTTGAAGCCATACCATGTAGACGATGAAAACCAAACAAGGAACAACATCACAAGACCAGACATCGCCCTTAAGTATCGGAAGAAAAAGAAAGTCGAAGAAATTCTAGCAGATCGGAGCGTCAAGACAGGCCGCCACCTACACACAAAGTACCTGGTCAGATGGGAGGGACTTGGAGACGATGAAGTCACTTCGGAGAAAGAAGACAAGTTGAAGAATGTCACAAAGAAGATTGAAGAATTCAAGCTGAAGACAAGTTGACGAGGACGTCAATAGCTCTGTTGGGGGAGAATCTAAGAATCTGGGCTTGTCTAGGACGTGTTGTTTATGGCCGCCCATGCTGTTAAGTTAGATTGCTTTCCATTTATGGCAATTCCTTTGTATTTTTTTTACTTTTTATTTTTGGCAAGTGGCTCCTCACCACTTTTGCACGTTCATTCCTGTCATAGTGGAAATGGAGCGGATTGCTCTTTAGGGGGAGAGGCATGACTGCACGTAGATCCCCCTACCCAATGTAATTTGCTGACAATCAATGATAAGGCTTTTTACATTTAAACTATGCTCACTATGCTCAATGACGCTCTTTTCGATTAAACTCGCTCACTTATTGCTCGCTCGTTAGACACAAAGCTCGTTCTAACATCGTGGGCAATTGGTGCCATTGGCGCACTTTGTAGGCTAACTCGTTGTTCCCCCTAAACAACGAGTGCCGCACGACCCTCCTTAAGTATCTTAAAAGTAGGACCGTGACACAGTGCAACCCACCCACACTAAGACAGTTGACATGTGCAAAAACAAATTTAGGGCAACACACCGCCGGCTATTGCAAACAATGAATCTGAAATTCTTGCATATAGATCCATCTTCTCAGTTTTAGGAAAGAACAAGTTGAAATTCAGACCTGTAGTTTTTGTTTGAGCTCCATTTCTGTTTAGAGTTTTTCCAAGTCTTTGACTCCATTCCTCCTTGCTTAGAGCTCTCTGTAAGAAGCAGCCGTTTCCCCATTAAATCAATATACTTCACTTCAAACATTCTAGTAAATTTGAAATAAGTACCTTGACATATTGCCAACATATATATTGAAATGACCCTCCAACCATTTGAAAAACAAAAAACGGAGATTTAGTAGGGCAGTGAACATGTGCAAATGCCCAAATTCATTTCTGAATCCGAAAAAGAGCTCAATTCTCAAAAGGGTAAAAATTATCAAGATCAAAACTGTAAATTTTGATTGTTCCATCCACCCCCAGGAGCTATGACAGAAGATTAGATCACCAAGTACACCTATATCCTTTGGTCGAGAACCTAGTCACATAGCCCTTTAACATAGTATCACCCAATATATTCACGCATCTCACGTCATCATCTGGGCGAAACAAATAAATTTATGCAACAAAAAGTACCCGCTTGTAACCATAAAGTAGTTTAATTATGAGTCAATTGAGCTCAAAACCCATCTTCGGCATAGAAAACATGATAGTTCATTATCAAGAGAGAGAAGCATGGCTATAAACCTTTGGCTTTCTGTATTGAAACATGTAGAAATAATTAAAAAAAGGGAAAGTCAAATTAGAAAGATTGATAAACTAGTAATCTCTATTTCTGAACAACATATCCGCTATCTTCAGTCCTCATTAGCATCGGCTTTTCAGCACTGCATTTGTTTGCCTGACACCTACAACAAATATATTACAGGGGAAGGAAACTAGAGGAAATAACTTGTGTAATTCTATATTTAGTCTGATTTGTCCAGGTTTCTAAAACCTGCCTTTGCTTGAAGGCTCTGCAGAGCAAGATGAATAAAAGTGAAAAAGAGGAATACCCCGCATAAGATAATGATGTAGCAGAACATGTATTATTGGATTAATCAACTAAAAACCAAATATATAACAACTTCAACAAGTAAATAATGAAAAAAATAAATGAAGCAAAGACAATAATTTTACCTCAAACTCTGCTCCTTTCAGTGGCATGCTTGTGCTCGCTCAACATAATCCTTGTGCTTTCAAGAAGGTCAAATGTTTTCCTTGAATGCCTGTCGAGAGGAAGAAACCAAACTGACGAATCCCATGTGGTTGAACTCGTTCTTTGTGAGTCCAATTGGGAAGGGCATAGTCCTTATTGACAACTGTTGTGGTTGAACCACAACTTGACCGGATGTCAACCCATGAGAAAGAAAACAGCTTAAGGAAGAGTGATATTCCATTCAAGAGTAACGATTACAAACAAGGGAAGAAGAGGAAGAGGTAGAATCAAAGAAGGAGATGAGGAATTTCAGAGGAAATGACAAGAAACAAAAATAAAATAAGAAGCAGATTCACATTCTCGACACCTAGCATTCCCAACATCTGCCCTTTTATCTTCAGGATTCCTCTCTCCTTGGATTAGTGACACTTGGATGGTAGAATAAACTCCACGTAGGCACAATTGGCTCCACCTGTAACAATCCTCCCCTTGAAATATCCTTGACCTCAAGGATACAAACATTTGACCCAAAGGAAAGCCAAATATGCGAAAAAGAATTTCTTGTTTGTAAAAGGACTAAGGCTACATCTTGTAAGAGTCTCTCTGTAGTTTCAATTGGTAGCTCCAAGGATTCAATAGAGTCCTTATCAGACTTTGCTAGAGCTAAAACACCTAAAACATCATCAAGGGATTGCAACTTTTGATCTAACTCTTTTGTAAGGAACTGGAAGTCTTTTTCTGCATAAGGAATGGTTTTCTTGTTCACCTTTCAAACGGATCAAACACGTGCCTCATACCATCTGCAATGTTGTATTTGCTTTTCTGAACATCTCTTTTCTCCCTAGCCACTCCAAGGCATTGAGATATAAATCAATACTAAAAGATAAAGGGTCTAAGGATTGGAGTTTGATTTCCCTATGTCTCTGTCTTGACTCTATTTCTTTTAGATGTTTGGCCTGACTATTCGCTGAATCTTCTAGAAGGTGACTCGACATACTCTCCCCTTCGACAACAATTATGGGTATCGTAGAGACTATCCCACATACATTTTCCTTCTCAACAAGATAATGAACCAAGGATTGCAGGCATTCCAAACTGAGTTCAACCTGAAGATGGATCATCCATAGGACCCTTGCAGCTATATCACCCCACCCCTTCTCAAACCCCAGTCCATGGAACATATATTCAAACTCATAATAGGGTGGAGCAGAAGGTGGCTTGGTAAGATAAACATCGGCGGTCGCCAGGGCCATTGCCAGTTGAGCAATGCTCTTTCTTCTATCATTCCATATTAATCCACTCTCTGCATGTGTATGTACTCGAAGGAAATTAAGCAATGGTGCCAAACAGTCCTTGTTACGAAACTGAGTAGAAGGAAGATGACAGATGAGAAATTGAACTCCATTGCCAATTGATGCTAATCTATTGGGCTGGGGAAATGTGGCGTTGAAAGGTTCAAAATCAAGCTTAAGCATATATTTTTCATTACATTATTCATCAACAAGTTGGGCTTGGAAACCAAGACATTCAGCTATGCTCCCGTGCTCACTATAAAGTTCATATATCTAAAGCCTGACATATTCCCACACACCAGGCATAAGATGAAATGCTATTGCCACAAAAGGAGGCTGCACAAAAGCTTCCTGTGCAGTTTGTAAAATCGCACGGAAAGGACCATGAATAAGCTTTGGCCTGGGTTGATCATCTACCAATTGGCTATAATGCAAACTATCCAAGAATTTCTCTCTACCAAGATCAAATAACAACTTGTAATCGATTAAACAAGTAACATTGTTCTCAAAGTTTTCTCCATAATACGAATCAAGATTGACTTTGAAATGTTCTGCAAAATCCAAGCCAGACTTTGAATTCAATCCACCATCGTCCAAGCTAGAGAGTCTCAAACCCACATCTTGAGCAACCAAATCCTTTTCTAAAATCCAATTATATATTTCTACTTGGATTGTAAACACTGTAAGAGGACCATACCCATTTAGTGTATTCAGACTTGCCGTGGTTTTTCCCCTTGAATATCCATCACTGTGAAAGTGTTCTCCTCGCTAGATTTGTCATTGCTAATCTCCATTTCCTCAACTTCTGTTTCTTTGGATGAGAAATCTGGAACAACAACCTCCAGTTCTTCAACAGCCGTTGCTATAGATGTGAAAATGGGAGCAAGAATCCCCAGTTCGCCCATGATTGGTTCACCGTCCCTAACGCTGTACTCTGGAACACAAGGTTGGTTTTACCTCTCCTCTGCTTGGCACTATAATAGTTGATTCAACGCTGCTATTATAGCATTGAACTTGATGGCATTCTCAGATTCTAGTTTCTTCAACCTTTCATCATGCGATTTTGCTTTGGTTTCTGCCATGTTCAGCTGATCGGGTGGCTCTGATACCATTTGTTGTGGTTGAATCATAACTTGACCGGATGTCAACCCATGAGAAGTAAAATAGCTTAAGGAAGAGTGATATTCCATTCAAGAGTAACGATTACAGACAAGGGAAGAAGAGGAAGAGGTAGAATCGAAGAAGGAGATAAGGAATTTCAGAGGAAATGACAAGAAATAGAAATAAAATAAGAACCAGAGTCACATTCTTAACACCCAGCATTCCAACATCTGCCCTTTTATCTTCAGCATTCCTCTCTCCTTGGATTAGTGACACTTGGATGGTAGAATGAACTCTACGTAGGCACAACTGGCTCCTCCCGTAACAACGACTTATTGGAGAAATAAAGAGGTCACCCAACAACACTTACATTGATCTTGTTTCAAGAAAGTTAAACTAAGTTTTCTGAAGGTAATGATTAATCGGACTCAAAGGCTATAAAGATAAGATGATCAAGACTAAATAGAAATAATAGAATCTAAATAAAATTGCTGATGGTGGAATCTAGCCTATTTACCCTAAAAAACCAACAGAAAATCCAACATACATCAATAATTTTCTAAAATACCACAAAGCAGAAGGTGTGAATGAGAACAGTGAGAACTTCTTACAAACCTGAACAGAGCAAAAATTTGTATAAAGGCCAACAACATAGGGCCTATCAAATGATTGATAAAATGATGAAGCTAACATAAACCAAACCAGTTCCAAGAACATTCTGGTACTAACCTTTGTTCTAGAGATTTTATTTAATAAATTCAGAAAATCCGCATTTTTAAACTCATAAGAAAAGGATAGTTGGGAAAATGGCATGCAACTCCTAATATGTCAAAAGAAAGTATTGATGAGTTTTTCCATGTACACGTTCCAAGGGGATGATAAACAAGAGCTTCCTTGTCACTGAGATATCTTCAAAACAAGAATCGAATATAAAAATTTATAACCTAGAACCAAGAATCCTTTCCTTTTATGGATATCGAACAATCTAAAACTAAGAATGGAGAATGTAATTTCTCGATCTAGCAAAACAAAACATAGCTAAACACCAAAGTAAAAACTGAGAAAAGAACTCAAAACCGATATTGTGCTATGTTCAAAATTTTGAACATCTGTGATCTCTAACAGAAAAGGTTTTCCCTGGCATCTGTGATCTCCAACAGAAAAGGTTTTCCCTAGCATCACCGGGAGCCTTGTGATAGGTTTGCTATGAATTCTTCCTTATTTTCACAATCACAAAACACAAACAAACCTTTTTCACACTAACATTAGAGAAAAATCCAATATTTGATACAACAACAGCAGAATAAAGGGTCTGTGATAGGAAAAATTCTGCTTTATTAAATTCTTGAAAAAAACTATCACAACAGTACACTTTTCTTCTACACTTCACAACAAAAGGGATATTCGAGAGTCTCTTTACTCTCCACACAAAACCACACACTTACAAACCGCCCACCTTTTCTCCCTATTTTTTTCCTTAAAAACTTACTTATCAAACCCAATAACTGCATATTACAGTTATAGCAATTACATATTTTTACTTAATTTATTTTTTTCTTTTAGCATAAGTAAATCTAAACATAGATCTATCATTATTACTCTCTACCTTAAAGAAGAACCTTGTCCTCGAGGTTGCAATTTGGAAATTGTAACCGAATCAGGTCAAAATCTTCCCAAGTCGCCTCAAACGGTTGAAGATGCTTCCATTTTTTAAGAACCAAAGTCTTTGTAGAGTCCCCACATTAGCTTTGAACATCCAAGAGTGATTCCGGTTGAATACTACCATAACCATGATGTAACAACTCATCTGGTAACGGCACCTTATTTTTGATTTCTCCAAAAACCTTCTTTAAAAGAGAAACATGAAATACCGGATGTATAGATGATGAAACTGACAATTGTAATCGATAAGCTACCTTACCTATCTTTTGTAAAATAAAAAATGGACCATAAAACCAATGCGAGAGCTTAAGATTCCATTTTTTTTGCAACAGACTTTTGATAATAGGGCTGAAGACGCAGCCATACATAATCACCTACTTGAAACTCCACATTTCACCATTTTCTATTTGCAAACGTTGTCATTTGATGTTGTGCTCGAGAAAGATTCATTTTCAAAATTTTGAGAATATCATTCCTTTCTTGGAGTTGGATATCGATTGTTGAAACAACGGATGTTTGTGGCACATCAAAATGTAATATCGTTGGTGGATCATGTTTGTATAAAACTTTAAACAGAGACATGTGTATTGCCGAATGATAAGAAGAATTTTACCAAAATTCTGCCCAAGCAGTCCATTTAATCCAGGCTTTCGGTTTGTCACTTGTAAAACATCGTAAGTAAGCTTCAATTGTTCGATTTACCCCTTCCATTTGGCCCTCCGTTTGTGGGTGATAGGCAGAACAAAACTTCAACACAGATCCATGAAGTGAAAATAATTCTTTCCAAAAGTTGCTTACAAATATTTTGTCACAATCCGAAACAATTGTCTTGGGCATCCCATGCAATCGCAACACCTGATTAAAAAATATTTGAGCCACAATCTATCCATTATAAGGATGACTCAATGGCAAAAAATGCGCATACTTGCTTAAACGATCAACAACCACAAAAAGGGAATCCATCCCTTCCGATTTAGGTAGTTTTTCAATAAAGTCCATTGAAATATCTTCCCAAATATCTTGTGGAACTGACAACGGTTGAATTAGTCCACCTGGAGACATGGCCTCATATTTATTCCTTTGACAAACGTCACACTTTTGGATGAAATATTTTGTAATATCCCGAATTTTCGTAATATAATTTAATAAGTCTAATTCGAAAGTAATTGAGAGTATTCAAATTAATTGAATATTTATCGAGATATTATCAAAGACGTAACCTGTATACTATTATTTAAGAAATTTAATAGGCTTAATTAGAATATTATTTCTAACAAATATTTGTATAATTATTGATGGGAGAATAATATTAATTGATGGGAGAATAATATTAGAATTAATTAAATAGAATAAATTGATTTAAGAAATTAAATTAATTGTTAATATATATAATAAATAAAAAAAAAGAGAAATGGCCAAATCGGCCATTTCTTTTGCAGGCAACGAAAATGAGAGGGAGAGAGAGAGACGAGCTCGCGGGAGTCGGTGACGAACGAAGGCGACGGTGGTTTGGGTTTCGGACGGCGACGGTGGGTCTGAGCGAACGACGACGAGTGGTGTCGGCGAGTCTGGCATGCGCGAAGGGACGACGTCGGTTGGGGCTCGCAATTTGGGGTTCCGGTTCGGAGCTCCTGCGTGGCGTTTTCTGGCGACGAATTTCGGTATGAATGGTTGGGTTTTTCTCCTCTTGAGTGGTCGTCGTTTGGGGGTGAGATTCGATGGAGAAATCGTCGATTCCCGTTCGGCCGTGCCGAACACAAGATGGGCAGCGCTGCCAGGTGCGTTTGTCAACGGTTTAATTGGTATTTTTGTCTGCTAGTGTAGACAATTCCAGCCTGGAATCGCACTAAGTTCAGAGTGGGGAACACTCTTAATTTCTGGAGTGAATTGCGAAGATACTGTTTTGTTGTTTTGTGTTGATAGGTTGTCTCCTGCCGACAGTGAAGGAATTGATGAGGAGGTTGTAGGTGGTTGCAATTGAAGAAGTTGTCGGGTGTTGGTTTTGATAAATGGCAGAGAGCTTCGCTGGAAAAGAGGGAAAGCCGAGAGAGAGTTCGTGGAGAGGTAGAATTGTGATGGGAGGCAGGGGATGACTTGGATGGTCCTGGAGCTGCTGTCCAAAAGCTCACTGTGAGCTTGAGTGAGAGCTAGAAGTTGATGAGAGTTATGTTATTCTTTCTAATAGCTTGATCAAGTAATGCGAAGAAGAAAAACCAATGTGAGCTGAGGAATTCGACTAGGAGCTGCTATCCATAATCGATTTATTCATCTAGAGTAAGGAATTGTGAATTTTGGCATTCAAAAGCCCTACCCACAAGTATTAGGTTTATGTCTTCTTGTTGATTTCCATGATTGACTTCCTTGATTGAATGTTTTGATATATTCTTGTTGAATTCTTTTATAGTAGTCCTATTGATTGTTTTATAGCATGCAACTCCGTTTGGAGTTTGGGACTGGTTAGGAATAGATGATATTGTTATGTTTGTGACATTTTGATGTGTTATGCACTCCTCTCTTCTTAGTCGTTTCATCTATTCTATTATGATGCATGTTTTGACGCACAAATATCGTTTAGACTTCTAGGTTTAGATCACGCATAATAAACTGTTGTAGTTGCTTAAATTCAATGTTATTTTGCTGCTGTTCGGCCACTAGTTCCTGTCAATTTCGAAGCACGTTTAGCATGTCTTAATTGTTTAGATTTGCTGTTGTATTCGCTGCTGTTCGTGTTTAATTTCCGTCAATTTTGAAGCACGTTTAGCATGTTTAATTGCTTAATATTCGCTATTACTTCACTGCTGTTCCGCAGTTTGATTTCATCAATTTAGAAGCATGTTTAGCACATTTTAATTGACTAAATTCACTGATGAATTGCTGCTGTTTCGTGGTTCTTTTCTGTCAATTTAGAAGCATGTTCAACACGTTTTAATTGCTTAATATTTGCTATTACTTCACTACTGTTCCGTAGTTTGATTTAATAGAATGTTGTTATTCTTCCGTTAGCTTCCATATAATTCGATGTTCGTTAGTTTAGTTGTTGAAGCATGATTGTATTTCTGTGATGGTTACCATAGTTTAGTTCTTGATAAATTGGATTGTAGTTCAACGATGGCTTGTAGAGATTGATTTCGTGATTGTTTGTATAGATGAATTCTATGGCATCTTGGGTGTTTATTTGCATAGATTGCTTGCTAGAGTCACTAAGTTAAGGGTTCATGGTCTTAGAAACCCTTAGGAAATACCACGGCCGAGTTGGTATTCATGATGTGAGAAGAAGATGATTAATAAAGTATGTAAGGGAATTAGCGACCGGGTTAATGGTTCGGATCTAATCTGTAGACTCGGTAAACCAAATGTAAAACTTCCCGCCCATGGGATTGAAAAGCTTGTCTACTCTAGGGTGTTAGATGCCGAGTTTCCCCCCATTGCCTGCTAGGGTTCTCTAATCTCCCAACTCGATCCACGAGTTATAAGATATAATAATGAGTAAAGAACGGTTGGATGGATTCCTTTCCGACATAACCAGTTAGAGGCATTTGTTGTGTTTTGTTTGTTTTTCAATTCCTTACTAAGCCTTTTTAGGCTTACAGTGTCTACTTGTGGTGTAGGTGTTCGTGATCATATGCTTTATTTAAAAGAGAAGCGGTTGATGAGGAATTTATACGGTTGAGCAACATGGTTGGCAAAGTTCAAAACTAAAGGTTAAAGACTTAATGGTAAAGAGCAAAAGACTAAAGAGCAATTAGTTTTGTAATTATAAATGTAATTTAGTTATTTCTAAAATGGTTTATTTAAGCTTCCACTACATTTTCAAGGAAAATGATTTATACTCATATATATTCATGGTTTAAGTAACGATTATAAGAGAGAATTTGACGGTTTGGTTTTTAGAAGAACACTCTGATTTCATTTAATAGCAATTTAAGTTATTATTATAAAAGTTTTAAATTTATCGCATTGTTAAAAAGAAAAGAAAAACCGGGTCGTCACATATTTTATATCATTGCGCATACCAAACTAAAACACCTCAGCGGCCAATCTTTGAAAAGTTTTAGAAACTCCTACATGCCCACCCATTGGACTCGTATGAAATAATTCCAAAATTTGTTGCAAAGAAGTAGAATACTGAGATATAACCTTTCTATGTTTGAAAAATAGTTGACCATGTGAAAGAGTAAAACCAGATTTGGAACATCCTTGGTTCAAGAGCTCTTCCTTTATTAATTTTAATTTAGGATCAGTATTAACTTCTTGGTCTAATTTCGCAAAATCAACAATTCCTGATCAAACTAATATGAGCAATGCAGCTTCTAACATAGTTATGCCATCTCTTCTTGATAATGCATCAGCCACCTGATTTTCAGCACCCGGCTTATATTGGACCTCAAAATCGTATCCCAATAATTTAGTAAGCCATTTTTGCTGTTCAATGGCCACCATACGTTGATCTAATAAAAACTTGAGACTTTTTTATCTGTTCGAACAATAAAATGACGTCCCAATAAATATGGCCTCCATTTTTGTATAGTTAAGACAATAGCCATCAATTCGCGTTCATACATTGATTTAAGCTGCTTTTGCTTAGATAATTGTTGACTGAAATAAGCGATTGGTTGTTGTTTTTGCAGCAATACTGTGCCTATTCCTGTACCAGAAGCATCGGTTTCTACCACAAAAATCTCATCAAAGTTTGGAAGTGCTAAAACTGGTAATGTAGTCATCGCTGTTTTTAACTTTTGGAATGTCGTCTCAGCCTCATTGGTCCAACAAAAATTATCTTTTTTAAGTTGTTATGTGAGTGGTAAAGCAATACTTCCATACCCTGAAACAAATTTGCGATAATATCCGGGTAAACCCAAAAATCCTCATAGTTGACTAATAGTAGTTGGAGACTTCCAATCCACAATTGCAACGATTTTCTTTTGATCAGCAGCCACACCATCTTTAGAAATTACATAACTCAAGTACTCCAATTCATGAGTAATAAACAAACATTTTTTTTATTGGCATAAAGTTGATGCTCAAATAACGTTTGTAACGTCAATGTCACATGATTCAAATGATCTGCAAAAGTCTTACTATAGATCAATATATCATCAAAAAAATACCAAAATGAATTTCCTCAAGTATGGCCGAAATACCTTGTTCATCAAAGTTTGAAATGTAGATGGAGAATTAGTTAATCCGAATGGAATAACTAGAAATTCATAATGACCTTCATGCGTACAGAATGTCATTTTTGGTACATCTTCGTTCCTCATGCGTATTTGGTGATAACCGGATTTCAAATCTAATTTTGTAAAAATCGTTGCCCCACTCAGATCTTCCACCAATTCATCAATTATCAAAATGGGAAAACGATCTTTAAGAATCTCCTTGTTTAAAGCTCGGTAATCTACACAAAATCGCCAACTATTATTATTATTTTTTAACAAGGATACTTGGGCTCGAAAATGGACTAAAACTAGGTTGAATGATTCCTGCTTCCAACATTTCATGTACCAATTTCTCAATTCCATTCTTTGGAGGTAATGCTGGAGAGGCATATGAAAAACATGATCAATTTGATGTAACAAATCAGCTACTTCTTCTTAAAGATTCTCCTTTGTTTGCATTTATTTCATTTTCTTATCAAAAACTTCCACTATAACTCCATTTTTTTTCTTTCCTGACGGCCTTCAACATTGCTTTCATTGAAACTTTTGTTCTACTCAAACTAGCATCCCCTTTTATATGAACTGTCTTATTTCCTAAAACAAATTTCATACTCAACAATTTCTAATTCACAAACATATCTCCGAGAGATTCCAACCAACTCATTCCCAAAATCACTTCAGAATTACCTAACTCAATAGGTAAAAATTCTTCAAGAATTTCCACTTCAGGCAACACTAACAAAAGGTTTTTACATATTCCATCCCCTTTAACAGATTCACCATTTCTTAATTGTATATTGTAATCCATAGAAGGAGTTGTATGCAATTGTAACTCTTCGATCAATTTTTTTGCAATGAAATTATGGGATGCTCCCAAATCAATTAATACAATGACTTTTCTTCCCGTCACAGTACCCCATAACCTCATAGTTCATAGAGTAGTTAAACCAAAAACCGAATTCAATGGAATTTCTATTGGATTTTTAATATTTTCCGCAGTTGCCTCAAAAAACTCTTATGTTGCTTCCATTTCTAACTCACTTTCTTCGTCATCTTGTAAGACCAAAACTTGTAACATTTTCTTTTTACATCTATGTCCCGCTTAAAATTTTTCATCACATCTGAAACAAAAGTCCTTTTTCTCTTCTCATCCTCATTTCAGCTTCCGTCAATTGTCTTGTAATACCCCGACTTTTATATCAGAATTTAAAAAGACAAAATGAATAGTCAATTGGGATATAATTGGATTAGTCGGACGGTACAGGTTAAATTATGTTAGGAAAATAAATAATGAGATTTATTAGGAATAATTAATTAAGGGAAATTAAATAAACGGAAAGATGATGATTTAAGATAAAAGAATAAATAAATTGGAAGAAATAAATTAGGAGAAAAAGGAAGAAAAATTGGTTAAGGAAAAAGGGAAGGGAGTTGAACCGGTTTGGTCTAGGACTTAAATCAAATTGGCCTTCGATCATTTAAGAGAGAGATAGGGAACAGAGAGGGGGGAGAATGATGTGACAAAAGAGAGAGAGAGAGAGAGAGAGAGAGAGAGAGCGAACTCAAGAGAACGCTCGGGCTCAGGATGCTATCTGGTGAACAGATGTGCGTCGGATGGCGACATTTGGTGGCGAACGACTGCGAGCAAGGGCTCGGTGGGGCACCTGTGCTATGGGAACGAAGAACGTCCTTGTTGCGCGAAATTGGTCGTTGTGAACTCCAAACCATGTAAGTCGGTAATTTTGCATTGTGATTTCTCCTTCATGGGCTTCCAGATTGGGAATTTCAACAGTCACAATTGGTGAATCGCTTCGACTAAAAGTGGCAAACGAACGTAATGGCATGGGAGGGTGAACCGCAAACCGTGTGTTCGCGCTGGACCGGACCGGAGCTGGTTTCCTCCAGCTGCTCCTCTAGCAAGTCTTCTATGTGGTGATGGAGCATTGGACCACCCTCCTTGAAGTGGGCAATTATCCTTCAGCCTTGCGTCTGTGGCAGTCTTCTCCTCGGCTATAAAAGAATGGCAGTGATGATGGAATGTAGGGGAAGGATTGGTTCTGCAACTACTCTCGAGTGTGTTTTGGTGACGGGCAACTTGGGTTAGCTGTTTCTCGGGTGTTCCTCCATTCCGTGTTGCAATGGAAGCTATGAGCGTGACGGTAGTGACTGCAGGAGTCAGATGATCTGTGATTGGAAACTTGAGCTGGTTCCCTCGGTTGCGCCTTGGTAAGTTGGGTTTCGTCCCTTGCTATTTGGATATTAGACTTTTGGTTGTGGTAGTTTGATATGGAAATTACTTGATGTGCTTCTGTTAACTATTGTTGAGTGTGTATAAGTTGGATGTTTCTCATTGTTCCTTGGATTAATGCTCTTAAGTGGGAAATAGATCACTGTCTCCTTGATTTGTATTATGTTGGATAATTTGTTGGTATTGTTGGTGTGAAGCTTGTGAAATTTTATATTTTGAATGAGTTATTAGATGTTGGAATATATTGGAATTATGACTCTATTGATAAATATGTTCTGTTCATGGAAGGCAGATTCTGTATGTTAAGTTATTGGTTCTAAAGGAGAGATATATGCTTGTAAAAGTTACATTCGGTATTTCAATAAGTGATAAAGAATTTTACACTAATGAAGAGTTGTTCTGTAGTTCTTTTCAGTATCGTTGAACATAAATGAATAATGTCTTGCATTTCGTTGTTAACTGTGAAGCTTGGATGATTAAGGTTATATGAAGGTGACTTTGTAAATTATGCACTCGATAATTCCATGTTAAGGTAGGAGTTAAATGTTTTTTTACTCTGCTGTGGGAAATAGGATAGTGTGATGGAATACTATTCAGTTTTATGAAGTAAATTCTCTGTATTATCATGTCACATTGATGGAATAAGCTACTATTGTGGGTTGTTGCTAGTTAGTTAAGCATGTCGGATATTGTGAAAATTATATTTGTGAAGTAGTTAAGAAATTAAGTTGAATATGGGAATGTTAAGGCGTTTTAAGTTGTTATGTTCTTCGTCATTGGGTTTTAATTGATGAAGTAAGAATAATGAACTATATGAATGGGGTTGATAATCTGTGGTTTTAATGATGACTTATTGAATGGTTTTGAAGGTACTAAGACGAATGACATAATCGCATTGAAGACTCCAAGTAAGTTGATACTTACTGTGTTTTGGTCTTCGGACTCTACATCGCAAGAGTTAAGATTGCATGCTATGTGTTCTTTTAATGATATGTTTATTAGACATTTATATGATCATATATGACTGTATGTATTCACAAGCATACCGCATGCCATACCTAATATATGTATATAGGCGTGTGGGGGTTTGGGAGATCGGTGACATTCCATAGGTAGGATACTCCCACATAGGGAGCAGTGAGATGTGAGTTAGCTACGTCGAATCTAGGGCTCACCTTTCTCCTGTTCTGAAATCCCCAACGTCTTTAACAAAAGTGAGGGTATCGGCATGTGGAACACCCCCGATGGATATATCTCCTTGTCGGAGTGACTGGTTAGGCCACATGACCTTAGGGAGTATTCCACCTTGACTTCCAGAAGAGATACGGTTCTCTTATGTAATGCATTGTATGATCATGCATCACATCTGCATTTCATTTTATTCTATCACTTACTGAGCGTTAGATTCATTAGTTATGTCTTGTGATGTAGGTATGTACGAGCAACAGGAGAACAAGTCAAAAAGGAATTGCACGGGTGGATCTTGTGGCTGGCTGGGCTAAGGAATTAAATGGAAATTATTTGTAAAAGGGTTTGTAAATCACTTGATATTCTTTAACGCTTTATTTTAATTCCGTTACATTTCATAAAAGGATTTTATTATTTATGCTGCAATTGATAAGTGTTTTAAGTAAAGAGTTTTAACAATCAGGTTTCATAAAAGAAGAATACTCTGATGTTTATATGAAAAGAAAAGTTTTAAATTTCACGCGATTTTAAAGTAACTAAAAATCGGGTCGTTATATGGCTTCTATTCGTTTTCATATTTTTTTTGTTTTGCCAAAAATGCAGTATGATCTGAAGAAAAATTTCTATTAACCATAGGAGCTGCCCAATTTCTATTAATTAAAGGTGCTGTCCAATTCTGTTTAGATGCACTCCGTAACCTATCAGATTTTTCCATATTTATAAGCTCCATTCTATCTTCCACAATTTGCACAACTTTCAACAAATCCAGAAGACCATTTGGCCTCATCAATTTAATATCACTTTTCACCTCATTTTTTAACCTATTATAAAAAGCACAAAATAATATGTCATCAGGAATACCCATTAAACCTAAAGCAATAAACTCAAATTGAGTCATGTATTCTTCGATGGTACCTTGTTGCTTCAGAGTCAACAATCTATCGCAGCCAGATCCACTGCGAACTTCGCCGAATCGTTCCAGCAACCTATTCTTGAGAATTATCCAATAGCGAAATGGTCGCACGCCACTTTCCCACTGAAACCAAGCCAGTGCCGGTCCTTCAAAGCAAACAATGGTGGCTTCCAACTTCTCCGATTCGGTTAATCGATTGACGTTGAAATACCTTTAAGCCCTAAACGCCCACCCTTTAGGATCATTGCCGCTAAACGCCGGAAACTCCAACTTTCATGGTAGAAAATACTTCACATCCGAATATCTGGTTTCTTCAGTTCGCATGTGTCTCTCGGCCGCCGAACTAATGGGTCCTTTGTGTGCTTTGGATAAAGGTCGTTCCTCTGTTCTTGCTAATAACTTTGACATTTGTTCTTGTATTACCCGAATATTGTTCTCCATTGCTACCACTTTTTTTAACTCTTCTTTTATTCCCGCAACTTCTTTCTGCCATTCCGCCAAGTTTTCCTTTTGCGATTCTGATCTGGTCATCATTCCTCGTTGCCCAAAATCTGAAAATTGCTCTGATACCAATTTGATAGGAGAAAATATGCTTTATTAAATTCTTGAAAACAACTATCACAACAGTATACTTTTCTTCTACACTTACACAACAAAAAGAATATTCGAGAGTCCCTTTACTCTCCACACAAAACCACACACACTTACAAACCGCTCACCTTTTCTCCTTATTTTTTTCCTTAAAAACTTCCCTATCAAACCTAATAACTGCATATTACAGTTATAGCAATTACATATTTTTACTTAATTTATTTTTTTCTTCTAGTATAAGTAAATCTAAGTATAGATCTATCAGTCTGCAATCCCTCCCAACATTCCAATGTCCTGAATATGGTTTCTCCTAACTACCTCCCTCAATGTCCCTCTCCTTGTATTCTTTAAGCAATAATTAGTTTACTAAAATACCCCCAAATAACTACTACATAATTCTTACTCACTTATTTAATTTTTACGTATGCCATACAAAGAGTGAATAGGAGGCATCTCCCTCCTAACACCCTGTTGAACCACAACCGTCTCTGGTTGGCTCCATGCACAAGTTTAGATTCCCTTCAAATGCACCAGCAAATTTCTCATACCCCATCTTCTTTAACACAAAACCAGATAAACAATTATATGATAAATCCAAATGAGTTAGATCTTTAAAGGCGGTAATGTTATCCCAGATATGACCAGACAAATAATTATGCGAAAAATCCAAGATTCCCAACTTTTGCATCTTCTCAAAATTTGGAACCTAATCCACAAGCGAATTGTACGAGAAATTAATGTACTGAAGACCCTGTTGAGCAAACAAACCATCTGGGATAACTCCATTTAGCAAATTATTTGATAAATCAAGGCTAACTAGTGAGGATAGATCGTAATCAAATTTAACTTCATTTACATCTACAACAAAAGTGGAAATTCCAAAACTCATAGCTTGTGATGAAATAAATGTCATTTTAGACAATCTACTAATATCCCCTCTGTTGTTCAAATTTAAGCTGATGTTGAAGTTAACTTCTGGAATAAAGCTAGAAAAATTGTTTGCAGACAAATCCAGTAGTTGAATTGCCTCAAACTTGAACAGGCAAGAAGGTATATGTCCACTGAACTTGTTGCGACCCAAAGAGAGATACCTTAGATTTGACCATTTGGTTATAACATCATTCAAAGTTCCAGAAAGATTGTTGGAGCTAAAATCTACAATTTCGAGTGATTTACAACCTGCTTGAGTTAGAGGAATCTCACCTGAAATCATATTATAGCTAATATCAAGAATCTTTAAGCTATCTAATGCGTCAAGCTCAAGTTTAATCTCACCAAAGAGCTTATTGTCATTAATTATCAAAGCAAGCAACTGAAAACACCCAACGATGTTCAGTGGAATTGACCCCGATAAATAGTTGAATGAGAAATCAATCACTTGGAGATAAGTTAAATTTCCAATCCCTTCTGAAGTTATCCCCACAAGATAGTTGTGTGCAAGAAACAAAGCCTACAAGCTTCTCAATTCAGTAACCTTCATCGGGATTTCACCAGTGAAATGATTATTAGGCAGATCAAGAAGAAGAAGCCCAGATTTTTTTGATGATTCATAAATTTTTTCAGGAAGAGGACCAAATAGTTCATTCTTACTCAAGTCGAAAACAAGAAGATTCTTTGAAAATAGAAGTCAAGGAGATATCTTGTAAGCCAAGAGATTGAACGACAAATTTAGATGTACCAATTCTTGAAGATCAACTATACATGAAGGAATTCCACCATAAAAGAGAATTGTTAGCTAAGTTTAACACAGTAAGTAATTTGGCAAAGACTGAAAAAAAAAGGCTAAGTACCCGAAAATTGATTGGATCCAAAGTTAAGGAAGATCAAAGACTGGTGCAAATCTTGAAGATTTCTGCTCAAAATATTATTTTGAAGATCCAAGTACTTCAAAAATTTCAAATACAACAAGCTTTTAGGGATTTCCACCATAAGCATATTGAAGCCCAGCTCAAGCTTTTCCAATTTAGATGAGAAATTCCCAATCCAAAAGGGAAGAGATCCTTCCAAATACTGGTTTCCAGTCAAAACAAGCTTCTTCAAGTTTACAAGCCTAGTGAATGATTCAGGCACTACGCCATTCAACTGATTATAACATAGATCAAATGGTTCTAAATTAAGCAAATTCCCAAAACATGGTGGAATAATGGATGAAAAATTGTTCTTAGACATGACTAAGACCTCAAGAAATGAAAGCTTGCACAAAATTGAAGAAAATTTCTCGAACAAATTCATATTTCTGAGCTTGAGGGAAATGACTCGACTATATCAGTTTTCACAAACGATTCTTGTCCAGTAAGTGCAATTAGTTCCAACCCAACTTGACAAATTCTGGTTTGGATCTTGAAGCTATGATTTGACCAACAGAAGTAAGTTTCTATAACACGGGGAAGGATTTGCATACAGCTACACAAACCAAAAAACAACAAAAACTCCTAGTTTAAGAGACTTGGAGTGGAAAAAAGCTAAAATCCACGTTCTCTCCTTTTTTAGGCAATAACTACTAACAAGGGTTCATATCAAAAACCCACTTTCTCTAAGCAGACAATAAGCTTGAAGGATGGAGAAATGTGAAATGCTAATGCCAAATTCGAAAGGATTGGGGTGAAAACATTATCTAGCATAGAGATCGTGAAAGAGAAAGAGGGAGAGAGCTGCTGTCATTGATAAGGATGGAGCAAAGCTGCAAACAGGAGACTAATGGATTTTTTCCTTATACCCATGGTGGCCTACACAGAAAACAGAGATTCTCATTCTCCTCTTTCTTCTTTGGTTTGTAAAAGCAGCCCTATAAAGTGGAAAAAACAACCCTTCAATTCCTCCATCTCTCGCTCTCTCTCTAAAAAGCTTCCATTCCAATGTTACTCTTTCTCTTTCTATCCTCTTTGACAACCAAAGGCAATTGGGCCACCATCAGTCTCATTCCTCTGCGGCACGTAGCCGTAACTCCCTCTTGAAGTGTGGATATCACATGTCTGACTACAAAAATGAGACGGCATTCTCTTTCGCTCATTGAATGCTCCTTACTTCCTAGTATCCTTTTAATTAATTATATATTTATCTTATCTTCCTTTATAATTCGACCATTTTATTCTCATCTTTATCTCCAACTTCTTCATTCTCTCTTGCTTGTTGATTTTTTATTTTTGGCTCTACATCTTGTCCTACCTCAGGTAACCTACAAATTATAACCATAATTTAATGTTCATGAATACTCGTGTTGTTTGAATTTTTCATAATAAATTACAGTTTACAAAAATTAACTAGGATAAAACAATAGTTAACGGGGCTAAGTATAGATGTTTATGAGTAGAGTTTCCTCTATAAATATAATTATGTAAATCCATGGACAATAGTTTCTTCAAGGAAATCCAGAATCTAGCTAATGACTACAATGGTAATATTTAACTCCTAATTTTGAGTGACTTTATGGAGTATACCTTCTTAATGTTAGATTATTTTAATAATCTATTAAAGTAGTTCATGTTAATTAAATGATATTGACTTAGTATTAATGTGCTTAATGTGATGGTTGTTAAGCATAAAAGAAATTAAGTTAATTGAGTTTTAATTCCCTCTCCTTAACCATATTAAAGTGTATAGAGTATGGTTGAAGAGGTATGAATAAAGAAACATAATTAAAAGGATATTTAAGTAAAATCCTTTGTAAGGTTGTCTATTCTATTCTTAATAGAAAATTTGTAAGTAGTTTTAAGAGAAGAGAGATAATCAAAAGATTAGATCTATCTTTGAATGACAACCAAATATAAAGGCTCTTTTGATTATCAAAGAGGCAATAACAGAGAAAGGATTTGGTGACAAAAAGTTCGATATCAGAATCATCAACAAAAGCTTTTATCATGGATCAATGTTGGTATTACAGAATTCTTTATCCGAAATTATAGAAAAAGAATTGGTTAAATCAACAACGTTAAATATGAAACGTAATGATTGTAAGTATTGAATATAGAAAATACTAACAATTGGTATTTGAGCGAGGTTGTTAAAACATATTGATTGACCATGTATAATTAATTGGATTTCGTTTGAAACAAAAGTTAAGGTTTTCGTAAATTTTATGAATATAATGAAAGGATTTTGTTTGAAACAAAAATTAGGGTTTTGTAAATTTTATATATATAGAGAATCGATCGATGAAAGAATTAATCGATTACTCAAAAATTTTGGAGAAAATTTATTTCGAAAGAATCTATGAAAGTTTCATTCACGGACGCTCGTGGTCGCTTGCGGACAGGAACGTTTACAATCTGTAATTTTTATGTCATATTAAGGACGTCCGTTATTGCATAAAGGACTTCCATCATCACCTATTTACAACTTAAGGACGTCCGTCCTGGATCAAGGACGTCTGTTAAAGCCCAAAGAATATTTGCAGATTTTATAATGCATTCTAAATGTATTATGAATGTTATAAATTAAAGTTTACTCAATTAAATATTGTTGTACAGAAACTTAGTAGTCACCAAAGTGACCTAGTTTGAAATGATCAATGTTAAATTGTATGATTCAATTATTGTGATGTTATTGAAAGGAAATTATTGATTATAATCTAGTAGGTCACCCAAAGGTGGACCAATGTTTATAGTTAATAATATTAAAATGATATTTACATATTTGATTAATATGTTTAAATATTCAAAGATAATAAACATGTTACATTAAATATGTTTATGAGTCTATTAAAGTTTATGTTATAACATCAATGCTTGCTTATTTTTTAAGGATTACCTAAAGGTGAACTTAAAGAAGTAAAATTATGTTTATCTGAATCTCATTATGTTACTCAAAACATTAATGTGTGAATATGTATTGTATTTTGTAGCTTCTGTTAATTTGTTCGCTTCGGACAATGCTTTACTCAAGTTCAATGGTCTGAACTATGCTGATTGGTCTGAACAAATTCAGTTTCATCTGGGTGTATTGGATTTAGACTTGGCATTGATTTGTTATAGACCATCAGCTATTAATGAGACTTGCACGGAAGCTGACAAGTCATACATTGAGACTTGGGAACAGTCTAATAGGATGTGTTTGAGCTTGATGAAGATGACGATGGCTAAAAATGTTAAGCCATCGATGCCAAAGACGAATGATGCAAAGGACTTCATGTCAAAAATTAAAGAATACTCCCAATCAGACATTACAGATAAGTCCATTGTGGGGAGCCTGATGAGTGAGTTGATGACTAAGAAATTTGATTGGTCACAACTCATTCATGATCATGTAACAAGCATAGCCAATTTGGCAGCAAAGCTGAAAAACTTTGGCTATGGATGTAAGTGAATCATTTTTTGTTCAATTTATCATCAACTCTCTTCCCCTTGAGTTTGACCAGTTCCAGGTGAATCATAACACCATTAAGCCATGTTGGTTCAAGAAGAAGGGAAGTTGAAGAAAATGAAAGACCATACCGTTAATCTAACGTTTCAGAAGGAAGCCAATAGTAGCAAAGGAAAGCCAAGTAGAAATAACCAAAAGAAGGGAAAATGCCCATTAAATGTTAATGCATGACAATTCTGAAAAGAGGTTAAATGTTAGTTTTGTAACAAAGTTGGACATAACAAGAAAGATTGTCCGAAAAGGAAAGCTTGGTTCGGAAAGAAAGGTACTCCATTTGTTTCAGTATGTTTTGAATCAAATATTATAGAAATACCTAATAATACTTGGTAGTTAGATTCTGAAGCTACTATTCATGTGTCACATATTACGCAAGGATTTCTTTCGATCCAGCCCATAAACGGGATTGAAAAGTTCTTGTATATGGGAAACATAATAGAAGGAATTGAGACGTATAGATTGATCCTAGATACTGATTGTCAACTGAATCTAGAAGAGTGTCTCCATGTTCCTGAATGTGCTAGAAATTTAGTTTCTGTTGCAAAGTTGGACGATGTAGGTTTTAATTTTAAGATTGGTAATGATGTTTTTTCATTATACAAACAATAATACTATTATGGTTGTGATATTTTGAAAGATGGTTTGTATCGCTTCAATCTTAATATTAAATATATTGAATCTCTGTTTAATGTTGATCATGCGATTGGAATTAAACGTAGTGCAACAAATGAAAGTTTTGTTTTTTTATGGCATCAATGTCTAAGTCATATATCTAAAGAAATGATGTTGAGATTAATGAAAAGTAATATTTTACCTCAGATTTTAATGACTGGGACGTGTGTATAGATTGCATTAAAGGAAAGCAAACTAAACACACATCAAAGTATCATGCCATAAGAAGTAGTGAATTTTTAGAATTGACATACACTGACATATGTGGTCCATTAGACACTCCTTCATGGCATGGTGAAGAGTATTTTATCACCTTTATAGATGACTTCTCACGATATGGTTATTGTGTCTACTGCAAGAAAAGTCTCAAGTAATGAATGTTATAGAAGTGTTCATCAATGAAGTGGAAAGACAGTTAGATAGAAAAGTAAAGGTGGTGAGGTCTGATAAAGGTGGTAAATATTACGAAACATTTGATGAAAATGGACAACATAATGGTCCATTTGCAAGGTTTCTCGAAAGTCGAGGCATTTGTGCATAGTATACAATGTCAGGAACACCACAACAAAATGGTGTATCTGAAAGATGGAATTGTACTCTGACAGGATCCCAGAAACAAATGGAGAGCCTTAATGAAATCTGTCCTGGAAAATTGTGTTTCGACGAGCTAGCATTAATCAATCAGCTTTAACTCCCAAATTATGCGTGAACTTAAACTGAAACTTCGCAGGGATATTCTCAACACAATTACACTAATTGTGTCAAAAATTCATATAGAAAACCACTCTAGTTCAAGAGTTATGCCCCAATTACCAATGTTCCAAAAACTGTTTTTATACAGGGCAGATTTACCTACGAGTATTCAAAACGGAATAACTCGAGTTGCATACATCAAATGAAGCTCAATTTTGGAGGGTAGCTCCCTGACTCAATCTCGAATATATCTCTAGAAGACGTCAATCAGAAAAGAACGACGCAAATACCTCAAACAGAAGCCCTAATCAGCGCTAAAATCATTCCAGCAATAAAACAGATTCAGTGCTACAATACTAATCCAACAAGATCTTCCTCCAAATCAATAATCCACAAAGATTACAACGAATAAATACTCAATCATCAGAATGTTGGGGCATCCAAATACTGAAGAAATAACAAAGAAAACCTTCAAGAATCGTGAGTAGCTTCAATGGAGTCCGCGGACCTCCTAGTGAGAGGGGCGACTTTGTGGTTGGCCGAAACACCAACACTCTCCAAGGTTTGGAAACTTCTTTTATCTCCACTTTACAATCCTTACCTCGAAGACAAGGAATTGGAAGAGACAATATCCCAAGGATTGCAAGGTTGAGAAGCTTCAAGAAATCCTTGCTTGGGTGATGGAGGAGGACGGCGCTAATGGAGAGGGGAGGCTGTGGCAATGCTTCACAAGAAACACTTTGTTTTTCTTCAATTCCAAAACTCCTCCATTCGACCAAGGGAGGGTGTTTTAACCCTAAGGATTACAAAATAGGTCAAAGACCAAAATACCCCTAATGTCGAAAATTCGGCATGAGGGTACGGTTTTCATGCAAACCGCACACCTCTCTAGCATCTCACAAAACATTAAAAGAAACCAAATAAAATTGATGTCCATAATACTTTTTCTACTAAATCAAAAACAAAACCATAAATAATACTTGTAGTCTTCATATCACCACGCTTCATAGAAAATGTGAAATTCGACTTAGGTTGGTGGTGCACACTCCCATGAGATCAAATGATAAGGAACTCCTTTACCGTCTTGTGATACATCTTCCAAGGACTCCCACAACTTGGTATTACCTGCAAAATAGAAACTAGTTAGGAAAGCAATGAGTTTCTTGGCTCGACTCCGTGTGATAGGGCCTTGGGGCACATCATCCTCCCCGGGTGATTGAGGATTTGACCTCAAATCCACAGACTGCCCCGATCTATTTCCATTAGAGAACTCGTCCTCGCCATGATATGGTGATAAGTCCTGAACGTTGAAAGTGTTCGAAACTCCATAGTCCTTAGGTAACTCGATCCGATACGCATTATTATTGATACGCTCCAATACTTTAAAGGGACCATCAGCCCTCGGCAAGAGCTTGCACTTACGATAATTAGGAAATCTATCTTTCCGAAGATGCAACCAAACAAGATCACCCACTTCGAAAATAACTTCCTTTCGCCCCCGATTTGCTAGCCTGGCATATTCCAAAATTTTTTTCTCAATACTTTTCCGGACTTCTTCATGTAATTGTTTTACTCGTTCGGCCTTCACAGCTCCATCTTCACTAATATAATCAGTCACTGGAAGTGGTAAGAGATCCATAGGTGTAAGGGGATTGAATCCATATACTACCTCAAATGGTGTATGTTGAGTAGATCCATGTACACTCCGGTTGTACGCAAACTCCACATAAGGCAACTGTAAATCCCAATCTGTTAGTCTTTTACTGAGCACCGATCTTAGCAACGCTCCCAATGTACGATTAACTACCTCGGTTTTCCCGTCGGTCTGGGGATGGAATGAAGTGCTAAAGAATAACTTAGTACCCAGTTTCCTCCATAAAGTTTTCCAAAAAGAACTTAAGAATTTTGTATCCCGATCTGACACAATAGAGCGTGGAACCCCATGCAATCGAATAATCTCCTTGAAGAATAAGTCAGCTATATGCGAGGCATCATCGGTTTTGTGATAGGCAATAAAATGACCCATTTTAGAGAATCGGTCCACAACCACCATTATAGAATCTTTGGCTCGAGGAGTTCGAGGAATCCCTAGAATGAAATCGACATTGATTTCCACCCAAGGATGAGTGGCCACAGGAAGCGGCATATAAAGACCTTGCTGCAGGACTCGAATTTTTGCTTTCTTACAAACAATACATCGATCTACAATCCTCTGCACGTCACGACGCAAATGAGGCCAGTGGAAATGCTTTTGAATGGCTTCAATAGTTTTCTTACTGCCGAAATGTCCTGCTAATCCGCCACTGTGAGCTTCAAGGATTAAAGATTCCCGAAGACTGCATATAGGAATACACAACTTGCCAATTTTAAAAAGAAAACCATCCTCCAAGAAAAATGGAAACTCTAGTTTGCAAGGTTTCTCGAAAGTCGAGGCATTTGTACATAGTATACAATGTCAGGAACACCACAACAAAATGGTGTATCTGAAAGATAGAATTGTACTCTTATCGAAATGGTTAGGAGTATGATGAATTATAGTAATGTCCCTTTTATCATTGTGGATGCACAGTTTAAAGACTGCTGCATATTTGCTGAATAGGGTTCCCAGTAAGACAGTTCCTAAGACACCTTATGAACTGTGGATGGGAAAGAAACTTAGTTTGAGACATATCCATGTTTGAGGTTGTCCAGCAGAAGTAAAGATTTATAATCCACATGAAAAGAAGCTCGATGCAAGAATCATCAGTGGTTACTTCATTGGCTATCCAGAAAAGTGAAAAGGGTACATATTTTAATGTCCATATCATAGTACAAGAATAGTTGAGTCTGGAAATGCTCGATTCATTAAGAATGACAAGTTCAGTGGGAGTGATGAATCACGAAAGGTGAATATTCAAGAGAATCGGGTGGAGGAAACAACACCTCAAATTTCTCATCAAGTTGTTGTTCCTTTTGTTATATCACAATCTAACAACATATGAATATTCAAACCATGCAAGATGAACATGTCAATGATGAGTCTATTAATGATGGTCAAGTTATAAATGAACAATCACAAGAAATAGAATTGGGAAGGTTTGTAAGGCAGAAAAGACCAACAATTTCTTATGATTATGTGATTTATTCACTTGAAGAGGAATGTAACTTGAGTAACGATAAAGATCCCTACTCATTCAATTAAGTCATAGAATGTAATAATTCTAAAAAGTGATTGAATGCTATGAAAGAAGAGTTGAAATCGATGGATGACAATAAAGTCTGAGAGCTTGTAAAGTTACCTGAAGGTTTAAAACGAGTCGATTGTAAGTGGGTTTTCAAAACCAAACGTGACTCGAAAGATAACATCGAAAGGTAAAAGGCTAGACTTGTCGCCAAAGGTTATACTCAGAAAGACGGCATTGACTATAAAGAGACATTCTCTCCAGTTTCAAAGAATGACTGTTTAAGAATAGTTATGGCTTTGGTAGCTCATTATGATTTAGAGCTTCACCAAATGAATGTAAAGACCATCTTTCTTAATGGTGACTTAGAGGAAGAAGTGTATATGGATTAACTAGAAGGGTTTTCATTTCTTGGAAATGAAAAGTTAGTGTGTAAATTGAAGAAGTCAATTTATAGATTAAAACAAATTTCTAGACAATGGTATATTAAGTTTAACAATACTATTACGTCGTACGATTTTATAGAGAACACTGTTGATCGGTGTATCTATATGAAGGTCAATAGGAGTAAGTTTAGTACCCTAGTATTGTATGTTGACCATATTTTTCTTATTGCAAATGATAAAGGAATGTTATATGATGTGAAAGACTTTCTCTCTAAGAATTTTGAAATAAAAGATATGGGTGAGACATCTTATATGATTGGAACAAAAATATTCTGTGACAGATAAAAGGGATTACTAGGATTGTCTCAAAAAAGATATGTCGATCAAATTCTAGACAGATTCAGAATGGATAAGTGTTCCGCTGGTGTAGCTCCAATTCAGAAAGGGGATAAATTTAGTGAAATGCAATGTTCGAAAAGTGATTTGGAATGTAAAGCAATGTAATCTATTCCATATGCATCAGATGTATGCTCAGACATGTACTAGGTTAGACATCAATTTTGCAATAGAGATGTTGGACTGATATCAAAATAATCCAGGAATAGATCACTGGAAAGTTGCAAATAAAGTACTTAGGTACTTGCAAGGAACATATGACTACATGCTCACATACAGAAAATCAAGTCATCTTGAAGTAATGGAATACTCGGATTCAGATTATGCCAGATGTGTAGACTCGAGGAAATTTACATTTGGTTATGTGTTTCTATTAACGAAGGAGCCGTATCATAGAAAAGTGGAAAGCAGCCTTCGATTGCTACTTCCACAATAGAGGCAGAATTTGTGGCGTGTTTTGAGGCCACGATTCAAGTATTGTGGTTGCGGAACTTAATTCGGGGTCTAGGTATGGTCGACAGTATAGATAGACAGCTAAAACTTTATTGTGATAATTTCGCAACTATTTTTTTCTCAAAGAATGACAAGTACTCGAAAGGTGCAAAACACATGGATTTAAAGTACTTGTCAGTCAAAGAAGAAGTACAAAAACAAACGGTGTGCATTGAACATATAAGTACAAGTTTAATGATAGCGGATCCATTAACGAAAGGATTGCCACTCAAAACCTTTAAAGAACATGTTGTAAGGATGAGTTTAAGTGACAAGTCCTTATTTATGTGATTGTAATGGTATAACTTGTATCTTATGACACCTATAAATTCATTAAGTAATTGTTTTTTGTATGTATGTTTATTATTCATATTATAGTGTAGACAATTATTGTTGTTATGAATAATATGTGAAACTTTATGAAAAGTTAAGTTGAAAGGTATATAATGTTCATTAATTAAAGAATTAATGAATTGTATTAATTTGTGATACATGAAAAAAATCATGTCGTCATTATAGACTTGTGTCTGTCATGATCTGATTATGCAATTTATTGATCTGATTATGCAATTCATTATGAAAAGAAAACTTGATAAATTCACATTATAGTTCACTATAATATTTGATTGTGAATTCAAAATTTGACAGTTGAAAAGTGATAGCTGAAAATCGATTTTATATTAAAGTTTATAACATGGCCCAAGTGGGAGATTGTTAGATTATTTTAATAATCTATTAAAGTGGTTCATATTAATTAAATGATATTGACTTAATATTAATGTGCTTAATATGATGGTTGTTAAGGATAAAGGAAATTAAGTTAATTGAGTTTTAATTCCCTCTCATAGACCTTATTAAAGTATATCGAGTATGATTGAAGATGTATGAATAAAGAAACATAATTAAAAGGGTATTTAAATAAAATTCTTTGTAAGATTGTCTATTTTATTCTTAATAGAAAAACTATAAGTAGTTTTAAGAGAAGGGAGATAATCAAAAAATTAGATGTACCTCTGAACGACAACCAAACTTAAAGACTTTCTTGATCATCAAAGAGGCAATAACAGAAAAAGGATCAAAGCGACAAAAAATTTGATATCAAAATCATCAACAAAAGCTTTTATCAGAAATCAAAATTAATATTACAGAATTCTTTATTTGAAATTATAGAAAATAAATTGGTTCAATCAACAACATTAATTATGAAAAGTAAAGATAGAAAGCAATGAATATAGAAAATACTAACACTTAAACATCCTATAAACCCTGCAATTTGAGAAACTTTGAGTAAACTCCATTCTCCGCTTCCATCAACGATGAATGAGAGCCCATCTCCACAATCTCACCTCCGTCCATAACAACAATGGTGTCTGAGTTTATCACAGTGGATAACCTATGAGCCACCATTATCTCTGTTCTTCTTCCCAGCAAAGCTTTCGCCACTGTTTGTTCAGATTCCGAATCCAGTGCACTTGTTGCTTCGTCTAACAGCAAAATCGCTGGTTTTTTTAATAGAGTTCTAGCTATGGCTATTCTCTGCTTTTGCCCGCCTGAAAGTTGACACCCTTTCTCGCCAACAACTGTGTTGTACCCTTCCGGTAGGGTGCTGATGAATTCGTGTATGTTTGCTTCCTTCGAAACCTCCATTATTTCAGCTTCGGAAGCTCGGTCGTTTCCGTAACGGATGTTGTCTCTAATGGAGGTGCTGAAAAGAAGCGGCTCTTGCTGCACAAATCCTATCTGTGATCTTAAATTTCTGAGATTGTACTCTTTTATGTCTTTGTCATCAATGAGAATTTTCCCCTGTTTAGGATCATAAAATCTCAGTAGAAGAGATAGAACTGAGGATTTTCCAGCACCACTCGGCCCGACTAGAGCGATTCTAGATCCAGCTTCAATTAGTAAACTGAAGTTCGAAAGAACAGCCACCTCCAGCCTCGATGGGTATTTGAATACAATCTTCTGAAATTCTACTCTACCTTTGATGCTACAAAGATCAGAAACTTCAGGCGTGTTTGGCTCTATTTCTGTTTTCCTGTCAAGTATTTGAAATGAAGGTCTCAAAACGTTAATGGCTGCCATAACAGTAGGAATCAGCGTCCATAACTCAGTTATCGAAGGAACTGTGAGAGAGAAAATTTGATAAGATCTTATCCCATTTTCAAACGAAGCTTGTTTTCGATGAATTAAAACAGCTGTGTACCATAAAGCGGCAGCATGAGCAATGTTCCATAAGCACAAAGACAAGCCTTGAATAAAACCATATTTTAAACTCTCTATCTTTCTCTTCCTCTTTGGGATCTCCAACAATATAATCGCTTTCTTGATCAATTCCTCTTCATGGCAGAAAGATGCTATTGTTCTTATGTTAGTCGCAGACTCAGAGGCGATAGAAATGAGCTTGGAATACGCAGAAGAAGAATAGGCGGAAAATCCTTCTGCAGATTTGGCTTGAATCAGACCACCAATGAAGTGGCAAGGCATCACAGCCCATGCCACCAAAGCCATTCTCCAATTTACGATGATACTAACAACAGTGGCAATAAGTATTGAAGATATGCATTGGACAATAACAGCCATTCGATCCGATATCACCATTTTAACCATTGACGTATCATTCATGATGTGAGAAGTAAGCAAAGCAGTATTGTTTTCAGATTTTTCAAACCAAGCCACTTCGTTTTGAAGAACAGCTGCAATATATTATGGAATTGATTATGATAAATCAAATCAACAAACTGAATTATGCTATGATTGTGATGAATCAAAATAATTACCTGTGTAGAGTGCTCCTCTGACGGATTTCAATGCCTTCTCGCCCACCACGCCGAAGAAGTAATGCTGTAATGTGAGAGTACAAAACATGAGAAATCCAATAAGAGAAAAGGCAAGCGAATACCATCCGACTTTCCGTACTGCGTTTTGCTCGTAATATGTAACCCCTATTGTTATGATGAAGAATCCAAAGACGGGCTTTGAGATTCCCGAGATAGCTGCTGCTAAAGAGCCAATAATGGTTTTTGTAACATCTCTCTTGCTCAATCCAAACCAGATTCTAAAAAACATAACTTTCTTCTCAGACTCTTCATTTTTACTTGTTTCTTTACATTCCTCATGCCGATCAACATACTCAGATGCAACATTATGTTGGGTTCTTGCAGGTTCAAAAGAGGAGCTTGAACTATGAAGTGGTTTGAGGTTCTGCATGTTAAATAAGTTGCAGTAGAATTCACTAGAGGCTAGCAAGCTCTGATGAGTTCCGGTCTCTGCAACTTTTCCATCTTCAACAACGGCAATAATATCGGCATTAATAATAGTTGATATCCTATGAGCAATTAAGATCACTGTTCTTCCTTGCATTGCCTTTTCAAGGGCATCTTGAACTAGGTTTTCCGATTCAGAATCAAGTGCGCTAGTTGCTTCATCAAGTAAAAGAATTGGAGGATTTTTCAAAAGCGCTCTTGATATCGCGATTCTTTGTTTCTGCCCTCCAGATAACTGTACTCCCCTTTCCCCAACCTAGAAATGTTTTGCCGATTAATAACCATTAATATCATTGGGCAGAATGCTCGAAGAATAAATATATGTAAATTATGCATAAGTGTTACTCAGCGGACCTCTGTGAAGTACTGATTGGGAAGTTGAGAAATAAAAGCATGCGCATTGGCCATCTCCCCAGCGTTCTCTATCTGTTGATCTGTGGCCAATATGTTGCCAACTTTGATATTATCCTTGATGGTGCCAGCAAAGAGATACGGCTCCTGAGAAACTGTTCCTATGTTTTGTCTGAGGAACTTCAAATTCAGATCCTTGATATTGAAGTTGTCAATTAGAATTTCCCCTGCAGATATCGAGTTTGAATGCATTAAGGAATAGTGACTGAAAAAACCAAACAATAATAGAAAAGCTAGCAACCTGTCGAGGGATCATAGAATCTAGATACTAACGAAATTAGCGTGCTCTTGCCGCAACCACTCCTACCAACTAATGCAACTGTCTTCCCAGCCGGAATACATAACGAAAATCCCTGAAGTATCGCCTTTTCTGGACGTGAGGGGTAGGCAAAGCACACTTCATTGATGCTAATCTCACCACGAACAGCCTCAATTACTGTCTTGTCTTGTGCATTATAACTTATTACAGGCTTTCTTTGAATAACTTGAAAAACTTCAAACCCTGCCACCATAGCTTGATTGAAGATTTGCAAATCCGGTGAAGCATACGTGAGTGATCTGCAGTGGAAACAGATTTTTCCTGTAACACACTTAATTATATACTACTTTTGGTCAAAGTTCGTTCAAACTTTCTTACATAGCGCCAAAGAGAATGCTCATTACTGCCGCTATAATATCTCCTCCAGTTGCCCTTTTGGCAGTGATTAAGACAGCACCAATCCACACAATAAGAGCCCAAGAGCAAAATGTCACGGTTTGAAACATTCCAGTTCCAATTCCTTTTATCAAAGCCTCGTCCTTGCCGAGAAGAAGCTGTTTTTCCATGTACTCCGAAAACAGCTTCATTGAACGGGTTTCGCCAACAAAGGCATATACAGTTTTGATTTGAGATATCGTCTGCAAGTTTATGGATAAAGCCTATGATACCCCAAATTTTAGTGAAATGGTAGGTGAAATAGTTTTCTAACCTGTTCCACTAGTGAAGAAGCTTCTGATTGGGAAAGCATTTTAAGGGAAGAAATGGAGCTCAATCGCTTGGTGTAAGTAGCTCCGATCAGAAGAATCAAAGGGACAACCAAAAAAGTGAGCAACACCACTTCCCAGCAGCAAATCGCAGCAATTAAAATTCCAGAAAAGAAAGTCGCCAAGCACGAAAGAAAATGACCGAGCTGCAGTGCAAATTAGGTACACATTTAGAGAAACTCCAGAGCTCAATCTAGCGAAATGAGAGGGAAAAAACCCAACCTTCTCTCCGATTGCATCTTGAATGAGATTGATGTGGGAGCCGATTCCATTGATGATTGTGGAAGGAGTAAAATCAGTATCAAATGCTTGAATGTCTTGGCTAAGAACAGATCGGAGGAAGGCCAATCGGAGACGTAAAGCTTGTCTCTCGCTTGCATACATCCAGCATCCTACCTCTGCAGATTTCGCGCGCTAACAATCTCAAAACCAGCCATCGCATGGAAGCTTGTTTTGAAATTTGAAGCCAATTTTCTCTTTTTCTTTTTTATTTATTTTTTAATAAAAAGTATTTTTCTTATTAAAAAACCAATTTATCCATTTTATATTTTAAAATGAACGTACCAAGTATTCCTGCAGGGAATGTGGCAATCGCCATGTACCACACGAACGGGACAATCTGAAAAATAACACTAAAACAACTTTAATCCTATTACGTCACGTGTCTCACTGCGATATGTAATTAATTCAATTTAATTTAACTCCCAGATGTTGTCGTTGGAAAAACAGAGAGAGGGGGTACCTTATAAAGGGCTTTAACCATGGACTCGGGGTCATTAATATTGTCCCCAAAGGCATTAAGTGCTCTGCCAAGAAGAAGATACCCAATGGGTTGAGCCATTCCATGCACAACAGCTCCTAACCCTCCCAACCCCATTAACGTCCAGTCCAATCCATCTGCAAACCCTAATAGCTTATGAAACGGCACCGTTTCTTCCTTTTTCTTCTTTTGGGCTCCTTCTCTTTCCTCCATTTTCACGCAAAAGTGATAGTGGCAGTTGCAGTAGGTATGAAAAATGCTTGCAAGCCTATATTCAATCTCTATGTATGTATATATAAACCTTAGTGATATAGAAATTATTTACGTAGTACTGTGATGAAAACGATGAGAAAAGAGGAATATTTTGAGGATATGCTTATGATTATGTATTTGGTTTTGTTGGCATGTCAGTGTTTTTGTTGATGAGTAACGTTGGACTATATTCTTTCAGCATATGAACTCAACACATGTCGTAATAATAACAACAATTGGGAAAAACAAATGCTAATCCAAATTATCAGTTTCTCCAGATTTAATTCCAAATTACAAACATTATGTTAGATTAATGTCATCAGATTATGCAAAAGTATTGAAAATGCAAACTAATTAGATCATTTGTGTTATTGAAATTCATCCAAATACCAAACTTCAATATTCTAAAATAGCAAGAAAAATATTTATATTTCTTACATTTAAATTTTTTATTATCATTCAGATCTATCTAGAAAATACCTTTGTCTAATTTCATTATTGGACAAATCTTTCTAATAGAAAACTCATACTTTTTGCTTTTACTAGTTTCCTCTCGAGGGTGGTCACAATTGTGTTCTGTTTTTTAATTAAATTTAGTCTTCATTTTGTAGACTTGAAGTGGTGCACCGAAGTCTTATTTTGTAGAGGAAACAGAAAATAAAATAAATAGCTGAGAAATACTTCTCAAAATTGAGATAATTTTATTGATTGTTAAAAAGGCTCATTCAACTATTATAGATAAAGTCTTTTATAGAGTTTTTTCTATAATAACAAAAAAAAATAATCATAATAGAAAACTAATAATTAAGAAGCTAAATAGTTAAAAATCTAGTTAATTAGGAAACTAAGAAAAATATAAAATCTAAATAAATTAATAAACTAATTAAAATAGGAAACTAATAAAATGGAAAATTATAGTTTGTCTTGCATTAATCTCCTTTTCACGAAGAAAACTCATCCTCAAGTTCTGTAGGTATAAAAAACTCATCCCGGATGAAATATAAATTTTGTATTTATTGTTTCAAAAATTAAGTTTGATATAAATATTATGCCTCACTTATTTAAATCTTGATAGAGATATCAATACTTGTTATAAACAGATCACAAATCTCGAACTCAAAAATAAAGTTTGATTCTTTATGTTGGTAAAATGACTTTAATACTGATTTGCCTCATTCGACGTCTACGATGCTTTGTTGTTGAAAAAAATATATGTTTTTGAGGTGAGACAAGCTCATCATTTTTGTTGATATTGTTAGTTAACTCGCCTAACCCCACATGTCTTGTTCAAAAAATCATCATTAGTTTCACATTTAATATGGTCACATGCTAAAAGCTCTCGCTAGAGGAAGTGATTATCAGATTGGAAGATGTCTAAAGAAACATAATCGCATTTTAAGGTTTAAATCTCATGATTTGATTCTGCAATCATAGGAATTGATGCTGTACAAGATCCATTAGTGGCTGGATGAATGCTTTTCGAGCTTAAGAATGATTGTTGTCTTTCATTGTCATAGGTAGACGTTGATCTCCTTCGTCTGATAAAATTGCTCGCATTGGTTTCCATCTTAAAATTTTCCATTGGTGCCATTTGGGATAATTGTTCAATCTATTTAACGGGAAAAAGGATGTTCGTTCATTAGGGTTAGGTGGTTCACCGAAAAATTCATCAGAGTGATTTATGTCTTCGGAATCGCCTCTACCATCACCCAGAAAACCTCGCTGGGGGTCAAGGAGGTTCGGACGAGGCCAAGACTGGTAGGTGTGAAACTCTTCGATTTCAAGAGCTGCCAAATATCGTTGTCAGAAATCGCAAGTTCTGGGTTTGGCTTCATGCCCTCGAGTTGCGTTCGTGCGAGTTTCAGTTGGAAAAGCATGATCCGTCTCTATGATGTCGCTTTCCAATCCTACGTGAGGCCACCTGTGGTCACTGGCAGTCTCAGGCTGCTATGACTGGTCAGGCTAGCCGTGGTAGTTGACCAAACCAAACGGTCAATCATCATCCTCAGCCACGTTAGGGTTTTTTGTGGAATTTTTTTTGCAGTTTATCTTCCAAGGTTAGTCAAATTTTCACTCTTTGTCTGATTCGCAAAAGCCAAACCTTTGATTTTGACGATTTTATTGATTTTTGTTAATTATCGCACTCATCATCTGCTAAAGATTGCTGAGTTTCGTGAATTTAACTGATCTTCCAAACAGTTTTTTAGAATCGTTGATCAATGATTTCGAACGTTATTCGTTGTCAGTGACTCATTGCCTACTTGAACCTTCTTCAACCATCAGGTCAAGTGAAAATCCTTGCTCTAATTCCAACTTGGTGCAACGAAAATTTTGTTTTGTAATCGAAATAGAAAATAAAATAAGTAATAGAAAAACATTTATCAAAACATAGATAATTTTATTGATGGTCAAAAATTTTCTTCAACTATTACAAATAAATCATTTTATAAATTTTTTTTCAATAAGAACATAAAAGAAAATAATCAACTAATAAATAAGAAATTAAATAATAAAGAAATTAAAAATCTAAATAAAATAAAAAATTAATTAAAATAATTAAATAAAAAGTAATAGAATAAAACATCATGGTTTGATTTCATTAGAAGCTTTCCTCTTCTAATGCTTTCATGATTTACATCTTATATTATATTATATTAAGTAAAAGTGCTCACCATAAACACAATATTTGTAATGATTGTTTAAAATATTACAAAGATGTTTTCATGCTTTCATATACTATTTTAAATAATACATAAATGTGAAAAAATGAATTTAAGTGGTTTACTTTTAGTCACCAGCTTGAAACCAGCTAATTTAAGCAATTTTTAAAATGGTTTTTTTTTCTTAGAAGGTTTTTGACTTCATAGAAAAGTGGTTTCTATTTTATTGGGCTTCTTTTTCCCTTTCTAAATGCACTAATTGTGAAGTGGGGGACCAACAAGGCCCTATCAATTTTTGTGACTAATCAACCACTATATGACACCGCATTATACGTTTCTTGGTTTACTAATGATATATTGGTTTACTAATGATATGCTTAGTGTTAGACAACACACATTTGATATAGGAAGCTACATTGGTTAACTTTAGTCTCATGTGGGTTGATAAAAAACAATTAAAAGAACTACTTTTTTGTTAGTATGTTTTGAAGAAATATTTGATATAAGAGCAAATTATTAGATCATTGGTATCATATTTGTATCTCATATTGTATAAAAAACCACATGATCAACTTTTTAAGTTGCTCAGATACAAGAGATAAACAAGGTAGCATTCAAGAATTAAGAAGATCCATTTTTTTCTAAACCCCTTTTTAGGAAAAATTGGGTCGGCAATCGAGATGTGGTTTCCAGCAACCTTTAGAATAAGGAGCCATCGTTATGGTATATTTTAATAACTCTATGACGCTCCATAAAATTTTGGCCAATGCTTAGGTGATCATATCAGGAGCACAGTGGCACTAACCATTGAGCTCTACAACGTCTCGACTATATAAGCAATACACACATTCGTAGCGACAAGAAGGTCAAGGCTACAGTGTCATGGCCTCAGAGGGGTGGTCAAGTGTTGAGCCAGACACCACCACACCAGAAAGTGAGAGTTCCCAACGTGAGTGCATTTTTATGCACTTTTTGGAGATTTTTCTAGAATGTTTTGAGGTGGACCTATTGTAAAACCCACTATGTATTTATTTATTTTTAAAGAATTTTCTACATAAGATTTTTTGTAGTATTTGAAATCAATTTATTTTGTGTTAACCTAATTATTTGAATCATTAATTTTGTAGCAATGTGTACCATTTTTGGTCTATTTGTAATACACCGATTTTTTTAAGTTGGATAATTATTGGGGTACTACTAGGGACATATTCAGAGCGTTAAGTCTAGGGGTATTCCCAGTAATATTTTTCCTATATACGTAATGTAATCAAATTAGGATATTACGTTGCACATTACATGTCATTTATGACAGGTATTGGTGGGAAAAGTGTTATGGGATAGAAGTTAAATGGGAAAATATGAGAAAAGTGTTGGACTGTGCACTTGCGGATGATTGCGGATGACTTCGCGGACGCTGTTCTTTGTCCGTAAATGTATAGAACGTCATCCCAGCACTTTGGGACGACTCGGGGATGCTGTCTTCATGTCCTAAAGGTCGCCCCTGCCTTTGTTGTCGTTGCGGATGAGGCTAGGGACGCATAAAGTTCATGCGGATTCGGGTGGCCGCGTCCGGGTCGAATCTGTCCAAATTTGGACACCTTCAGACGAGTGCAGACAAGTGCGGATGAGGTGAGGCCTCGTCCGATTTGCCTCTGTCCGATTTTGAGACTCTTTTGGACGCATGCATACGCCATATTGCGTCCGAAGGTCGTCTGCAGACGGTACGGACAGAACGGGGACACTATTCCTCGTTCGAAGCCACGAGTCTGCCTTAGGGATTTTGCTCTTGCGGGCGATTGCGGACGAGACTAATGCGTCGGCACTCATCTGAAAGAGCCCAGTTCTGCGTAATTTTTGGGATTTAGTATCCATTTTCTTGTCGTTTAGTCAATTACGTCTCGCGATTTCTCAACAAGAAATCCTCCCCTCCGCGTAGGCGCTGCCCTCCCCTTGCCCAGCCGACCTCTCCCTTCCCCCTACGTGTGCGCTGTCCCTTTCCCTCCAGGTATTAGCCATTTCTTCTCTCATTTCAGTCCATGTCTTCCCCATTTATGTGAGAGCTTCTCTTCCTGTGAGAGCTCCTCTCCCTCTTCCTGGGTGGGATGGTTCCAGTGAGTGTGTGAGTTTGTGGTTGAGGATGCGTGAGTGTGTGAGTGTGTGATGGAAACGTGATGGAGCTATCCTCGTTGGAGTTGCTGGAGCTGCTGCCATCCGTGAAGGAGCTGGAGTGAGCTGCTATGAGCGGGAGCTGCTGCCGTGTGAGCTGGGAGTTGGAGCTGGAGTTGTTGTTCCTACTTTGTGTATTTAGTGATGGTAAGGATTGGGTGGGTCTGGCAGTTTAAGCCCTACCCACAAGTAGTGTGCATGAGTTGAGTTATGGTTGTTTGATTTTGTCGTTGGCTGCTCTGTTGTCCTTGAATGCGTTATTAGTGTTAATTCCCTGGTTGATTCCTTGACTAGTGATTAGTGTAGAATTGCTTAGTTGTAGAGTTTCGCTTTGTTGATAGTGTAGATTGATTTGTATTTTGTAGATTTCGTTAGCTTTGTGATATTCATTGTTGGTCCTGCAATTAAATGCTTTACTTCATTGTTACTCTGTAGATAATTTCCTTCATATTAGTCGTTCTCTCTGCTGCAAATGCTTGAGTTCTATATTCCCTTAACTATTATGTTCATGTGATTTACATTCTGTTCTTTGTTTATTTTAGTTATTTAAATTCTATTTTTATTGTTAACCATTTTCTTACAAAGCCATAAGGCTTACAATTTATTTGTGGTGTAGGTACTTGCAGGCGAAGGTAGTGCGCAGATTAGAAACAGGGATAAAGGATTTGCATGCGCGAGCTTGTGGTTGGCCAGGCTATGAGAAGTAAGAGTTAAATGGGTTGTAATCAAACACAATATTTAAATTGTTTGGTTTTCATTACTCACTGATTTATTAGTATTTCAAACGAATTTAATTACGCTTCCGCAACGTTTTAAACAAATGATTTTATAACGCTTCCGCACTCTTATTAATTTGATTTTTCATAATGAGTTTAACGAACGGTTAGTAGTGGTTCGGTTTAACGTCGCGCTTTAATTTGTTTTAAAAGCAATTTCAATGGTTTTAACAAAAGCTTTGAAATTCTCGCATTTTCAAGGAATTACGAAAAATCGAGTCGTTACACAATTGATCAAATAGATAAAAATTAGAAGTTACCGCGTGATTTAAAATCTAAAGAAATGATGTTCTATAAATTTGAGTTAGCATGAGTCAAGTTTAAATAACGGTTAGATTTCTAACAAATCATAGTTCAAAAGATTTTATTTAATGATTGCAATATTATATATATTAAATAATTTAAAATATATTATTTTATTTAATAGAAGGAAAAGTTTCTCAGTCATTCCGACAACCTTGAAGAAGGGTATTTCGATGTTAGATTTCGATGTTAGATCCACATTCGTAGCATTCTCAGCTTCGACCTTTGTGAAGGTTTTGTAGTACCAATGTATGCCTAAGAAGGGTGGGGAGGGGTGAATTAGACATTTTAATTTTTTCGTGCGATATTATAATTCTATTCCCTAAGTGTTTGATCACAAATATATATGCAAACAATCACAAATATAAAAACATAAGGGATAGAAAGTTAACACATTTTTTAACGTGGTTCGACCAACCTTGCCTACATATGCACTTTAAGGCTCCCCATTGAAGATTCATTAATCAACTAATCTTCCCGGTTATTGATGATTGAATTTCACAAACGTCAATCAAGCCGTTACAAGACTATTACAAGGTGTCACTTTTTTTCTTTCACTATTCACGAGGTGTCACTCAGTTTTCTTCATTGTTACAGAGCATCACCCTTTTATCTTACTCAAGTAGAAGAAGTGGAAATATTACAATGAAAGATGTAAAGCCTAAGCTCTCCAAATGTAGCTCTCAAGTTTGAAAAAGGGAGAGGTAGACTAAGCACTTAATTTACTGAGAGAAATCGAGTAATAAAATCGGCAGCGTTTTGGTATGATTTTCTTTTCTTATTTCTTCCAATGGCAAGTGCTTCTATATATAAAATAGTCCAACGGTCGACCACCCAACTTGTTCGGTCGACCGCTTCCTAATAGTTGCTAATGTAGCCATTATAATTCTGTCAGTCTGGTTGCCTACTTCTTCCTCTCTGGTCGACCTCTTCTACTTACTTCAAAATAGAGTCTGTTCATTGTCCATTTTTTGGTCGATCGCATATCTTGTTCGGTCAATCGCTTCCCGCTGCTTCAGAATGTGGAGCAATCTATAAAATCTCAGGTTGACAGCATCCATGCCCTGGTCAACAACAATTTGCAATGTTTAACCGAATTGTAGGGAAAAATAGCAAAGAGAGGTGAGTTTTCTCGCCGATTTTCACCAGAAACATCATCCCCGGTCGACCACTGTTCATGTTTGGTCAACCATAGGAGCAAAGTACTTCAAGGTTGGGCTTCCACATCAAGTATCTGGGTGTCTATCACAGACATCTATGGCAGGTATCCAGGACAGTCATCCATGGTTGATATTTGGGCATCCATGCCAGTCGTCCGCGACAAGACCTTGGGTGTCCACGGAGGGGCTGGGCTTCCACTCTAAAAAGTGCTTCGAAACTGCGATTGTTTGTGTCAGGGTCCGGATGACCACTGCAACCTTTAAGGGGAAAATTCTATCACCAAAGAAAAATTTGCGGCCATTTATCGTTTCCTTCCATTTTGGGTTCTTAATTCTAATATAGGATCCATCCTCTATTTTCTCCTTGGGTTTGGATAGGATTTCTACTGTTTGTTCTATTATAGGTTCAGACGATTTCATTGATTTCACGCCGATGGCTAAGTTAGTTGCTCCTACTGATAACAATAGCAGTTGTCATTGAGGTTGGGATGTTATACTGTTTTACATTGCATCATGGTTTCCAAAACTCATATTTTGTGTACTATCACATAAAAAAACTCAATGTGCCCTATCTGACAACATGAGTATTTTTATACTATACATACACATGTTTTCCACGTTTATTTTATGCGTGCATGGTACTTTAACTCATGGATGAATTTTCCTATTGTCTTTTACACACTCGGTATCAAAATAACATGAGGTTACTCCAGTATACCTTGTCACGATCCAGAGGCAGAGCTAACAGAAATGTCAAATCTGGTGACTCAATCCTCGAAGAGAACCTGACTGCTCAGCCTAAGGTTAGTTGTCAATGGAAGACTTTGTATAATTTCAAGCACAACACAATTAATTTGGGTCAAGGTCCATATAACAATCACAAGAATAATAATGCGGAAATAAATAAAATTTAAAACATTGCTTAATAAATCATGACCATCTAGAATGAAATTATACAAACCCCAAATTAAATAATCTTCCATAGAAAAAACAAATACAACTCAAACACTAAG
The DNA here is from genome assembly GCA_022433065.1 of Begonia loranthoides. Taxonomy (NCBI): domain Eukaryota; kingdom Viridiplantae; phylum Streptophyta; class Magnoliopsida; order Cucurbitales; family Begoniaceae; genus Begonia; species Begonia loranthoides. The sequence goes on along the minus strand of CM039484.1, from coordinate 8,495,792 downwards.
AAGAAAACTCAAACAAGGAAACCCTCCAGCCATAAAGCTCCTAGCCGCTCTTGCCTTTACCTGGAAGAAGGAAGGGGTCGTTGGGACGAGTGACTAACTCAGTAAGAAAATTTATACTATATGTAATGCATGAGAAAACTGATTTTACCTTTCTTTAGAAAAACCATGGTTTAATGCTTCTCATTATCGTACATGGGTTTTCAAGTCATTTTAAAAATCTCTTCACCATTCAATTTAAATCATGCTCCAACAACCACCAATGAGGCTTTTATTAAAACGTGTTGCATCAACTATATTCCAAAAGTAGCCATGCATCATTTTTCATCCAAAAACTGCCTCAGTAAAATAGAAGGGTCACATAAGAACCACTCTAGTGCACAATATAGAAAGGTGGCAGTCCATAGTTGGCAACGCCTCATGAGTCCGAAGGAAAAAGGTGTCTGCAGTCTAAAGACCAGGCGACGACACCGTCCATAAAATCAAGTAACAAATGAGATTGCCGACAAAATATTACTCAGCGGCTAGCTACCTGTTAGATCAAAATTGATAAGGGCTATCGACGAGCATAGCTCCATGACGACACAACCGCCCATCAAATGAAAAAGTACAAGGCAAGTAAAACTTAGTGATTAACAATCTTCAACCCATGTGACAAACTACTCTTGTAATCTCCCAACTTTTTATATCAGATTTTAATTAGAATAATTGGAAAGAAAGTGGATATTTTGGATTTAATTAGATAATTATCGAGATATTACCAAAGACGTGATCATGATCATCAAGCAATAATTGGAATAAATCGGGAATTAAAATTTGGTTGAGAATAATTTAATTAAATGAAGGATTTAATTAAATTATTATAGAGGACTTTAATGTGGTGAAAATGTGATTTAAATTAGTGAATAATTAATATAATGGATTAATTGGATATTAAGTAAAGGATTGGATTAAAGATAAATTAAAATGACGATTTATGGACTGAATCGGTTTAGGTCGACTCGGTCCAAGAATAATGATGTGATTCGGTTTTTAGTCAAATGAATAAGAATAAAATGAGATTTGTTGGATTTGTTTGAGTTGAGGATTATGTACATAATTAATTTGGAGATTAATTAAAGATTGATTGAGGAATTAGAATAAAATGGAGTTGAAGGGAAAGGAGAACCGGTTCACGCGGGTTCGGTTCGTGTGATGGCTGGCGACTCGGCTTTGGAAAGAAAAAGGGATTTTTCCCTTTGGCCTTCAGCCAGTCACGTGAGATAGCGAGAGAGAAAGCAAGGAGACGAAGGAGAGCGAGTGATCGGGTCCAACGAGGCGAACGATGTCCAGGCGACGAATGGCAATGGCGACTCGTCGGGAGCGCAATTGCTAGCAACGCAAAGCTGGGTCTGGTGTGCAAACCCGACGGCAAAGCAAGGATACCGGCGTCAGATCGCAATTTGGCGAGCTCCCACAAGCGTGTATTTTCGGCGACAAGTGAAGTGAGCTGTTTGGTCGATTTTCCTCCTTCTCCTTTGTTCTCTATTGATCGGGCATTGACAGGGAGCAATCTGGCAGTGACGATTTTCACGATTTGCAGGGGCTAGTGCTTTGGCTGAGGGCTGGCGGTTCGCGAACGGCTCGGTTTGATCGGTTTGGGTTGAACCGATTGGCACAAACCTTCCACCTTGGCCCTCCTTTACAGCTGGTTGTTCTGCCAACACTCAATGGGGAACACCTTGCTGGAATCGGGTGAAATATTGAAGAGGAGATAGGATGAATTGAAGATGGTTGTCGAAGCCATAATTGAACTGCAGGAAAATGAAGAGGGTGTCAGGTAAATGAAGGATAAAATGGCAGAAGGAAATTTGAGAATGAGGAGTTCTCTGGAGAGTTGAAGCCGAGAAAGATGCAGGGAAGGAGCTCCTGCTTCGGGTCTGCCTGTCTGTTTGGTGAGGATTCTCCTATGTTATTTTAGTAAATATTCTGTTTTGGGTGTTGTTTTGGATTGTGTTGGCTGATTGTGTGATGGTTTACAGTTTTCATTCTGAATGTTAGTGAGTGAAATGTGACCGTTGAAGTAGAATTATTCTGTAGTGTTGAATGGGTTGATGATTCTGTAATGGTTTAAGTATAGATAAACATTCTATTGGTTGTGTGTGCTACAAGCTATGAGAGCAAGTGAAATGTTTATGTTCTGTTTATGGTAAAGTAACTAGTTTAGAGGAAGATTTTTGGTTTAATAAATATTGGATTTAGCCTTTGTTGGATTCTGAATAAGTTTATTGGATGGAAATAACCTGTTAAGTTATGCTTTTAACTATGTAAATGGGTATTTGACTTTTCATAAATGATTAGTAAAGAAGAAATGTTGGGTTGTGGGAAATGTTGAAGGAAATGGATCTGGATGGGATTTGTTGTGATGACGCCCTTGTTGGATTTCAAATATGTTAGATAGAGACTCTGAATATTGAAATATATGGAAATGCTATATTTGGATAGTGTTATACACGTTGATAATGAAATGTGTTGATTGTGAAGGTGTTAGAAAGAGGAAGAGGATAAGAATGCAGCGCCAGCCTTGCATTAAAGAATTGAGGTAAGAAAATGGGTTGTCTTGGCCAGAGAAGGCCCTACACCCAAGTAAAGTGTGTGTGAGTTAAAGTTAGTGTTGTTGATGCTCTGTAGAAATTGTGACGAATCTGTGAGATTTTCCTTTTGATGCTTAGCTTTGTTTTATGTTACGTTATGTGATAAAAATGCCTAAATAAACGAGGGAATGATGATACGAATGTGGAACGAGTAAATGATAAGTTATTATGTAAGGTATGAAAGTAGTTGAAAGAGTTACATTATGTGATGAAAATGTCTTAGTGAATGAAGGTATGAAAGTGAGCTAAAAGAGTTATTGAATATTTACTTGTTGTGTAGCTATAGTGTTAATTCCTTGTGCATACAAATAACTTAGTGTCGTTGCTTGTTGTTATTAGAGAATGATAACTTTGTGAAAATTAAGTATAAACATAAGTCAAGCAAGGGATTTCATGTAATAAATCAATTAGCATGTCCCATTACTTGAGCATGTATGACTATCAAATTAACAATATCAACACTAGAGCATGTAAACCGACTAAGTACGCCAATAGGCTAAGCATGAAATCGGTTAATAATTTATTAACCTAATAAATGGTTATCTTCCTGAATCTAGTTCATTTGCTATATGTTGTCCATCAAAAAAGTATGTTAGCATGATTGTTGTATGTAAGTTTCTTGTTATCAAGATTAATTTAGAATATGAGTTAGTTGATCGAAAATACTGTTGCATAATCACATAGATGCTATTAGTTGACGAATGAGTCTTGACGTAGTCATGGAAAGGTAGAGAATGATCATCTAAAAGCAAGAATGTGTGATGAGCATGAATAAGATGTGAACTATAATGAGATGAATGGTTAGCAGAACAAACGAAGGAAAAATGTTTAGTTAACTAAACAAACGAAGGAAAAAGGTTTAGTTAACTAAACAAATGAATAAAAAGGGTTTAAGGAGTTAAGATGCATGAATGTTGTAAGTCGTTTCGGATTCCATTATTTTCTTTAAATGTGAGTTGTGAACTAGTTGATGAATAACAAACTTGACTCATAAATTTTTTGGTTCGTAGTTTTATAGATTTATTCAGCATGTTCGTTATTGAATTCAATAGAACGTTGTATTCGCTCTCTGTCACATTTCGATAGCATATTTGTTTCTCATATCTACATCAACTATTGTGATTCTTTATATACGTGAAGTCAAGTATAGTATGTTCAATTCAATATGCATTTTAGTTTACGTTAAAGTATATTATTTCTCATATGTGCTTTGTTTATCAAGAAGTTAGATTGAGTTCATGATAATAGAAACCAAGTAGGGGGTAACCTTCGGGGTGGTACTCACATGCATGAGTGAGGAAAAAGAAAGAACCCTAAAGGCGGGTATATGCCAAAAAAGAAAGAAAGAACCCTAAAGGCAGGTATATGCCTGAAAAAGAAAGAACCCTAAAGGCGGGTATATGCCAAAAATAGGGAGTTGAGGTAGATGGGTAGTCCAAATCTAGCCTAGCTGCTAGGATACACCTTTACCACCCTTACCAAGTCGGGAAATGGACTAGTATGCACACAGGAGGTTAGAATCCGTACAGCTATGCCATCTCAAAGGACAACCCTCAATCTCCAGCTCGATGTACGAGTTAAGAACGAACGAAGAAAACGAACGTAATGAAAGAGTTTGGTTTGGGTGGCCCTATTCCAAGAAGAACTAAAGAGAGAAATGCATAAATTATTTTCCCCCATCTCCTTACTGGGCGTAAGCTCACGTCCTTACTTGTGGTGTAGGTACAATGACGAACAGATAGTAAAAGGATAAAAAGTAGATGAGAAGCACCTAATGAAGTAGGGATGGATGATTTCACACACACAGGATTCGGGCTGGCAAGGCAAAGATAAAGGAAAGTAAACAGTTGTGAATCAACGAAGTAATGGTCAAGATTTATTTGATAGACGAAAGATTTGAATTGCTTAGTATTTTCTTTAAAAGATTTCTTACGCTTCCGCCACGATTTACAAATGGTTATTTTATAACGCTTCCGCAAAGACTTTAAACAGATGATTTTTCCTTACAATATTTACGCTTTCGCATATTTAATAAGTTGGTTTTCACGACGAGTTTTAAGAAAGAGTTGGTAGCGATTTGGATTTACGCACTCTAATTTAATTCAAAAAGAAATTTCAAATTTTTATGCCATTTAAATGATTTACGAAAATCCGGGTCGTTACAACTCTAGCTTGGTTTAGAGTTTTCGAAATGTTGAGAATGAAGGAGTTATGCCAAAAGATTCATTACAAGTTCTAATCGGACCAATGACAAGGGCTAAGACTAAAAAGTTTAAGGAAACACTTAACAGATTAATACCACAAATTTGGGCTCATTCTAAAGAAATAGAGTCAAAGATTAATATAGAAAAAGACCAAGGTTTCGTCAATGTTATAAGAGTAATTGAGATTGAGTCTGGACCTGCTTTGCATGAAAATTGATTTCATGATTTCACATGGATAAAGATTTTAAATGGACACAAGTTCTTCAAACGAATTAAAGTAGACATCATAAACTTCCTTTAGACACCCAGATCACAAGATTTGAAGGTGATTTGATCATTCAAATATGTTAACTATGTTATCAATAATATGCAATCAATAAAAACATAATATTATTAATGTCGTATGACCAATCTTCCCTACGTCTGCTCTTCAAGTCTCCCCCTTAAAGATTCATTTACTACAACCTCTCAGTTATATTTGATTGAACTTCACAAGTGTCAATCAAGCCTTTACAGCAACTATTGCGAGGCGTCACCCTTTTCATTGATCTTCACGAGCGTCAATCCAGCCTACTATGATTGCTCCAAAGCGTCACCTTGATTATCATTTGCGTACAAGAATTGAAAGATTTGTATAATGAAATACGAATTCTAAAGCCTAAGCTCTCTTATATAAACTCTCAAGTGAAAGATTGAGAGAGCTAGGCTAAGCCATCAAATATGGAGAGAAATCGAGAAATAAAATCGGCAGCATTTCTTTATGATTCTCTCTTCCTTAGCTCTTCAATTCATAGTTCTTCAATTTATGAAATATTGTCTAGCAGTCGACCACTGGAACATTTTGGTTGACTATTTCCTAACAGTTACATGTTACCCTTACGTTTTTGGTTGACCATTTTTTGCTCCAGTTGACTACACCGGTCGTCCGCTCTCAGCTATGATCGACCACTTTAATGCAAGTCAGGAAATGATTCGGCACTATCCAATTTTCGATCGACTGCTTTCTCCACTCTGGTCGACTGATTCAATGTTCCAAAAATAGAGTATGCCCCTATAAGATTTCCAGTCGACCATATCTTCTATTGTGCTCGATCGCTTTCCACAACTTCTAATAATATAGCTTTGACATTCAGCTTTGGTCAACCGCTACTACGTCTTTTGCCTTCTCTTTGAAGATTCTAAGTCCAAATGATCAACCCTTTAAGTACATGACTTAAACACACATATTAGAGAATACCCTTGTTAGAGGGTATTTCCAATAAAGATCATATATAAACATAATGATAACAAATTCAATAAATACAAATTATAAACAACTTATAATTAAATTAATCATTTATCATCAAAACAATTAAGCCTATTGTCTATTAAGCTAACACTTTAGGGATTCGAAACTCAAGGACATGTCATTAATGCTCTATTATTATCCGTTTCACATGTGCACATAAGCAATCTTCACGCAATAAAAGATGCATGAGAATAGTCTCATGATGCTTTAGTGTCAAGACCGCCTAAAACATCAAGAGATTCATTCAGCTAAGTATACAGATAGCACAACAAAATTAAATACCATGTATGATAAATAAAATATGAGAAAACATATGTATATATACGTAAAAACAAATGTGTTGTTGAACAGTTCCATCAGGTTTTCATATGTGGTAACCCATAAAATATTAATTTGAAAACATGATGTAATGTTGTGCATAAAGTATAAAAATTCCTACTTTTTCGACAATCTTTCTTACATATAGGAGCAATAACTTCCTCAGGAATCGGATTAAAATCCACAAACTCGTCTGAGCCTAAAAACATGCTAAAGGTTAAGAATTCTCATCAATAAATCACAAGAAAAAAGTAGAAGGGTCCCATATTAGGACTAGGAACCCAACCGACGTGTAAATAACTCAAAATTACACAAAAAAAAAATACACTGTGCGATTGACCAGAGCACTATAGCAGTCAACTGATTTAGGTTGTGGTTGACCAACCAGTAACACGGGTGACCCATTGGTTGACTGGTCTCCAGCCGTGATTGACTGGTCTTCTCGATCGCACTTATGTACGGTCGACCGCGAATTTCGAACCTTGTCAAAACTCTCAACCTTTCTTTGCGGTCGATCAGGCACCACCAGAGGTAGACAGGAACGACCTTCTAGTACAGTTTTTGTGATTCAAATTCATTGTTTCGTCCATTTTTTGTCTCCAAACGGCCAATAATCCTACATAAACTCTAAATTTATACACATAGTTCAAAAATATCCTTCAGATTTGAGTTCCCAAGCTTGAATCTAAAACCAACATTTATCCAATACATAAATCTTAAAAATGGAGAGGTGGAGAGGCTTACCTTACCAATGATCTACCTTCACAAAAGTTTGAGCTACGATCACAACGAACACTGATCTAACGTCAAAACTTCCTCTCTCATTGAATCACAACTATTCCTCTCTTTGTTCTCTTATTTGTCGACTGCCAAATGTAGAGGAATGAAGGAAATCTCATTCCCCTATATTTTATTTATGTAAATTTAAAATAAAATTATATATATATAAAATCAAACTATTTAAACACTCCGTTCCGAATATCCAAACGTTAACCAAATCTCGATCTTAGATAATTCTTATTTAATACTAAAATTGAAATATGTATAGTAAAATGTGAGACACATATTACACATACACTAAAGAACTCAAATTTTTACATATTTGACCAATTAACCAAAAATTTACACATGGTCACTACACGAAAAATTGGTCAACCCCAAACACTTGGACCAAAAATAGCGCAAAAAATTTACACGTGGACATTTATATTTTAAAAGTTTACAATTTTTACATACCTACTGCGTGAGGGTATTTTTTTTTTTGTATGACACGAAATGGATAATAAGATGGTGGTGATGAGTTATTGGGTTTTGAATCCCTAAACTTGGTCAGGGTGTGTTTTGTTTATACTATCATTATACATTGTTGTTGTCTTGTCTTCATATCACCGTCATACTTCTTTCCAACTCATGGAACATTGTTTGGTTTTTGGATCGCCGTCATTTTCTATCTGCCTTGTGGGTATTTGGTGTGGCGGGGGTCCTTGAATGGTTTTCTTTTCCATTGGGTCTTTTTTTAAATGTAAAAACAATGAAGGCCTATTTTGTTATAGTTGTCAATGTAAATAACAAAATTTTGAAGATTTTCTCATGGTTGACTCGTGGAGCCTATTTGTTAAAATAATAAAAGAGTTTTCAAATGATTTTAAACTTATGCATGGTACATTAAATGCACCATGGTTTGAAACAAAAGGTAATACAAGTTTTCTCCTACATTGCATATAATATAAATTTCCTACTGAGTTACTCACTGACCCAAAACAACTCTCTGTAAAACCAGACATTTTTGTGTAAATAAATTTTCACTTAATCTTTTCACGTCATCTTCAGTCAATGTAATCTGCTCTGACTCATACTTGTCTACCAAATTTTATTTGTTCACGAGGTGATTGTTGGTCAATTGATCAAACTGGTAAAATAAAGTATTACCACGAGGTAATAAAAGTTAAATTTGTATAAGGGGAAGCTGTAACGACCCGGATTCTCACATGTCTTAAAACTACGTTAAAGTTTTAAGTTTTTACTAAGCGATTAAAACGTTTTTTTTATAAACTTCCAACATTTAAAAATAATCAGAGTGCCAAAAATCCGATCGTTACGAACTTACTAAAAACAGTCACTTAAATCGGGAAAAGTGTGATTAATAAATTTAGCGAAAATGTAACTTAAGCATCATATAAAAATACTAACTTGAAATCCAAGGTTTGAGTTTTCAAAATGAAACTTACATAATATTCCAAAATACGTACTCAAATAAGGGTTAAAAAGGGTAATTTAACGTTCGTAAAACAACTTGACGTTAGCCCTTACAAAATTACTCCTTCTTTGTCACTTGATGTCGTACTACTACTCGGGTTACGTCTCCTCTGGATACGCCACAGGCTCCACGGGAATGGCCTCCTCCGCTGCTCCTGATATGACCATCTCATTACCTACACCACAAGTAAGAATGTAAGCTTACGCTCACTAAGAAAATGAGTTAATATAATTATGATTATGCTTCTCTTTAGTTCTTTTGGAATGGGGGCCACCCAAACCAATCTTTTCTTATGTTCATTCATCGTTCGTTCTTTACTCGTACTTCGAGCTGGAGATTGGGGGTTCTCCTTTGAAATGACCTAGTTTGACAGGCTTCTAACCTCCTGGGTGCACACTAGTCCCTTTCCCGACTAGGTGAGGGTGTATCATTGCTACCAGGCTAGATTTGAACTACCCATCTACCCCAACTCCCTATCCCTTTCCTGCGTATCCCGCCTTCAAGGTTTCTTCCCTTCCGGCGTATCCCGTCTTCCGGGTTTCTTTCAGTGATAGGCGTATCCCACCCATCCCGAAACATTTCTCTTCTTAACATTTTTCCCTCACTCATGCGCATTAGTACCACCCCGAGGGGGCACTCCCTACTTGGTTGCTATTAACGTGAATGTATAAGGATGCTAAAAATCTAAGTAATCCATTCATAGGAACTAAGCAACAGAGATTTCCAATTCAATAATAAAAGGCAGAAATTTAACGAAACAACGATAGAAACATGTGAAAACAACATCCAGAGTATGATATTAGGCAACGTTATTAAGTATCACAAGCATTGCAAAATTAGAGTATCATGCTCAAAAGTAACAATAGTCGATTCAATATGGAAGAGCACAAGAGACATTAATTTAACTAACGAGCATGCTTGAAGAATAATAATACCTAACATGTGGAAATCGTATACAGGAAATTGACATGCTTCACAACAAGTAGTCTAAAATTTGAAGATTATACAAGTGATAGATTAATATACTCGAGATTAAGAAAATTGGTTAATTTACATGCTAGTTAATGGAGGAAAATACTATTCCACGTGCTTTACAATCATGTTTGATAATATTGGTAAAAGTAAATAACATGTTGGAAGATTACGGATCATGCTTTTAAATGACTACTAAAATCAGCAAGTAATACCGAAATGTAACTGTAGAACATGCTTCTTAACAATGCTAGCAGCAGTGAGGAATATGGATTGAAATAGCAGACACATGCTTTTAACGACCAACACCAAAACAGCAGAAAATATGAACATCTAACATGTTTTTAATCAACTATAACGGTAGCAAATAGAATGTCTAAGCATGTGTTTATTCCAACTATTACCGCAGCAAATTAGGTTATCCAAACATGTATTTAAACAAAAATTAAAATAATACTGACATGCAATTACATAGATCGCAAGTCATGCTTTCGAATGACTAATAATAGCATAAATAAATCATAAGGCAGGATAGCAGATTAGTCCTACGAATCATGCTTTTAATAATGATAAATAGTAGTAGATAATACTGAAACTAAACATCGAATCATGCTTCTATGTATCACTAAACAACAGTGAGAAAAATAGAAGACAAAACAACGAAAATATGCTTCTTATCACTAAAATGAAGCAACAACAAATGGACACTAAACATGAATCGAATGAACAACGAAAATATGTTTTTTGTCAATTAAAACGAAACAGCGGTAAGTATCTAAGTAGTGCAACTAAGCATGCTTAATAAATTTTTAAGGACAACTGTATCATACAACAACTAACATGCTATTAGAACGGCTATAACAACAGCGGGGAAAATTTGAACAGAGCAAGTGAAACCTGTTGTTAGTGACAATCACAACAGTAATAATCAACAGCGAGGACATGCTTTTCCACAACTATACTTTAACAACAATTGAACAACTCAACATTCATAACCCAACATGTGTTTCATAGGATAAATGAGCAGGACAAGGATACAACTAAGGGATCTTATGAATAATAGGGTGATTCATTACTTTTCACAGAATAGATGAGCATCAAAATAAGGTTATAACACAAATCGTTCATTCCTTTCATTATTGTTCACATTTCAAACACTGTTCTTATTCTCATTCACGTTTCATTAGAAGCTTTTAGAGCACACTTTTGATAGAACAATACAGCAACATATATAGAAAGTAATAATAAGGTAAGCAACTACAGAGTGAAGAGTAAGGACAGTAAGGAATATTGCAGGAAGAGTCAATAGAGTTCATCTAGGAAATTTTACAAATTCTAGCTAACATCAAAGACATACACATACATTTACTTGGGTGTAGGGCCTCCAAATGGACAACGACTACCCCAAGTTCCTTACCTTATGGATGAAGCAGCTTCTCCCCTTAGCTCCACACCTCCAGCAGCAACACTCTAGGAAGAACAACGAATGCTCCAAGGAAGAAGAGAATGAAGTGGGAGATAAGTAGAGGCTCCCTCACTCACCTGGGGGCAAATCCTATGGGAGGCAGGAGGAGTAGGGGACAAATCCCTATTGGTCGGCCATAACCATGAGATTTCGTGTCGAGAAGCCCTGTTTTTATTGGTTGGGCGTCGTTCTCCTTCTGATTTTAAATCAATTTTGTCACTGTACAGTGAGGATTCGGACACGAGGATGCGTCCTAATTCTACCCGTACCTTTCGAATTTAGAATTTGGACGCGAAATGGCCTCCAAGATGTCATCTGCGTCTCTGAATTCGTCTAGAATTTGGACAGATTCAAACGCATAACGTCCACCTGCGTCCACCTCTTCCGAAATCATTCAGAGTCATCCAAATTCATCCAGAATTTGGTTAGATTCAAACGCACAATGTCCACCTCATCCGAAATCATTCGAAGTCATCCGAAAAGACCAAAATTCCATTTCCTTCACATTTTCAAGTTGACTTTCATCTGAATAAATTCCCACGAATTTACAAGTCACCACTTAACGCGTAAAGAAATGAGTTGTATCATGAAATTTTATTCTCCAAAGTTTAATTACATTGCTTAACGGGAAAAGTTAGTATCGGGTTGTTACATAAGGAAAACACTATTTTTCTCATTTTGGCCGCTAGTGAGAGTAGGATAAAAAGAGTGAAAGAATTGAGTTGAAGAAGAAGGTCAATCAAACATTGATTAGTATTCATGAGGGTTCGATCTACGATTGTTGTAAAGAGACTTTGAGGGTTAGTCATTTCTTTCTCTCAGTTTTCATATTTAAGGTTTGGGTTTTATATTGGTTTCGAATTCGAGCTTGGAAACTTGAATCCTTAGATTTAACTCTGCGAAGTTAGGTAGATTAAGAGTCTATTCCAAGGTTTAGGCCGATTAAAAGCAAAAACATAGACATCCGTTGATACTGTTTTTGCATCTCTAGATGTGCAGCTCCAGACGTCTGCATTGAAACTCGTTTCTTGACTGGGCATTTGCGTCGGTCATCTGCTGCAAGTTCCAAATGGCTGCAGTAGTCTTTTGGGTCAAATCTTTGTCACTGAGGTGCATCACGGCTATATGTCGTTCTTTTCAAGCTGGGTTCCTAGTCCCGATATAAGATCTACTCCTTACTTTTTTCTTTGAGTTTTGGATGGAGATTCCTAATGTTGAGTCTGCTATTGGTTGTAAAGATTTTTCTGATACAGAGCCAACACCTGAGATCGTTGCTTCAGCTAGTAGAAGGAACAACCATCATCAAGGTAGGGATTTTATACTTTTTGCACAACATTGCATCATGGTTTTTCAAAACCTTATTTTGTGGGTTATCATATATGAAAACTCAACAGTTCTCATATATGAAAACTCAACAAGAACTGTTTGACAGAACGTCTATTTTTGTATTATACGTGAGTTTTACACTTTTAATTTCCATGCAAGATATCTAATTTTGATCTGTTATGTACACTGAGGAATGAACTCTCTTGATGCTTTGGACAGTTTGCGATGTCAAACCATCATGAGGCTATCTCAAATACATCTTCTGTTGCGTGAAAATTGTTGTGTGTGCGTTGTGTGTAAATGGGTAATAGAAAGGTGATTAGGCACTCCTTAGATCTCAAATCCCTAAACCTGATCAGGGTGTATTGTTGTTGATTTTATGATGTGCCCAAAAATTCCAGAAGACGACACAATAGGAAATCTCAATCGGCAATCACAAAAACTGAGCAATAAAAATGAATTGCCTAGAACTTGATAAGCATATTATTTTATCACCTCAAATTTATAAGGCAATCAGTAATCACTTAACAAGATATCCAAGTGAGTACATGCTTAAGAGTCTGTTTATCCTCATGCTTTGATTCATCTTCAAGGTCCTTTAACTTAATTTCTCCTGCAAAATAAACAATGAGCCCTTAGGCTCGGGTTTAGGTGGTAGGGTTTTAGGTGTGGAGCTAAGGTGGTGTCGCTGCTTGGTCTTTGAATCGTCAGTTACCCATGTGACGCTGTTGAGTCCTTAAATCGTGATAACTTTTATTTTTCTAGCTCATGAGGTGCTATCTGATCTTTGGATCACCATCTTTCTATGATGGTGTGCTGGAGGAGTCCATTTAGTGATTTCTTTTTCACTAAGATGATGTTTCTTTGAACGTAAAAGCTACATGGTCATATTTTAATATAGTTGTCTACGTATACATCATGATTTGATAATTGCCTCATTAATGACTTGTGGAGGCTATTTTAGTTAGACTAGTAAAGAGGTTTTGAATGATTTAAAACCTACGTAGTGTACAGTATGATAATGGCATTCGATTCGATCATGTTTTTAAAAGAAAGGTAAAGCCAGTTTTACATGCATTGCATTTAGTATATAACTTGCCTACTAAGTTAGTCACTCACCTATATGACCTTCTCCCTTCTAGGACAGGACCAAAGTAGATGAGGGTAGCAAAAGTTAAAGTGTACTAAAAGTTGAAGTGTAGCAAGAGTTGATGAGGATTTTTTAATTACAAAATGTATTATGTATTTAGATAATGATGTTTATGAACTCTGGACAACTCTTTGTAATTTTATTTTTTGCACTATCTTACTTGTGATCACTATATAGATCTTGACCCATTCACAATGAGCTATTATTTTGTGTTTCAATTAAGGCTTCCTTTGACAACCTAGTCTTGGGTTGGGCGACCAAGTCCTCTCCTCTGATTGGGTCATACAACTCGACTTTTCTACTAGGTCCACCTCCGAGTTGTGACACCCTCCTTCCCAGGTAAGAGCTGAGGTAGTTAGGAGCAGTAGTTGATCTGAAGTTGGAATAAAGACCCTTTTTCTCTCTAATATCTCGAGTGTTTTCAATCTTTGGTGAGGGTTTTTGTTTTGGGTCTGTATAATACTCTAATCCTTACCCTCTTATGACCTGGAGGTAGACCTAACAGAATCATCGGATTAGGCAACCTAATTCCTCGGAGAGAACCCAATCTTCAAGCCCAAGGCTAGGATGAAGCAAAAGTTTTAACATGAAATTAGCTTAAAACACTAATCACATGGGTTGAGATCTGCATAGTGATCAACAATAGCCAAGATCGTACAAAATAAACAAAGAACGTACTATGCATGAATCAAACCAAACAACACCAAACAGAAAATCCCTAACGTACTAGAGACGAAAGGATCGCTGACGTACCTTTACCCATTCAAGAGGAATTCAAAGCGCGTAAAAGGGAAACACGAGCAGAAATCTCACAAGGACTCTATCTAAATACCTATTCACCGAACCTGAAAAAAAATATAGTCTAAAAGCTGAGTGATAAACTCAGTAGGGGAATCTATACTAAATACAATGCATGCAAAAAGGTTTTTTCTCATCATTTAAAGAACGAATGTCATGCTTCACATTTACCATACATTGATTTTTAAATCATAAAACTATTTATCATTTTATTAAATAGCCTATGGCCATCGATGTGGCTTCATTATAACTCACTGTATAAATAGACAACTATGTCACAAAATATGTCAGACATTTTTTTTTGTGCAAAAACATCATCAATGAAAATGAATGGTCACACAATGATCCATCTAATATGTAATATCCTAAATTTTCTTAAATCTAAGCATATGGTCTAAGTAGTAATTATTGAGGATTTTGGGGTATTATGAATTGACTTGGGTAATTAAGGTATTGGTCAAGGGAAAGGTGATTGGATAAAGTGAATTATGATACCCCGGATTTTGCTCATATTAAGCTTAGGAGGAAGATTAAGAATTTATTGGAGTCGAATTTGACGATTAAGGTTTTGGTTAAGATAAATGTATTTGGATATAGTGAATAATATTACTCGAATTATTGAATGAGGTTGTAGATGTTTATGTGGTAGAATTGGATGAATCGTCGGTTAGCCTAAGTATAGAAAATAAGTTTGATTTTGTGATAAGTATATGAAGATTTATGGGAATTTTAGGATAAAGATGTGAATTTTGGTTATTGGATATTAGAAATATAATTTAATTAAGTAATTGAAGGAAGTTGATGTATATTGAAGTATGGTAGTTGATCTTTCGGAATGAGGTGGTCGATAACTGGAAAAGTAAAACATTCAAAGTCTTGCATAGTTGAAATTAGTCGACCACTTGTTCGACCGCGAAAATGGTAGTGGCAAAGTAGACTTGAGAATATTGAGTGGTAGTCGATCACCCAAAGAGGGTTGCAACCGGATCCAATACAAATTGGAAAAGTTAGATTTGCGGTCAATCACAGGAATAAGGTGATCAACCAGTATTCACGAATTTTACAAAGAAACGCTTTCTGGACTTTTAGCGATCGATCACTTGATCGACCAAGTCCAATTTTTTTTGTGAAAATAATGATTTTTAGTCGATCATGTGAAGAAGATGATCGACCGGCATTGAAGAAAGTTGTTAATTTGGAGCTTTTGTGGTTGATCACCTGAAGGTGGTTGATCGACCAGTTAAATGGAAAGTCGCCAAAATTGGAAGACCGTCGCCTGGAAATGGTGGGTCTCTACACATGGCACTTCTTGGATGACTCAAGCATCTCTCTTGGCTTTTTTGGAGAGGGGGAAACCATGTTGGGAATTCGAGAGAGAAGAGGGAGAAAGAGATCGTGAGGGTCTGTGAGGAATTTGAGTGAAACTTTGAGAGAAGGTCTATATAAAGGTGAAGCAATATGAAGGGAGGGGAGCTCTCTAGAGGTTCTGGTGATTTTGGTCTTCTTGGAAAGCGTGGTGTGGTGTTTTGAGTTTATCCCTGCGTCGAAGGTGCAAAGAAATTCATAAGGAAAGGTATGAGAGATATATTAAGATTATTGATTTGAGTTTTGATAATGGATACACCGTTATAGTCTTTGAGAAAAATACCATGCATACGTATATGTTTGGTTGTTTAAGTTGGATTATGTTAACTATTTGGTTATGTACTCTCTGTGGTTGTTATGAAGTTAGAAAAATTAATGATAAAGCCACTGTATGTTTCAGATGAGAAGCTAAAATTTGTTATTGGGTTATGGATGCAGTTATATTCTATTGAATTGTGAATATGTATTCCTGGATTTGGATAATACTTCTTATTGGGTTTTAGTTTCTGTGCTATTGTTTTGATGAACATATAAAGGTTATGTTTTATAATTGGATTTAGGTTGAGGTCCATGAAGTTGGTTACTGCTATATACTTGGATTTTTATATTATGTTGGCAATTTGGAAAGACACTATTAGGATAGTTAAGGTTGAAAATTGTATTCTATTGGTTGAAGTTTTATTCTCTAAAGTAATAACTGTCTATTTGGTATGTTAGAAAAGCTATGGTATTGGGGAAATTAGTCTGCCAAGTTGGGTTTGATGGTTATTTCATTTGATGGATATCCATGAGTTGATAAATTATTATTTATGGATGAATAGGTGTTGGGAAGGACAATCTAAGTGCTAAAGTTTACTAAGGACACCATGTAAGTAATATTACACGTGTTTTGCCCGAAATGGCCTACATCACAAGAATTATGATTTGTATGCTGCTTCCATTTACTAGATGATTAGGTTGTGATAAATGTTGCTCAAGGATGTATTACTGATTGCTTTGTGTTATTGTGTGTTTATTAGATTAAGTACAGTTTCTTAATTAAGAATTGATCATGTTTTTAGGATATGCTAGATAGACATGTATGATAGGACTTTATGCATGCATTCATTAATCATTGTTTTGCAAAGATATACAAAAATGGTTTTCTGCATCATTTTGCAAATGTAATTAAACAAATTGAATAAATATAAATAGGTGTTTAGAGATTTAGGTTTTACATTGTCAAGTTTGACATCTATAACGCTTAGATGGGTAACTAGAACTAAACGAAAATGAAACACACGCAAATAAAATGTAAATGATGTTGTGAGACGTGGATTTTTATCTTGTCAAGTTGACATCTCCAATATCGGTAATGGTAAGATGGATAATAAAAGAAAAATTGCATGTGTTTTAAAAGAGCATGGCATGAGTATTTATATTTATATCGCTTACTGAGCTTTAAACTCAAAGTTAAGTCTTGTGATGTAGATAAAGAGCTTATTAAAGGATAGAAGCCTCTATAGGACGGAGCTAATGGAGTATTACCAAAATCCACGCTGATCGACTACATAGTATTGTTTACAAGGACACCGGTCATTCACCCCTTCAGCCGACCTACCGCACATATTATTTCTTCCCTAAAACATTTTGTTGGCGCATTAGTTGCCGAAAAGCCATGCTCAGTGCCAACACATCCTGTATAATCAAAATAACATATAAGGTTACCAGCGATGGATTGGTCCTCAACTAGGTACCTACAAGATCCAAACTGACAAGAGTTGCCGAAGAGCGGAGCTACGAGCCGTCACGCCTCTCGTCAAATGGAAAGATACTAGGTGAGTAACATACAGTGACTAACAACCTTTTGATCCATGTGACTAAAACCTTGGCAGGTTATGGGGCACAAAATCTAGGGAGTGTGTCATCACAATCCTATCACTCTTTCAACATTCGAGGCTCAAAACCCAATAACATGTCACCAGTGCCCTATCGTCCTTTCACACATATAAACAATCAATCTTCTCGCAGTAAAAAATTGCACGAGATAGCATCATGATGCTTTAGTGTCAAGACTGCCTAAAGCATCAAGAGGATTCATCCTCCCAACATAACTAAAGAATATCAAACAGTATACCATGTATGATAAAGTAAACGTGAGAAAACATATGTATACATAAAAATGGATGTGCTATCAAATAATCTCCTTCGGATTTTTATGTGTGGTGTCTCACAAATTATCAATTTGAAAACATGATGCAATGCATAAAGTATAAAAATCCCTACCTTAATGATGATCTCGATAACCACAACAACCTTATTGACTAGCCAACTCTACGCGTTAACGAAAGTGAAGGTCAAAACAATGACATCTCTAGAACCTATAACAAAACCGATGTAAAAATCTCAATAATCGCACGAGAGATAATAGATAAGTCCCAAACTAGAAATCAAATCTACGAATACATAAAGAGTCCTAGACCGAAATACGAAACAAAACTGAAAACCAAGTATGGCTGGTGAAGCCGAACAAATTTTGCTAAATCCAACTCCGAGAAACAAACAGTGTGGTCAATTAAAACATAACGGTTGACTCAACACCTCAATAGAGAACCAGAAAGACTCATCGATCGACAAGACATGGTGATGGTCAATGGAACACGACATGCTTGATTGGAAAAACTCAGTAGTCGAGAAGATATAGCTAGAGTCATTCGAACCTAACCACGGTTGATAAGGCACAATGGTGGTCAATCGAGATCACACAACAGTCAATGAGGTAAATTGAAGGTCAACCAAGACCATTCAATGTCGACGAGATATATCGACGATCAACTAGAACCTCACAACGGTCAATAAGGCATGCCCGTAACCATCCAAGACTCAGTTAAAGTCAATTAAGTATAATTTTATTGGGGATCAGCAGGAAATCCATAAACTGAACCGAGTCTAAGACCATGTCAATGGACAAGAATTTCCTTCAAAAAATGACAAGGACAATAGTGGAAGGGTCTATACTAAGTTTAGGAACCCTACTAACGCGTAAACTACTCAAAAACATGACAATTTACATTGTGCGGTCGACTAGGGACCCCTTGCAGTCAACGTGGGACCATTCATGCACAATCTGCCCAATTTGTGGTCAACTAGAAATAGAACTATGGTCGACCAGCATTGTTGCGATCAATCGAACCTCCGTCTGTGGTCGACTGGGCACATGTGGTAGACTAGACCTAAGTCCGTGGTTGATCGCTGTGGACAATCACACGCAATTTGGTTGACCAAAATTTGACTCGTGCGTTTCTAACACGTGTAGGGTCAACTCTGGTCGACCGGGCACGACTAATGGTCAATCAGAATGACAAATAACCTCCCCAGAAACATGTCTTTTTCCTCGTTTCTCACATCCCAATGACAAATAACCTTACAACAACTTCAATTCTACCATTATAAACTAGAGATGTCCCTCATATTCGAGTTTTTTAAACTCGAATCTGAAGCCGATAAAATTCAAAACTGTAACTTCAAAATCAGAGTGGTTAAACTGAGTTACTCACCAACAACCTTCACAAAAGTTGATGACTTTGACGCTGCGAACGTTTCCACTCCTCGGATTCACCAAACATTTGACTTCGTCCCTCTCCTTTCTTTCTCTCTCGCATTCTCTCTCTATCGGCCGCATCCCTTTATTCTTCTTCTTTTATTTATTTCTTTATTTAATAAATAAAATATATATTAAACAAATTCAATCCACATTTTGATTCAAATTTGGATTCATTCTAAATGCTAACCGACAATGATTTTTTAGCTAAAATAATTTACTACATTCATTTCCTCAATTAGTTTACCACTCGGTAATATCCAATTTCATCGATTTTGACTATTTGACCAAAAATTCACACGTGGCAGCTACACCACAAATCAGATTAACTTTTCAACACTTGACCAAATATCAGGCGAAAAAATTAGCATTGTGGAATTTATTATTATTAAATTCATGGGTTTTACATACCTGATATTTGTATTCTCATATGGTATTTTTATAACTTCTTGCACTATTTCCTAGTGACCACTATGTGTACCTCGACCTATTTCTTATTGGTTATGGAATTGATTTTGATTAAGTCTTCCACTGCAAACCAATCCTAGGGCTAGGCGATCGGGTCTTCTCTAAGAATTGAGTTGTTCAACCCTGCGTTTCTGTTAGGTCCACCTCCTACTTGTGACACCTATGCTCCATTTAGGGTTTACATAGGATTTTAGGCATTTTTAAAAGTGTCAATCATAGTACAATGATAATTTTGAGATTCCTAGAGATTTAACAAATGAGTTGAGAAACTTGAGATCATGTCATGAATGATAGTATGCATGGTAGTTCAACTTCAATAATTGGCCCATAATCAGGGCCAGAATTTGAATAAAATATTAGTGGGCTTAGTCTGATCTAGCTCGATATTTGACCAAACTTGGACCTACTTCTGAATAACAAATCGACCAACGTGTTTCAGCCCGTTGGCAAACCATTGTAGACTTGACAATCTGACTTCACATTTTCGAGCAACGACGCCAAGTAATCTGTGTTAAACCCGTGAAACTTTTAAATATTAAATTTAACGTCTAAATTTTTTGCTTTAAAATCAGTCATGTCGTTAAAAAGTTGACGCGATATTTTTGCGTAGCGACCACGTGTGAAGCTTTGGTCAAACGGTCAAAATCAAAAAAAATTGGGTAAATTAAAAAGATGAAATTGAAAAATAAAATTGATTAGAAAGACATTGTCCACTAACGTTTGAAACAATTCATAATTTAAATCGGGAGTTTGAATGAGTTAAATTAATATATAAAATATATTAATATATATTTTATATATTAAAATAAATAAAATGAAGTATTAAAAGAATAAAGAAATGCAGAGAAGGAACAAACCCTTCCCTTCATCTCTTTCGACAGATAGTGACAACGCACACGAGAGAGACGTCGGAGACAAATGACTAACCATGACATTTAGAGCAAGGATTTGGTTTCGCGACGTCAAGGTGAAGAACATTTGTGAAAGCCATTGGTAAGAATCTCCGTCTAAGACCTCCGATTTTGGATTCAAGATTAAAATGTTTTGGCCTCAGATTCAAACCTAAAAATTCAAATTCGAGGGACCTCCTCTATCGTAGGATAGTATATTTGAAGTTTAGATAGTTTTATTGATCTATTGGAGGCAAAATAGAGGAAAACGTTGTGTCTTTGGCGGAGAAATCGTGCCATAGACGAATCTGGTCGACTGGAAATTGACCGGTCGATCCGACGAACCAATCGACTACAAGTATGTGGTCGATCGATTGGAAACTTAGCAATCAATTGACCAAAGACAATGGTCAATTAACCATGAATGGATGGGTCGATCACTAAAGGTCCAGAGGCGACTTGGGATGATCAACTAGTCATTGATCGACCAGTTGATCGGCCAGACATTAGTGGACGATTGATCGAAAATGGACTGGTTTATCACTAAAGGTCCAAATGAGACTCTACATGATCAACTGGTCAATCAATCGACTAGTTGATCGACCGGATGTTAGTGGATGATTGATCAAAAATGGACTGGTCGACCACAAATGACCAAAAATGGAGAGATTGTCCTGGGATTGTTCTAAGTCTACCCCGTTGTATAGATACACATGCAATAGAGTCAAATACACTTCGATTGGGCTCTTATTCTTGGTATAGGACCCTTCCATTTATTTCTTGAGATTTATTGATGAGAATTCTCGTGTTTGACATGTTTCCTAAGCTCAGACAACTTCGCTAATTGTGATACGATTCTCGAGGAGACGGTTGCTCCAATCAAAAAGAGGGAACACTGAAAAGGTAGGTATTTCTGTACCTTTTACATTGCATTGCATTGCGTTTTCAAAACTAATATTTTGTGGAGTACCACACTTGAAAACCTGACTGCACTGTTTCGACAGCACGTCAGTTTTTATGTATACATATGTTTTTTCACATTTATATTCCGTACATGGTTTGGTTTATATATTTTGTGCATATATTTAGAGGATGAATACTCTTGATGCTTTGGGTACTCTGGCGCCAAAGCATCATGAGACTATCCCGCGAAACTTTCTATTGCGTGAAGGTTGATTGTTTGTACCTGCAAATGTTCACCAACTCTTCCATAGTAATCTTGTTTATATAACGAATAAGCTTTTGAATATGAGTTTCCATTGTTATATTCAAGTGTTTTGTCTCCTACCCAAGGTAGCATTTGAAATGCTTATCTATAAAGCAAAGCGCTGAGTTGTTCGCAGCATTCTTCAAAGACAGGTACAGTAGCAACTTCAATCTCAGGGGAAGAAAATGGATAATCAAACTGCTAAGGTGAGTTTACTCTCCCTTTAGAAGATGGAAGTTTACTTACAAAGAAAAAGGGAAGCGTTGGTATAATATTCTATTATTATTTCTAAGTCTCAGTTATTTCTTAAGGTGGATAAGATAGATAGGTAGAATAGCATTCAAAGCTGGAAGATTTGTTTAGAAAGATTCCATTATAAAAAAAAAAGAAAAAATGAATATAATAAGAAGGCGCTGTTAAGCCCTATTCATTTCTCATAACTCAAAGGAAGTCGAGCCCATAGAAAATGACCTAGAGCAAACTCTCTTATATCCCAATATATATTACCAAATCAACCAACCCACAATTGAAGCTGTTTTTCATGAGCGCTTGAACTAATTCAATGAAACCAATGGGGTCGCATAGGTGACCTTCTGGAAGTGCCGGGTCAGTGAGCAAAAGTTTAACCGCGTCTACCATCTTGATTGAGAAAAAAGGATTCCAGCTTCACCTACTCAGCTCGGGCGCGGTAATAAAGGTACTACGCTGCACTCGTCAAAAGAACAGCTAGAACTGTCGTACCAACTAAGAATGTCATTCCATGAGGAGATTTTGACTTAGGAAGCCCAAACTGAACGACTTTCTACGGGTGCTTTGAAGATGGTGAACACAGATTCTTGTTTCATTTGAAAAAAAGCCTTTCGTTTTGGGTCGAAAACGCAGGCTGCTGGTGGT
The DNA here is from genome assembly GCA_022433065.1 of Begonia loranthoides. NCBI lineage: Eukaryota > Viridiplantae > Streptophyta > Magnoliopsida > Cucurbitales > Begoniaceae > Begonia > Begonia loranthoides. The sequence goes on along the minus strand of CM039484.1, from coordinate 8,472,980 downwards.
GCCCATTCTCCCTCTTCTTCCGCTTTACAACCGGAATAAGGAACCTTAGAATGAAATTCACCCTACCTATAATATAAAATGGGATTTCTTTATTTGAGAGGCTAGCGGATCAGAAAGATTTTATAGGAATGTCCTACTCCTGTGGGGATGAGGCATTGGTGACATGTCCTCGAGTTTCAAGCCTCAAAAGTTAGAATGGAGATGGGAAGGTGATGACGCTTCCTTTGGTTTCGAACCCCAGAACCTAGCCAGAGTTTAGTCACACAAATTAGAAGGTTGTCAATCACTGAGCTTTTCCTATCCTATTACCGTTCCATTTGACGGGTGGCATGACCACTCGTAGCTCTGCTCATCGGTAACCCTCATCAATTTGGAATATGTGGGTATTTTAATTGAGATGCAATTCGTCAAGAGCAACCTTATTCATTCTATTTGATCGTACGAGTTGTGTCGACTCGAAGCTTGGCTTGTTGGTAACCCAGGTGGCACGCTAGATCTGGATCGATTCATTTGTATTTCCTCTGCCTCATGAGGTGTTGTTATCGATTGATGAACACCTTTTCTCTTATGAGTGTCAAATGGGTCTTTGAGTGATCATTCATTTTCACTGATAACGTTTTCGGATAGAAAAACGCTGATGGCCTATTTTTGAGGTATAGGTGTCTATGTACAACAGATTTTGATAAAAGCTTCATCAATGGCATTGGGCCGTATTTATAAAATGATAAAGAGTTTTTGGTTAAAAATCCATGTACAGTAAAAGAGAAATATAATATTGTTTTATAAAATGGGAAAGACCAGTTTTTAAATGCACTGCATCTAGTCTAGATATACCTTACTGAGTTAGTCACTCACTCATGATCAGTACACGAACCTAGGCCCATACCTTTTGGGCCGTGCTAAATATTAAAAAGTCTTCCACTAAAATTCATGCCTTGAGCAAGGTGATCGGGTTCTCGAAGAGAATAGAGTCGCCTGACCTAGAAGTTCTATTAGGCTCGTCTCCGGGTCGTGACAGTCTACATCTTATGTTGCATACTTGGTGTTGCAACCTTGAAGTTGAATTTGTAAAAAAAGACTGAATAGTTAGGTTAGTACCCCAATTACAAGTAAAACATTTTAAAAGATAAAACTTCTTGAGATGTGACTTGAGTAGTCGGCATGGCAGCCCTACTTACAGGTTAAACGTTTTAAAAATACATAATCTCTAAAGTTTCGACTAGAGAAGCAAGGATAGGAATAGGGGTGTTCAAAACCGAATCGGAACCGGTGAATTAAACCAAAACCAATCAATTTGGTTTGGTTTGGATTGGTTTTGAACACCACGAAATCAATGTTCAGTTCTATGTTGTAGGAACCAAAGTTGTTGGTTCAATTTTTGGTTTGGCTTATTCAAAACTGACACTAACTGAACCAAACTAATAAATTTACAATTTTTATTAAAAAAACTCGGTTTGCAATTTGATTTAGGGATAATATTAAGAAATTATTTAGTAAATTGTTATTTGTTCAAAACTCAAGTTCCACAATTGTCTAAAATTTAAATTATTTGATTGTTACCTAAATAATAATTGAATTATTAACTAATTAGGTTTTGAATTGTACTGATTAGTAATTAAATTATTATCTAATTAGTAATAAAACTATTGAATTATACTAATTAATGATTCAACTAATAGATTATACTTAATTAGAAAATATATTAATTAATTATACTAATTGATTATTAAATAAATTGATTATTACTTGATTATTTGATTGAATTAATGAGTGGTTGAATTTTATATTTCGTAAATGTTTGTTTTGACTTTTAATTATTTTTGTTAAATTTATATTAGTAAAAAATAAATTTTTATTTATATATAAAATAAAAAAACATATTATTTTATATAATAAGTAGAATCAAAACCGAACCAAAAATTTTGATTCGGTTTCAGTTCGGTTTTGATTATTACATGGTTTGATTTCAGTTATATTTTTTACAAACCCAAAAAAATCAGTTCGATTTCAATTAGACCCTAAAATCGAACAAAACCAACTTTTGCACACCCTTAGGTAGCAACAGGAGAAATCAGAGTCGCGGCCTAACACACTTTTTTTGTAGTCCCAATTTTTCAACAAAAAAAAAAAAAAAGCTTTGAGTCAGCCTTCGAGCAAGCTTGGAAGTCAACGGCGACTTCCAAAACCTCGAATCACCAAAAGTCAAGTGAAAACCAAAAATAAAAGTCAGGTCAAGATCTGGCCAATTAGCCTTGGCCGGACTAAGCTTGTTTTGTAAGATTTGTCACGACTCGAAGGCGGGGCTAATAGCACCACCAGGTCAGGCGACCCGATCCTCGTGGAGGACCTGGTTACCCAGCCCGAGACGTGGTTTATTTGCGAAAGACTTTTACAATTTAATGCGTCCCAAGAATATGGTTCTGAGTTCGTATAACGATCACAAGACAATAACAGTGCATAAAATAATATGAAATCAAAGTATTATGCAACAAATCCAAACCATCAGAATTTAAGTTACAGACCCAATAGAAACAGTAGTATCCTTACCAAATAACAATTTCAACGCTCAAATCACTAAAATAGGAAATATAAAGTAAGTTGGATTCTCCAACTCTGTATCCTCAGCCACTATTGTCTTTACCTGGAAACTTGGGAGGGTCATTTAGGGTGAGTGACTAACTTAGTAAAGTATATCTAGATTAGATGCATCACATGCGAAAACTGGTCTTTCTCTCCTTTAGAAAATGATGTTATGTTTCTCTTTTATCGTACATGGATTTTAACTGAAAACCCTTTATCATTTTATAAATCTGGCCCAAGGCCACCGATGAGACTTTTATCATATACATAAACAACTTTACCTCGAAAATAGGCCATCATCGTTTTCTAATCCGAAAACGTTATCAGTGAAAATGGATGGTCGCTCAATGACCCATCCGACACTTATCAAAGAACTGGTGGTCACTCATTGGTGACAACACTTCATGAAGGAGAAGAGAAAGGATGGTACTCGCGTCCATAGAAAAGATGGTACTCGCGTCCATAGACCAGGCAGATTACCCATCCACGATATTAATAACGAATGAGGTTGTCAATGTTGGGTTTTTCTTCAACTAGCCACCTACTATATCTAAGTCAATGAGGGTTGTCGGCAAGCGGAGCTACGAGCCGTCACTCTACCTATCACTTAGAAAGGTGCTAGGCGAACAATCCTAACAACTAACAACTTTCTATCATGTGACTAAAAACCCTTGCAAGGTTTTGGGGCTCAAAATCCAAGGACACATCAACACTACCCAATAACCCTTTGACTTTAGGGGCTCGAAATCCAAGGACATGTCACTAGTGCCCCCATCACTTGTTCGTGCGTATAATTAATCATTCTCCTAGCAGTAGAAGATTGTATGGGATAGCCTCATAATTGATGCACGACAAGGCCCGATCACTCGGGCCCGGGCCAAGAAGATCATTGCTTTTCTAATAAGCTATTATTTTGCAAGGGAAATCACACTTGAAGGACTTAAAGAGGAGCTTATGCAAGAAGATAAGGGGATGCCAAAACACATGTTCACTTGGAATCTCATTACAACCCCTCGGCTAGCACAAATTACCTGAGAGCACATTGGCATCCAAGTTAACGAGGCTTAAGGAGGTCCCCTAGTGGAAGATATGTCTTTTAAATGTTTTGACATGTTTAATGAGTTTGAGTTTTGATGGATTACTAGAAATTGGATTGTTTTTGGATAGATATAAGATTGTTTGAACATTGACCTTTTTGGAGTTCTTGGCTAGCATATTAGCGAGCATTCATGGCCGATTTTTTATTATAAGGTTAATATTGTAATTTTGCATTAGGTCAACCATTAAGGAAGTATTGAATCTTCCTTAATGTTGTCCTAAACCCTAATTTGAATTTTAATCAGTTGTAGCTCAAATCGTTTGAAGGCTTTTCCCTCTCAAACCCTACAATTTTCTTGCCTAGGTTTCTACCGAAAGCTTGAAGCCAAAATTGCCTCTCTCATTGTTCTTGTTTGGTCTTGGAGAGAGGCCCTTATACTAAATCTTCCTTCATCTCTCCTGAAAGTGTTCTTCAAGTGTGAGGATTAAGAAGACTAAAAGAAAACAAGGTGGAGTGGTCTCTTGTTGAAGAGATCCGTTGAAGTCACTATTTCCGATTTGTGAAGTTAGCAGACTAGCTTGTAAGTTTGAAGAAATTTTCATTAGCTTACGTTGTGATTCTGATTCTAGAATTTTGGAGTGTTGTTATTCTCTGGATTATATTTAAGTGCTCAAAATTTGGTGTTGATTGGATTTGATTCTACGATTTTGTGCAACTTTTGGTATTGGTGGTCAAAATTGTTTTTCTTGGTGTCTCTTCGGACAGTTTACTCCCGATTCCATAACTCCCTCTTCATAGCTAATTGAATTGTGATTCTTGGTGGAGATCCTTGTCTTTATCATTTCCACATATCCTCCAAATTTGACGTTGATTGGCTTGCTACAACAAGAGTTATTGAAGTTCCAATCTTGGGTGTTCTGTTTCAGTTACCGCCAAGCGCCAACCCTTCCATTGTTGCCTTCTTTGCACCCCTTGGTGCATCAATGATGCTTTAGTGCCAAACAAGTATCAAGAGGATTCATCCTCCCAACATATACACAATATATCATCAATAGAACCATGTACGAAAAATAAACGTGAGAAAAACATACATATACATAAAAACTAACATGATGTCAAAACAGTCTCTTTGATACACCAAGGGGTGCAATCGGGTCAACAATGGAGGAAATGGTGGTTATTGGCTTGCACAAAAATTAAACACAGATTTGCCGAGTTTGTAACTTTCTTTCCAGAACTCCAATTGACGGCAAATTTGGACATCCCACAATTCTAGTTAACTGAAAGCCCTCCAAAAATCAGACCCAAAATCCCATAGGCACAGAAGGTATGCAAGATAGAAATGGACTTCTCGGAAATGCATCAATGAACAAACAAAACATAACTCTAATTTATCAGCTACGCAACTTCCTCTCCCGAACTCCAAATAATACCAAATTTTGACAGCAACCAAAATGACCAGTCAATAACATCCCCTTCAAAAATCACGTTCAAATTTGAAAAATCACAGAAGTTATGTGCACGAAAAGGTTCTGCCCAAAATGATGCCAAATTGACAGTTTTTGGTCCCAAATGGAAAATGTACAAATCTCATGCCTGGTTCGAGGATTGCTTAAATTAGCAACCCTTGACTTCAATGGATCCTTTGTACAAAAGACCACTCTAACTTGCTTCAATGTTTGTCTTCTAAACCTCCACTCTGAGTATACGAGTTCCACTCCAAGACCATGCTAAGAAAGTGAATGGAACAAGTTGTGGTTCACAATTTTTGAAATTTAGCCTTAGAAAAGGAGACCGAGTGTAGAGAGAACTCTATCACCAAAGAGAGCTATAGCTGCTGTTTAAACTTCAATGATCCCTTCAGACAACCCTAAGGAGGACTTAAATACCACCCAAGAGTTGCCCTAAAATCTAGATTACAAAAATACCCTTAAAAACATCAAATACAAAAAACATGTACACGACTAATACACTAGCTGAGTAACCAAAAAAACATAATATCCCAACAATAGTAAATCACACCCAAAATGTTCCAAATGCCTGTATTAAGGAAACATATCAAGTGATTAGAGAGACATATCTTTAGCTTGCTGCCCCTTAAGTCACAGAATTGTGAATGATATTTTTTCCATCGGATGATGTTGTAGCTCTTTTTTAAAAGAGCGTTTGACATAGCACACAACCTCCAAATTTAACAACAAAGCACATTCTAGGAAGCTTGATAAGACAGTTACAAATGTTGTGAAGCTTTCATTTTGATATGAGCTCATAAAGGTTGCCAAAAATAACAAACATGCCGTGGAGGTCAGTTTGTAGGCACTTTTGAGAAAACTTCATGATTTTCTTAATCTAGGGCTTGAATCTCCACTTATGCCTTATTTTGAATAACTCCGAGCCATATTGTTGTACTTGAAGGATGTAATAAGTTTCTATATTACTCTTTTCTCCTCGAACATTTACAAAAAAAACACTAAAATTGTGGTTAGAAAATCACCGGGCTTGATTGAGAATAAAAGGAATCCATGGCACATAATCCTCCTGGGGTTGAAAAGGATTTGACCTCAAATCTTGTTTTTCTCTTCCATAAACTTCATCACCCAAATAATGAGTCATTCCTTGGATCATGACAGTTGTAAAGGTTCCAAAATCTTTCAAATGCTCAAACTTGTTTTCACAATCAATAAACCGTTCCAACATTTTTGAAAGCCAAACGGATTGTTGAGTAAAATTTGATTCTCCATGATTTGAAAATTTTTCCTTCCCCAATAAAACTAAATTTCTTTTCTTGAAAATCAAGAGCTTCTTTAAGTTACAATATGTTCTTCTTTCCCAAAAATAGATAGCATGTTTCGCACCAAAAAACTTTCGAATCAACAACTCACTAACTTCAAAAATAGATATGCGAAATTTGTTAACCACAGTTGGATTTCCATCAAAATTAAAGTAACCATCTCCAACCACATTATCCAAATTGTCATTTCAAAGCTCCAGATTAGTACCAATATCACAAAGTTTTTTAATCCAACAAATTCTAAAAAACCATGTACTCAATTTATTTAATGGTACGTACCTTTTTGACTTAGCATCAACTATTTTGCTTCTTTATCCATTATCATATTTTATAATGTAGTGCTTTGGTTGCAACAAAGATTTCACCACTCGCTCCTGGTCGATCGGTTTGTTGACCAAGTTGTCTCTGGCGCGGTTTCTCTATCGGATACGCGCCGTTTTCCTCCATTTCATCTCAAATTGATAGATAAACTTATCTAGATTTCAAATATATCCTGATCCAGAGGGGTCCCTACGATTTGAGTTATTGAGCTCGAATCCGAGGCCAAAGTTTTCCAAACTTCAAACCCTACATCGGGGATGAAAACATTATTGTTTTGTGAACCATCTTCATGAATGTTGGTCACCTCGTTGTCATGAATGTTTTCCTTCCATTAGAACGTTGTGATTCGTTGGTTTTCTGCACCTTGTCTCTCTCGTGTGTTGCTCTCTGTCAACTGAAGAAGAGAAGACCTTCCAATTTTCTTTTAATATTCTCTTTTCTTTTAATTATTTCATAAATAATAGGGTTATTTTTATATGACACCTCCAACTATGGGCACATTTTTATCTATCACCTTATGGTTTTAAAATTTTTAATGAACACCTTATACTATTGGGAGTTTTCATCCTTCACCATCCATCTACCACCGTTTATTCTGATCTCCAGAAGACCTTAGCAGCTCTTCTCTCATGTTCTTTCTTCTCCGAAGATCGCTCCTCTTCTCTCCGAAGCACGAAGGCGAAGGCAAAGACGAAGACTACTCCGACGACGCCACCACTCACTCCGTATGAATATGGATTTGGGGTCATTTTTCTACCCACTGTTAGATCATAGATTCACAGCATCGGATGGGTAATTCGATCTACGATATATTGGCTCTACTCCACAGCCATAAGAGCCATTGTAATGGATGACGAAAAAATGGCAAACATCAAAAAGCTACGTGCTGATTGACGGATGGAGCCAGGGTTTTGTGAAGAGAAGAGAGTTGAAGGAAGGAGAAGAAGTTGGGATTTTCTGGGATTCAATAAACTCCATGTTCAACTTCACTGTGATTCACAGAGCTTCACCATTCTGCAAGCTAAATGCATGATCGTCTTCTCCTTTTTGCTAATGAATTGTATCTTTCCTTTCTTTGGAAGAGCAAATTTTTTTATGAAAATTTTCTTATTTTATTTTAGGAACAATTGAGTTCCACCAGATTTTTGTTTTTGTTAGCCTTTTCTCTTTTATTTGTTACCCTTTGTATAAGAATTAGAAATTTAGAAACCTTTTCATTCTTTGTTGATTTGTATGTTTCTTTGAAGTAATGAATTTAGTGGGAGGAAGACGCCAAAAAGCCTGAAGATGAAGAATTGTAGGAACAGCTTCTCAGGCTTTTGAATAAGCCTGCACTCTCTGTCTCTTTGAATAAAAGCATTAAACTTGACGTAAAATATTTTAACAGATGAAAAACATCTTCCCCATTCTCTTGTGCAAAGAAGTCAATATTTCAACAGATGAAAAATCTGTCCTCCGAAGCCTTCAATATTTGATAGTTACATAAAGTGCACTTAGAAATCTATCATAAAATTGCAAGGAAAACACATAAGGATCTTATGGAAGCCTGATATATGCATTAGCACGACCTCTAACATATAGAGTCAACTCTCAAGTAAACAGTAGCATGACAGATTGGATGACATAAAGTAATCATCATAATAAGACTAATCATAAATAAAATACTTTTTCCAAAATAATCAAAACTGCGATATGCAATCTTCCTCGCACTAAATCCATTACTTCAAAGAAATATACAAATCAATAGAGAATGAAAAGGGTTCTAAATTTCTAATTCTTATACAATGGATAACAAACAAAAGAGAAGAGGCTAACAAAAACAAAAATTTGGTGGAACTCAATTGTTCTAAAATAAAATAAGAAAATTTTCATCAAAAAATTTGCTCTTCTAAAGAAAGGAAAGATACAATTCATTAGCAAAAAGGAGAAGACGATCATGGATTCAGCTTGCAGAATGGTGAAGCTCTGTGAATCATAGTAAATTTGAACATGGAGTTTATTGAATCCCAGAAAATCCCAACTTCATCATCTTCCTTCAACTCTCTTCTCTTCACAAAATCCTGGCTCCACCCGTCAATCAACACGTAGCTTTTCTACGTCTGCCATTTTTTTGTCATCCATTACAATGGCTCTTATGGCTGTAGAGTTGAGCCGATACATTGCGGATCAAATTTCCCATCCGATGCCGTGAATCTATGATCTAACAGTGGGTAGAAAAGATGACCGCAAATCTATATTCATATGGAGCGAGTGGTGGCATCGTCGGAGTAGTCTTCGTCTTCGCCTTTACCTTCGTGCTTCAGAGAGAAGAGGAGCGAGCTTCGGAGAAGAGAGAAGAGGAGAGAAGAGCTGCTGAGGTCTTTTGGAGATTAGAAGAAACAGCGGTAGACAGAAGGTGAAGGATGAAAACTCCCAATAGTATAAGGTGTTCATTAAAAATTTTTAAACCATAAGGTGATAAATAAAATGGTACCCATAGTTGGAGGTATCAGATAAAAATAACCCTAAATAATATATATATATAGGGAAATTAACACTGCATACTTTATAGTTCAGGATCAACGACAAGTCAAACCTTGAAGAAATTTTGCTAACAGCCAAAATCCTGAACTATAAGAAATTCTCGCCGGTGACCTCGCAGTCACGTTTCCTGTCCAAATCCGTCGACGTTAACGCCTCTGTTTCGTCG